>JARHVA010005121.1:7500-395000 GCA_037957365.1 Torreya grandis | reverse complement strand
TCTATTTTTGACACATTCCATAGCGATAGTGTGTATACCATGTGACTCATCAGTTAGTATTTTAACTCCCTACTTGTACATACTTTTCTTATTTATTTATTCTTGTACATAGTTTCATTTTTATGTTGATTGTACGTAGCTTATATCCATAAAATACAAAATCATTATCAAATTTAAAAATAAAACAAAAACATTCAAATATTTACTCAAAAATATAAAATTATAGATTTATGCATTGCCATGTTTACTCTTATTATATTTTCCAAACATTACATATGCTACTTATATTAGTATACTTGATTTTTATCATAAATATATACTTCACACTTGCATATTGTTATAGGACTTAGGTCCACTACACTAATCCATATTTGCTATCATCTACCCATTAGGGACATATACATAGATACATGGTTCTTCATTTGACACATCAACCCATTTGGGGGAACCCTACACATAGTTTCAATTACCAGGTTACATCTTTAAAAACTCTACATTATATATTTAGCATCATTATATCTTGATTTTTATCATGCTATAATTACTCATATTTTTTTCAGCTAATACTAATTTAGACATAACATACGTACATCCTAGATGTTACACATGTTTATACTACATGTTCATGCATACTTTCATTTCTAGCTTTCCTAGTTTAGACTTGATTGTATCTCTATGATTATTCTATTCAAGTCCATTTGAATATGTCATTGCTCTTTGGCTCTATGATGTTTCTTTTCAAAGTATGTATGCTTTGGACATGTTCCCATGTCCTTGTGTGTGATTTATTAAATATGTATGTGGACATTTGAACATGTCCTTGTATGTGACTCTAATCCAACTTGATTTTTTCTTACATATGTGGACATTTGAACATATTATTATATGTCTTGTTTTCTCAGATTTAATGACATGTGCCCATGTCCCTTATATTATGGCCCTTGGTCTACTTTGTGTGGCTCATGTTTTTTATCTATGTATCATGTCCATGCCACTTACCTCTTGCCTGTTCCACACTCCAATTTTATATTCCATAAGGGACCTCAGAGATCTCCCCTTCCTACTTGGGTGTCATGATGGATATCATACTCCATACCCCTAGGTAGTTACTCAGATTAGTTGTTACATACATTGTTATATCTATCTTTACACCCTTATAAATGCTACACATGACATACATCACACATTAAAAAATTAGACTTAAATTATCTTACATTTTGATGTTATGTGTGCACATTATATTGGATTATTATGTAGATATCATATATGATCTAGCTAACACACATCTTATAAATCTTTTTATTTTGAGGATAGTTATTGAACAAGTTCAATAACTCCCTTCAAAAGAGGGGGAATTCATAGCGGTTTGTCACTAAGATCAGGATCTCATAATGTAATCACAATACATTTTTAGCATAGAGGCTTAGATTATAAAAATCATACTTAGATAAACATAGTGGGAAAATAGTGACACAAAGATAAATACAATTATGTATAAATTAGAGTAGTAGAACATTAGTTCCCAAATTGGGACACTAGTACCACATGATACCACTTTCCAAGAAATGACACTACTATCCCATAGCCTCAATTTCATAAAAATATATATTGGATAGAAAAACACATGTATAGTCCAAGTTTACGTATGTTATATTATAGGTTTACCAGTTTTGATTAGATTCATACTAGTTTAGTTGATATTCTTACCAGTTTGCTCAGATTGGGGGCAACATGCACTACATGATCATTCCCATTTATAATCTATGTACTCAAATATAGATCATTAAAACCAAATATAGAATCCATATGCCTAGATATCAAATTTAGGGTCATTGCATGGCACATTATTTCCATATGCTGACTTACACATTAATTGATCATATGAAATGAAAAATTCCATGTCATTCTCTACACTGTATATATATGACATCATATTAGAGGTTACACACTAGTTTCATTCCTTACTCCATCTATAGTGGTTGGCATTCCCAAGTGGCCTAGAGTCACCTAATATACCCAAGTGGATGCAAAGCCACAAACATTTCTAGTTAGACATTTCTAATTACATCCCAAGCTATTCACCAATTAATCATTATATACATGGATACACATAGGTTTTCATCTATTTTATTCATTGGTTCACATACCTAGAAAGGTGTATTCATTCCTTTCCTCTCTCTCATCCCTTTACTCAATTTTACTGAGTTTTACTTCTTTACTCACTTTTGTCTTTAATTTTGATATCTCTTAAGGACTAATTTATGCACTTTTCACTTGCAATACATGCATTAGATAATGTTTCACATATTCAGACCTATCTTCATAGGATTCACCTCTTAGGTAAGTCTAGGTATGCTTATTTTTCCTTTATCCTAGTCATTTCACTTTGTTGTATTTCTAGAATAAAGGGGGAGGGGGAAATGCAATCACCTAAAAGTGACACTTGAGTGCTAAGACTACTACTTAAGACAACCTATCCCTAGCTTAGCCATAGACCTATCCTAAATCATATTTTCACATTTATCTAGCCTTTATTTGATCCACATGTTAGAGGTATAATCTACTGAGATGGGGGGGTGAAATAGTGGTGGAAAATAATTTGATTCAATTTCCAAACCCTTGCAAATACTTAAGCATTCATTATAATCATTCATGAACCATACATATTATTCATAGCAGTGAAAAATAAACATAATACAAGATCACATACACAACACAAAATCTACATGGGAAACCCTCTTGGGAAATAAAACCCACTCTCAATCCTGTAAACACATGGACTACTATCCTATAAGATGATCACAAACAAGAGATTGATCAAGTCCTTTTGATTAGGAACCTTGGTCAAGTCCTTATGATCTAAGGCCTTTAATGAAATATCTATTCCATAAGGAACACCTACCCCTAAGATGATCAATTCCTTATGACGACCTGTTTGATCAAGTATTTTTGACATACAACCTTGATTAAGTCCTTCTGACCAAAGGTCTTTAGTGAAACCCTATTTCAAAAGAAGTAACTTCCCCTAAGGAAGATCAAGTCCTTTAGACCCTCCTCGAAAAGAACACTTCCACATAAGAATTGATGTATTCAACACCTGATGATGGACCTATTGATTATCTGACAACTTCTCAAACTCTCACTCTAAAACATACTAGCCTCTCACATAGGCATGTCACAATCTCTCTCCTTCACTCAAATGGTTCTCATATGCACACTCAGATCTTTTTCCATGACTTAAAACTTGAAATAACACTATAATATCATCAAAAACATAATCTATAGATCATAAACATAGTCCTTAATCTTCTCTAATCATCAACCCAATAGCTGGGCACTCTCATTCTACTCTACTTTCCTTTGCTCTCTAACTATCTCACATATAAGTCTCTCTCAAATCTCTCAAAAGTATCTTGCTCACAAGTCTTCCACACCAATTCTTGAAATTATCATCTTTTATTTCAATATATATATACCTATCATGAATTATCAAGTCCAAATTAATCCTTTTTGGCTATAATATATGCCTTCATCTTTAATGCACCTCACATGGGTCACACTTAAGCACAACACACTTTCAAATACACCTAAGTCAATTTTAGAATATTTGAAACTTATATGAGCATAATAAGAACACAAGAAACTTGAAAATACATAGTTCCACTCCTTATTTCCCCTAATACATCCACCAAATATCAAAGGCACCTTTTCTCATCTTTGCATATGCTCAATCAACACAAATAAAGACCTTATACATAGGAACACCATTATCAAACATACAATAAAAATTTTAAGAGTTTATCATACTAAATTTAGAATTATCACACCTCCAAAATATTTATATATAATCATCATGGAGTCTAAAACACTCCCCAGTAGCCAATTCACCAAGATATATCAAAATAATATCAAAACAAGCTTGAACAATCTTCTCGAGACCCTTACAGAACACATGAAAACATAGTCCAATTTTAAGATAAATATATTAGTTTATACACAATTAAAAATATTCAAATAAGTTTTTTTATATGTATCATGGATTCCTTTACAAATTTTCTTTTTACACCATGAGCAAATTTTTCATAAATCAAAAGATATAGCATAAAAACCAGACACTGGTCTTTTCCTTTATAAAATTAAAATAATCAAATAAAAATGGTCACAATTAAAATTCAAACATGTTGACCTCATCTCATTAAATATTGAAAATTTGACTCAATTCACTTCATTGATCTTTACAGATCATTTAGGTCTTTATCATGTAGCTTATACCATTCAATCAATCTGTATGAACACTCACTCACCGTAAGATCTTTATCATATACCTTTGCTCAATTGTTAAACATTGTGCACCTATACTCATATTTTTTCTTCTTTATTAATTTGAGAAATTCACACCATTTATATTTATTTAAATTTAACACTTTCAAAATTGACTAAGTATTTGAACCTTGCTTATCTATCTAAGTAACCATTTTTGAACCTTAATAACTTCTTCTACACTTTGATGCATGATCTCAAATTTGGACCATATGATATAATTACATAATAAAATACATCCATATACTAAGAAAATCCTAGAACATTCACATGAGTGAGATATATCATCATTAAAATTCCTTCTCAAAATCTTCTATCACAGAGCTAACTATGTCAAACCTGCCTGAGAGGCCAATTTTGAACATGCATAAATTTTGTCATACTACAATGCATGATATAAAATTTAACACAAGAAATATATAATAAAATAACCCCAATATTCATAATTTGTAATGGTGACATCAACAAGCTACCTACTGATATTTTCTGCCACTGGTCCCAAAGTATCTAGATGAAAAACTATGGACAACCAGATGAATTCCACTTATGTACACAAGATATCAAAGCATAGATAACATATTAGGTAAATATTTCATATTTTACAATCACCATACTCATCTATAAACATATATAATCATGCCAAAATAGAATATCAACCAATCATACTTAAAGCATAATAAGACAAGAACATTGCACACTTTATCATTATTACTTAGGCTATCAAAGCACTTCATCCATTCACTAGGACACCTCTATGAAATCACCATGACATCACTTAAAACTCTCCAACGATATCCCTCTTTGTCCTTTATTTCAACAAACATCGTATATATCAATATATAGCTCACCTTTTCTCTCTTCAAGCACTCCCACAATAAGAACTTTTTCCCCCTTTGACACAATGCCAAAGTGGGCACAAATTAATCTTAAGGACTTGAAAAGACCATAAATATTAAAGGACCATATTTTAAATATTATACAAACTCCCACTTAACTTAAGCCTACTTCTTCTTGTCTTGACAACTTCTTCTTGCTCCATGCCAACACTCACTACAACCAAGCACTTCAACCAATGAAGAAAGAGCACACATAACACTGACAATTGATGGAACTTACCAATAAACATTTGAAAGGGAATCCCACTAAGACCTTTGAAAAATTTCATCATTTTAACATCTTCATATCTCCACACACCATGAATAACCACCACACATGATTACTAGCCTTCTCTCTCAAGACACTTCCATGACCACCAATAGAGCATCATACCACATAACAATTAGGAAAACATATTTTGAAATAACTTGAGAACTCACATTGAAACATTCATGTTTTGATATTTTGGAAAAAAATGAACAAAAAGCACATTTATTCACACTACACCTATCTAATCTCCTTTTAGCCATACCTAGAACTTGCAGAGCCCACAAATTTCAATAGACACACATTCAAGACCTAAAACTTCATATCTAGATCACACTTATATGTCCCTTTAAGCACACAAATTTGAAACACCTAGATCATCCTTTTTAACATACTTACTTCACAAACCTACTACCCAATTAGGCCTCTAATTTGACAAAAAATTGAGTAACGTGAGAACCAAAAACCTTAAAAACTCTATGGATCTTGATTTGATAACCCATTTGGCACATTCAACATATTAAGAAGTCTCAGACCTCAACTCAAAAGGTGGACCAATTTTCTAGCAGAGCCCAAAATCCTAGAATCTCAAAAACAAATAAAGAAAACATAGTACCTTCCAATGAATGTCCACCTATAAAACTTCTTGTATACCTAAAGATAACCATTGCACACTTTTAGACTAAGATTTGAGCTTTCACACCATTATAAACCTTAAATTCCTTCAGATCATAGAACCATCTGGAACATGCTAGAATATGGTCAATTAACCTTTCTATGAAAAAATATTATATCAATAAATCACAAATCCTCCTTTGCCATCTGGAAATCTTCAATATGATGCTTTAGACTATTCCAACTAAAAAAACACAACACTTGCTTCTCCACTTGAAAGGAGTCTCTTAAAAAGCATAGATAAAGGCACCTTCTATACCTTAATGCTCTAAAATAAAAATAACTCCTCATATTCCTTATTCTCCTTGGTCATCTGATACTTATAGTTCTTCTTCTTCTTAGGATTAAGAGAAATAAATTCCCCAACCACTAAAACACTTTCCTTTTCTTATATGATTGAATTGACAACACATGGAGACAACGTAGATTCATGACATACCTTTTCATATGTAGAATCTTCCTTACATCTTAGAACCTCATCACTAGGTACAAATAATTGATGTTCTTTTCATGAAGCTTGTTTAACAATAACAATATTTTAACTTGGATCCATACATACCTTAGAACTAGACTCAACCAGTACCTTGGTATTCTCCTTGAGCTTAGTCTCTTCATTCTCAAAATGAGTAGATAAAGAGACCTCTTGGGACTCTTTAACTTCTAAGGCATTATCCACCATAACAAATAAATTACTTGAACATGTAGACTAATCATGATTCATACTTATCACCATTTGTTTTCATGGGTTTACATACCTTCTTCCTTGCATTATTGGAGATGGGTTGATCTTTTTTGACTTGTAGGTCTTTGCTTGTAGAACATAGCAATGTGACCTCTCTATTTACAATTGAAGCATATCATATTTTTTGTAAGAAGCTCTTTTCCCTTTCCAAATTTGGACAAAATCTTGCAATGTGTTTTATGTCAAAAACATTGTAGCACTCAAAATTTCTTAAAGGGAACTCAGCTTGTCTTACCTTATTCAAGTAATAACTATTAATGTGTCTAATGTTATGATAATAAAAACAAACTACTCTTTTTAAAAAAGACTTACCTTGCTTTTCCTTATTTGGACAATGTTTATCAAAGTGTCCTTCATTAATACAATTGAAGCACTTAACGTTGCTTACTCCATTTGACTGATGACCCCCATCATAGTCCCATGAAAACTCATTTTTAATAGGTCTTATACATTCTATAACTCTGTGCCCAAACTAATTATAAGTAAAGCAATCACAATTGAAATTTGCATACCTCATGAAATCTGGTTGTCTAATCTGATTTGTCTTTAATCTATTTGCATCATAATTCTTTGTCTAATGATTTATCTTAAAACATTGATTGTCCTAGTTCATATTAGTCTTAATATTATCTTGAGTTACAATATTTTGTTATTATTCATATCCAAGACCAGTTCTATCACTAGCATGATTTTAACCACTTAGAACATTGTCTAGATCACATGAAATCTTTTCAAATCTCATAAATGTATTCACCTTACTAGATGTCTTCTCTAACTTAGAATCTAAAGACTCATTTTCAGAAACATACCTTAAACATTCATCTTCTTTATATTTTAGTCTTGTAGATAGAGTTTCCTATTAACAACTGAGATGCTTCATCATATCTTCATGCTCCTTGGTGTCTTCATTCATTCTTGCTTCATATACACTAAATTAATACTTATAGTCCTTGAGTTTAGATTTCATTTTCTTATTGATCTTCTTCTCAATTTTTAGTTCTTCAAGAGCATTCATAAATAAAGTCTTACAATCCACCTCATCTTCATCATTATCTGAATCACTCCAAGTAGACTCCTTTTAATGTGAAAAACTTCCTTCCTCAACCATAAATAGAGCTTCATCTTTAGCAAGACCATCATCTTCATGATCATATTATGAGTCACTGACTTCACTCTCATATGATGAGCTAAAATCTTCTTTGGTGTAGAGACTCTTTTGGTATTTGGAATACTTCTTCTTTTTGTCAAACCTTTTGAATCCCCTTTTGTTTTTATCAAACCTAAATGATCTCTTGCCATCATCATGACCTTGATCATTCTATTCATCAATATCCTTCTTGTAGTTATGAGGGCACTTATTAACAAAATTTCCTACCTCTCCACAATTAAAGCCTTTGAAAGGAAACGTACCCTTATACTTTCCTAAACCTATTTTCAATTTCCTTGTAATCAAAGTAATTAGTTCATTCTCATCAATATCAAAAATGTCACCTTCCATGGGTTTATTACCTTGGAACTCCCTTTTTGGCTTCATTTTTGTTTTGAATGTTGCTTCTTTATTTGGTGGTATATCATCATTTACTCTTATCTCATATGTAGTAAAGGTGCCATGCAATTTATCCATCTTCAATTGAGTAAGATGATGACTTTATTCTATAGCAGATAGTTTTGGATCAAATTGAAGGTATAGAGACCTTAATACATTTTTTAATATAGTATCATCTTTAAGGTTATCTCTAATACATCTGATGGTGTTTACAATCTCATCAAATTTATGCAAAAAGGATGCCATAGAATCTTCTAATTTGAGTTTGAGGCTCTCAAATTATCTTTGATGAGTCTATAATTTTTCCAACTTAACCTTTATATCTCTTTAAAAAATAGTTTTCAATTTATCCCATATTTCATTTGTATATGTGCAATGAATTACTTTCATGAACTTAGTTTCTGTAACACCATAAGTGATGGCATTTATTTCCTTAGAGTTTTTCTCAAACAACTTATCTGTAACAATAGATGGAGGAATAGCATGAGAAACATAACCATCCAAAATAAATTACTATACATCAAATCCTAGAGAAATAATGTATGTCTTCATCCTAGCACTCAAAATGCATAATTAGATCCATTGAACATTGGTGCTTGCTTAGTAGAGAAACCACCTTGCACAGTCTGACTAGCCATTTTACCTTAAATCACTTTCAAGCTATGAAGATTTTACCAAAGGACCTTTCTTTGATACCAATTATTAGAGGTAAAATCCAATAAGAGGGAGGGAGGGTGAATCAATGGTGTCAAACAATCTAATTGAATTTACAAAACCTTATAAATACTTAAGCATTCAATACCATCATTCATGAAGCATAAAAATTATTCATAGAAGTGAATAATGAACATATTACAAGATCAAATACACAAAGAAAGATATATGCGGAAAACCCTCTTGGGGAATGAAACCCAATCTCAATCCTAAAAACACATGGACTACTATCTTATAAGATGATCACAAACAAGAGATTGATCAAGTCCTTCTGATCAAGAACCTTGGTCAAGTCCTTCTAACATAAGACCTTTAGTGAAACAACTATTTAATAAGGATAAATTACCCCTAAAATGATTAAGTCCTTCTAACCACCTATTCATTCAAGTACTTATAATCTAAAACCTTGATCAAGTCCTTATGACCAAAGGTCTTTAGTGAAACCATGTTTCATAAGGAGTAACTACCCCTAAGGAAGATCAAGTCCTTTAAAACATCCTTGAAAATAACACTTCCACCTTAGAACTGATGTCTTCAACACATAATTATGGACATATTTATTATCTAATAACTAAAAAAACTCTCTCTCTAAAACATATACATCTCTCACCTAGGCATGACATAATCTCTCTCCTTGTTCACTTAAACAATCCTCATATACACACTTATATCTCTTTGTACAACTTCCAAATTGAAAGAACACTATAATATCATTAGAAAAATGATCTACATATCATACATATAGTCCTTAATCTTCTCTACTCATCAACCCAATAGTTGGGCACTCTCACTCTCCTTTGCTTTCCTTCACTCTCTAACTCTCTTGCATACAAGTCTCTCTCAAATCTCTCTCAAGTCTCTTGCTCATAAGTCTTCCACACCAAGTCTAAAAATCATCATATTTGATTTCAATATATATAGATATATCATTAATTATCAAGTCCACATTAATCATTTTTAGCCACAATACATGGCTTCACCCTTAAGGCATCTCACATGGGCCACACTTAAGCACAACGCGCTTTCAAATAGACCTAAGTCACTTTTAGGTCCTATGGAGACCCATTCAACTCTTTGAGACTTATTCCATCATAATAAGAATATAGTACCACTTAAAAATACATAGGTCCACTCCTTATGTCCCCTTGGACATTCTTAAAAGATCATAGCCACCTTTGCTCACCTTTGAGTATGATCAATCAACTCAAATAAAGACATTATACATAGGAACACCATTATCAAACATATAATCAACTTATTAAGAATTTTTCATACTCAATAAATATTTATAAAACCTAAAAAATACTCATATAACATCTTCATGGAGTCTACAACACTCCCCAATAGTTAATTCACCAAGATATATCAAAATAATATCAAAACAACCTCTAACAATCTTCTCAGGTCCCTTACAATACATATAAAAAAACATAGTCATCTTTGAATATAAATATATTTGTCTATAAAAACTTAAAAATATTTAAATTATGTTCATTAGACATGATATGGAATCCTCTATGACTTCAATTTTTACACCATGAGCAAATTCTACATAGATCAAAAAATATAGCAAAAAAACCAGACATTGGTCTTTTCCTTTACAAAATTAAAATATTAAAATGAAAATGGTCATAGTTAAAATTTGGAAACATTTAACTCATCTAATTAAATCATGAGACTTTGAATTAATGTGCTCCATTGATATCTATGGATCAGTCAGATCTTTATCATGTAGCTCACATTGTTTGATCAATCTGTATGAACACCTGCTCACCATTAGATCCTAATCCTATACCTTTGCTCAGTCATTAAACATCATTCAGCTATAATCATCTCATTTATTCCTAAATTATTGGATAAATTTACACTATTTATCTTTCTCAAACTTTAACACTTTCAAAATTGACTATGGGAACCTTGCTTATCTACCTTAGTAACCATTTTTAAACCTTAACAACTTCTTTTGTGTTTTGATGTATTATCTCAAATTTGGACCATATGATCTCCTTACATAAGATAATCAATAAATATAATAATAATCTCATGGAAAATTCACACAAATTAAATATATCATCATTAAAATTTATTCTAAAAATCTTCTATCATAGAGCCAACTATGTCAAAACCTGCCTGATAGGCCAATTTTAAACATGCATAACTTTTGTCATGCTATAGTGCATGATCTCAAATTTAACCAAAAACATTTGTGATCAAAAATAAACAAACACATATGATCATTTTATATTTACATATACACATATTCAATATATAACACCATAAAAATGTTCACTCGACTTTTCTTGCCATATGTAAATTTGGCTCAGTATGGGAAAACATTGTCAAAATGCCTAGGAGCCTAACTTTATACCCACATATATTTAAATAAAATTAGGCACATAAAATGAGATTTATCACATGGTAAATATGTAAAAATATGATCATAACCATATGACCAACTCCACCTAACTCATCCACATGTAGTAATGGTGATGTCATCAAACTGCGTAGTTAGATTTTCTACCACTAGACCTCAAGTTTCTAGATGAAAAACTATGGACAACCAAATGAATTACAATTATGCACACAAGCTCTCAAAACATATATAAAATATTATGTACCTATTTAAATGATAAAATCTCCATACTCATCCCTTAAAATCTATAATCATGCCAAAATAGAAGATCAACCAAACATACTTCAAGAATATTAGGACAAACACATTGTACACTTTGTCATTATTAATTATGATTTAAAATCACTTCATCCATTCTCTATAACACCTCCATGACATCTTTTAAAACTCACTAATACCACAAGCATCCCTAGTCAACCCTAAATTAGTCTCAGACCCTTATTCTTTGATCCTATCCCTTCATGCCTAGGATTCCATGAATCGAACGCTAGTGACATGATAGGAATAATAGAACCACATAGTGATAGTGTCCTAATATTGGTTATATTTTCCTTTCCCTCCCTTTTCCATAAAAAAATATATTTCAAAATATTACACCTTATAAGGTCACCCTAGACCTCTTTTAGTACCCATACAAGCAACACACACACACACACACACACACACACACACACACACACACACACACACACACACACACACACATGTTTTAGTCTGTAGCCACTAGATGGAAATCAAATTCAAATTACACATCCAAGCTCAGAACAAGTACAACATTTAAGGTTATCAATACTTATTCTTCCCTACTTCTACATACTACTATATAGAAAATTTCTAGGCTTAGATTACTCAGATTTCTAGTCTCAATCACATTCAAATCATTCAAGTCAACTATCATAATAGCTTCATTTAAAATTTCACAAGCACTTAGGAAGGGAGAACTACATTGGGCTTAATCCCAATTTGAAGTATTGGTATGTAGGCAACTCTCATCAAATTAGGGTGTTGAGGATGTCTACTCTACCCCATTAACAAACACACTTTTCAACTTGTAACAACTAGATGCCCTAATAACATGGAAAATTAGGGTTTGATAAAAAAATCAATCAAAATAAATAATCTACAAGGTTTTAAAACTCACACACACAAGAATAAAACTTACTGATCTAGACACAGGTGCACTTAGAAGATCAAGATAGTCTTATACAAAGGACACTAGCACCAAAATAAAGACACTAACACCACATGATAGTTTATAAAATTAGGGAGATACTAACCATAATGGGTTTTAACACCTAGATCCTATTTATGATACTTAAGCTAACCTCTACCTTAATCTTTAGCCTCCAAATCATCCATCTCAATCATTTTCTAGCTGAGTTCTTGTATTATTTATTGGTATTTTTAGAAAGGTCAAATTAGGTCAAGTCTTAAAAAAATTAGTGGTTATATTTATTTCATATTTATTTGCTTATTTATTATACTCAACTCTTTAACAAACATATGATTTACATTCTTTTAAACCCTAAAAGGATTAAACAAAATGGCATAATAAGGAGGAATCTCAGCAAAAATTACCTTTTGATTTTGTTAGAACTAATACACAATACCAAGAACAAATAAAAAATGATGATGAATCATGGTTGTTCAATGACCAATTTACTACATGATACCAAATAAAAAAGTATCCTATTCCAAATAGAATAATAAATAACCAAGTTTATGAAGGTAAAGGCCTAAGGGCAAATAAACAAGGTCCTATTGAGATAGTATCTATTATTAAACAAAAATAAAAAAATGTATTGGATACACACCACCTAGGGATTGTATGCAATTATAAATGCTCATGGTTTATAAATTGATCCTAGATCAAAGAAGATAGAGCATACCTACACTTTTGATTGGGAATACATTTGTTAAGTGGGAGCATGACCAATATGGGGATCTACTAGACCCAATTAGGGGATCAATTATCACAATACACCATGTGAGTTAGGGTTGATAACCTTAAAAGAGTTATAAGGTTTAATATTTCACCTATGCTAATAACCAAGAGAGTAAATCTATTCTAGTGCACACCAAAGCTTGTGGCACAATAAAGGGGTTAGTAAAGCAATCAAAACATGTATAAGAGAATTTTAATTAAGATAAGTATGATTAAGACCCTAATACATGGAATATAAAGAGTAATATTATTTGAGACAACACTTATGCTACTTCTATCTACTAAAGAGAGGAGAATAAATTTAGAATATACTTACCTGAATGTGAACCCATCAAGACTTAATCTTTCCCTTGGCCAAATGGGATTCACCAGAGCTTATTATGGTTTGTAAGGATCACTAAGAAATGCCAAATAATCTAAGACTTATCCATAAGACTAGATTCTCCAAGTATAAACCCTAATCTAAGACTCTTAAACTAGAATGGTAGAATAGAGTATTATGAAGAAGCATGAACAAACAATAACTCTTAATTGCATATCTTAATAATGACAAAAATGATCTTGTATTTATAGGCATATATTTCCATAAGTATTTCCAAAAAATTTAGTTGTGTAGAGTCAACCATGGTCAACCCTATATATTTTCAAGGATAATTCACTAGGTTTGATCTAGGTCGGCCAAAAGGCTAACAAACCCAAAAAGTGAAAAATTACCCCTAAACTATATAGGGTTAACCATGGTTGAACTAGTACAACCAACATTCTAAAAGGTAATTAAGGCAATAAAATGAGGATGGAAAGAGGAATAAGACTAAAAGAGTGTGCAAAGGAGGATAATAGCTTAGGGAATGATTTTGGGAGATATAGTTGGATTGGTAATAATTTTTAAATAAGGGAAAATAATCTTATAAAACACCAAAGGTCTACCCACCCCTTTCTTAGTGTACACACCTTAGGGTGTGCACTCAGAGAGATTGAGTCTTGACAAGTTCCTACAAGATGTAAAACATCAATATTTGATAAAATTTAAAAATATTATGTGTATACATATGCCTCACTCAAAGCTCATAACGTGTCACTAAGGTGTAACAAGGGATGGTGCTTCAATAAATAACATAGTAACACACAACAATAATGTTAAAAAAAATTAGTATTTTAAAGCAAAAATAACTTAAATTAAATGATTGAAAAGTAAATAACTAAAAATTAAATCATGAAAAAGTAAATTTAATGCATACCTTGACTTACCTTTATCATAGGATGATTGTTTGTTGTGTTGTTAGTTTTTATTGTGTAGGGCATAAAGATTACTTTTGACAAACCCAAGAATATAAAACTAAAGAGAAAAAATAAACAAATTCAAGAAAAGTTAAGATATCTAGTGCTATGAGGATGGGACATACTTGAGAAATTTGGCAACCTAGGGTGACACATGTTATGTTAGACCAAATGACCAAGTCAAAAAAAAGATTAAATAGGGTAACCAAAAAACCAAGGCTACTAAAGATCTAAAAACTCAAACAAGATATCCTTAAGTAAGAAAAGAAAATTCACTAATTCAAACCAAGGATACATGTCAAATAGGATGGTAATAAAACAAATCAATGGTAAAAGACTAAACAAAATGGTAAAACAACATTTATGAGTGAGAAATAATAATCCACATCTAACTCAACAATGGAAAAAGGAGCATAAAATGGAAAACAACACTGATGAGTGAGAAGTAACAAGCCAATGTCACTCGACAATGGAAAAATGAGCATAAAAGGGAAAACAACATTTATGAGTGATAAGTAACAAGCCAACCTCACTAAATAATGGAAAAAGGGTACGAACTCAAGTGTCCATAATGTCAAGACAATAAAATAATGAAAAATGGTAAAAGGAAAGTAAAGTAAGTGTATAAATGTAAAATCATGGTGTAAAAAAATTAAGAATCCATTTTTGCTTAAACATGTTTTGCTCTAAGGATAGATAAAACTAAAATAAAATAGTGCTAGCATTTTTTTAAGAGATGAAGAAGAAGGAAGTAAATAAGAAGGAAAATATATTTGGAATCATTATTTATCTATCAAGGAGGGAAAATGAAATGGGTGGAGGAGAAAATGAAGGAAAAACTAAGGTATAGGAACTCTTTATTGAAGTCAAGACATTCAAATTAGGTTTGTCAAAATAAGATAACTTTCAACCTTAATGACTATGAAGAACTTCTCTTAGCCACACAAGTCGTAGGTCAACAAATGAAGTATATAGATCATCCCATGAAGGCTATATGCATGAAAAGTAAAAATGGGCCTACCTTCCCACAATGTATTCCCCATTCCTTAGGACCCCTTATAGAACCATCAATCTACTATGAATATTAGGTACTTACATGAGAAAGTAAGTAGCACCATAGAGTTTTTTGCATTCTCCTATTCCAATCTACTAGACTACCACACCTCGAAGGACATCGGCTCTATATGAGGCCAATTGTGGAGTTTGAGATTTTATTGGAGGTACGAGATGTGCTTGTAATCATGTCTTTTGGTATGATTTTGAATTTTATGATTTATATGTTATCTTTTAACTATCACTGCCTTTTATTTTCAAATGATTTGGCTTCCTTTTTGATGGCTTTTTCTATTCCTCCTCCATATGGATTTGGAAAACCAAACATGGGTGCTAAAGATGAATTTCATTTGAATACTTGGAATAAGTCTATTTAGAGAGAGAACATCAAAGATCATGGGGTCTAAGAGTCTCATAAATTTAGGTGAAATAAAAGTGTTATCTTAACATTGACCTTGTTTTATCCAATGTGAAGATGAAAGGAAGGGGAAATCAAGAGGAATGAAACATGTAACAATTTAAATTTATTCAAATCGTAAAAAATGTGAAAAAGGGAAAAGAGGGGTAAAATGACAATAAAGTGTGATTCCTTATCATAAGAATGAGGGAAATGGAGGAAAAAATGTTAACATAGATTATTGTACAAATTTCATCTAGTAAAAGAAGAAAAAACTAAAGTTGAGAACAAGGATAAAAAATATGAAAATGTGGTAATTTTATGAGGAGGGCTAGGTCCTATCCATGGTCTTACACCTAAAATACATAAAACAAGCAAAAGTTAAAGCAAAGATATTTTAACTTTATGAGGGATGCTAGGTCCTATCCATAGTCTTACAAAGCAACTCATAAAAGAAAAACCCAAAGGATGCCAAAACAACATTGGCAAGCAAAAAGTATGTGAAAAAAATAACTAAAATATGGTGGTTTTTTGAATAATGATGGGTCATATCCATGGTATTATACTTCAAATCACAAAATAAAAACCCAAGGGGGTCCAAAAGATAGAAAAAAATCAAGAAGATAAAGAAGACTATGGTACATCAAGAAAACAAAAGACCAAAAGGGAGGACTAAAGGTTTGTGAAAGGAACTTGTTGAAAAGGGAGAGAATCATGCTTAATTAACCTTAAAAAAGTGTTAGATAGATATATATATAAATCATGACAAGAATTAAATGTTTAGGCAAAGAACCTTTTAAGGAATTGAACATTGGTAGGCTCTTTGAAAACATGGCCTTCATTAGTTTGAATTTGGTTGGTGTTTAGACCAAGAATTTCTTTAACTAAATATGGGCCCCACTATTTTTGGGCATATTTACCTTATTTTTCATGGGTATAGTCTAACTTAAGGACAAGATCACTAACATTAAAAGCATATACTTTAACATGTTTGTTATGTTGTCTGGTAATGTGAGACTTGTATTGGCAGTTATGTTGTAAGTTGGAAAGATGACATTCATCAAGTAGATCAAGGACATGAAGATAATATTGATGTAATTATTAATTGAGAATAATACCATGAAGAGATATATGAAGAGAGGGGAGCTCAAATTCTAAAGGAAGGACCGACCTAAAACCATAAACTAGAGAAAATGGAGTTACCACAGTGGCAATACTTATGCTAGTTTGATAGGCCCAAAGTATAGGGTAAAGATGAAGATGCCAATCCATTTAGGTTTCAAAAATTATCTTTTAGAGAATTTTGTTGATAATTTTTTTATTGGACTCAGCTTGACCATTACATTGTGGATGATAGGGCATGGAAAATTTGTGATTGATCTTGAATTTATTACAAAGTTATTTAACATGTTTATTTTATAAATTACCACCATTGTTTGAAATGATGGTATGGGGAATGCCAAAGTGGAAAATGATTTGGTTAAGAATAAATTTCAAAATGGTAGGACTAGTGATATTAACAAGGGGCATGACTTATACCCACTTAGTAAAATATTCAGTAGCAGTGATGATAAAGATATGTCCATTGTGGGAGCAAGGAAGTTTACCAATGAGATCAAATCCCCATATGGAAAAAGGCCAAGGAAATTTTATAGTTTGAATTTTGGATAGAGGTGAATGGATTAGATAATTGTGAAGCTAATAAGGATTACACTTTTTATCATATTTGATTGCATCCTTTTTGAGAGTAGGCCAAAATTAACCCATACATAGGCATTTGCATGCTATATAATGTTTGATATAGTGGCCACCATAAACACCCCCATGTCCTTATTTAAGAAGAGGAAGAACCTCATCTTACATAACACAATGAAACAAGGTACCTTTAGCATTATGATAGTAAAGGATGTTATGCCAAAATATATACTTAAAAGATTGTTTATGATTGTGTTTCTTTTCATGAGAATCTAAATTAGGAGGATAATTTTGGTGTTTTAATAATTGAATGATATCTTGGTACCATGGGATAACAACCTCAATTTGATAGATAATCAAATATAGTGGTTGAGTTGAAGATGGGGATTTTCTTATTTATATAATAAAATAAGGGTCAGAATGAACTTGCTGATGATGAAAGAGAGATGTTGATGAGGTAAAATGATCAATAATGGAGTTTTGATCTCTAAGAATATGTTCAATAGTGAAAGAGGTAAAATCCTTAGCAAGAGTGGTTACAGTTTGATGATATGTTATAAGGATTTCACTTTTACATTGATAATCACCACTAACTTGATGGTAAATAAGCTAAGAATAACCTAAAGCATATTGAATGTCTAAATAAAAAGCAACTCTCATGCCTAAAATAAGAGATTTGTATTCAGTCATATTATTGGTGACATCAAAGGTGAAGTGAAAATATAAAGGAATGATATTTCCAAAAGGATTTGTGAGAATGAAATATACCCCATATCCTTGAAGGAATTTAGCACCATCAAAGTGGAGGGTCCAAGTATCCTCATACAAGTCAATATTAATTTTAGGGTTCTCCTCGATAACTACTTTTGGTTTAGAGGCACATTAATGAGTGGGAGATTTATCAAGTTAATTATCCTCAAGGTCAATAGTAAAGCTATGAAAGTAATTTTTGAGAGAGAAATATTGATTAAGACCTTTGATGTAAAGGATATTTTTATCTGGAAGATCATCTTGAAGAGAACAAGTGGCTAGAATGGGAGTTGTAGTGATTTGATCAGCTGTGACTTGTAATTTAAAAACTTTTTGAGTGATAATGCGGAGATCAAGTTTCATAAGTAAGACCATCCATTTTCTAATTATATCTATAGGATGAAAGGATTTGGAGAAGAAATGATGAAGGGGGTTAGAATGAACAATGACATAAGTAGTATGGTAAAGCATATAGTAGTAAATCTTTTCAACTATGAAATAGATGGTGAGGCAATCATGCTCAAATTTGGTATAACATGTTTCATAATTGATAAGGCCTTAGTTAATATAGTATATAACATACTCTCTTCCCATATCATATTGTTGGGAAAGCATTGACCTAACTAAAATAGGTGTGGAAAAAGTATATAGAATCAAAGGTTTATCATTGGAAGGAGGATGAAGTATGGGTAGGAGAAGTAAAGACTCTGTCATGTTATTAAAGCTTTTTGACATGGATCCATCCATTCTAAATCAGTACCTTTCATGAGAAGGGAATTGATGGAGTGAATTTAGGATGCCATTTTAAAGATAAATCATCTAATTACCCCAAGTTTACCCAAATAAGTATGAATGTTAGGAATAGAATGAGGAATAGGCATGTTGATGATAGTACTAATTTTGGTGGGGTCAACATCAATGTTGTAGAGAGAGACTAAGAATCCTAAAATTTTTCTAGATGTGACTCCAAAGACACATTTTTAAGGATTAAGTATAAATTTATATTTAAGGAGATGGTCAAAGATGATATCAAGATTAGAAAGATGATTTTTTATGATGTTTAGATTTAGCAATAAGATCATCCACATAGGTTTCAAAAATTTTGTGAATGAAATCATGAAAGATGTGAGTCATCACTCATTGGTAAGTGTATCTAGCATTTTTTAGGCTAAAAGGAATTTTGACGTAGCAATAAGTGCCCTATTCTATGGTGAAAGTAGTCTTATGTTGGTTCTCAGGGCAATATGAACCTGATTGTATCTTGAGAAGCCATCCATAAGAGATAACATTTTGTAACTAGTCATGGAATAAACAATGGCATATATTAAAGGTAAAGGGAATTTGTCCTTAGGACAAGCAAGATTGTGATTACAAAAATCAATACAAATGTGAATTACCATAGTGACTTTCTTTTGAATAGGAAGAATGTTGGAAATCCATTCAGAATAATCTATTGGTTTGATAACTTTAGCATCAAGTAATTTGATGATTTCATTATGACATAAATTTAAAACTTTAAGTGGAAATTTACTTTTCTTTAGACGTACAAGTTTGGCATTAGGATAAGTAATGATGTTATGCACCAAAATGCTAGTGTCAATGTTAGGTGTGCCCTTGTAGGACCAAGTGAAAGCCTCATGATATTTATCAAAGAATAATCTAAAATTGTCATGTTCAGTAGGTGAGAGTTCTCAAGAAACTATAATTGGTTAAGGATAAGATGGATTACCATTATAAATGCAAGTGGTTTCTTCAATAAGCATGTCATTGCCATCTTGAAAGTGGTATGGTGCATTTGGTAAGATAGAGATTGGATTTATTTTAGGATCAATGCTAGCAACGGAGTTGTTGAATCAAGGAATTTTAGTCTTAAAATTTCCATGTTTATGATGTTGCTAAGGAAGATGAGATTCTCGATCATAAAATAACTCAAGATTATCTTTTTCACTAGGCAAGGTAGGAAGAAGACCGTAATACTCAACATCTACTTCAATATCTAAAATTTGATTGCTATGGAGATCATATTCAGAATGAATCTGATGAACATCAGTTGCCTTGCAATCAAGTGTAATTTTAGGAGTATAATAAGTAGATGGAGTAGAAGAGATTGGTGTGTTTCTAGATTCGGTGATGGGATAAGGATCAAATATAATGATTAGATCCAAAGGTGATAAAGGAGATATATAATTTTTTTGAGGTTCAAAAGGTTTAATTTGATCTACCACAAAAGGAGTATCGATAAGAGGAAGATTGGCAAGAGTGACATGAACCTTATGATCTAAGGTATGATCCACAGAAATGGTATGAACATCTCGATTAAAAGCATGAATTTGGGATATGGTTTTCTAATAATGCTAGACATTCAAATATCTAGATTGATCTTGGGCCATGATATATTTTTCATCATATGTTGGAGAAATCATACATGCTTGAGAATCTAGGGGGTTTTAGAAGATGAAATCCCAATATTATTGAATGTATGAGAAGACATGATGAGAGTTTCTTTAAATAATTTAGCCACTTCAAAATTATTGCAAGTGAAGGCATAATATAGTAGATAAGGCTCCTAAGCATTACATGGAGGGGAAAAATTGTAATCTCATCCATGAGAGGAATAGTATGGTCTTTTGGTAAGATAGAAGGAGGAAGCCATTATGAAATATAAGGAGGTAACTTGGTGGTATTGCAAGTATGTTAAAATGCATTGGGATCATCATCATTGTAATCCACAAGACTAACATGTAAATAAGGATTAATGTTGATAAACTTGGGTAAAGGATCACTATTAATCTTAGGAATCATAAGAACATGATATTATGATTTAGGATTAGGTAGTTGGATACTCTATGGGTTAGGATCAGATTCATGCTTATATCATTTTTTATTATGCAAAAATTTAATATATTGACTACCAGAAGAAGTAATCACCCTCATTAAATGAGTCTATGGATGACCAACGATTACGTTTTAAGATAAAGGAAGATCAAGGGCCATAAGCTTGATTTGAAATGTCTTAGGTCCTATTGTTAGTGGAATCCAAATACAACTAAGTGGATTTTGATTTGTCTTATCAAAACCATGACAAGTAAGACAAGTTTGTTTGAGGTGATCCTTATTATAACCAATTTGTTGAATAAGTGGTATTAATGGCTACTTTGATAAAGAGTGGTAGATCATTGGTGTGAAAAATAATTTCATCATTGATCATGTCCTCTTCAAGGAATTCAATAGAGGGCTTGGAAGAAGGACACATGGTTTCAATGGTATTGATGTTGGTAGCTTGAGAATTGATATAAGGTGGTTCTTCATCAAAGGAATATGGATCTTCAATTTCTTGAAGTTGTTGCATAGTGAATTTACAATGAATTTACAATGACAAGGCATAGAGTTAAGTTCTTTAATAAAGTTCCAATGAGATTTAGAAGAACCAACATGAGGTTTAGAAGGTAAATTAGACTTTGGAGGAGTGGATGTGGTTGGAGGATCAAAAGGAGGAAGTTGTTCCTCAAGTGCTTATGAATTGGGATTTGTGGTGGTGGTGGTATATTTAAGTAATTGTTCTTCTAAAAATGGATTTTTAGGCTTGGTAATGGGATATTTATGAACCTATTTATGATGATAATTAACCTTAGTAGTGTGTACATATTGATAATTATTAAAGTATTGGTCATACTTAGTGTTAATGGAACAAACATCCTTAAAATTTGATTGATTATTTGAAGAAGATTTTTGATTGTTAGAAGTAAAATCTTTGAAGGTTTGTCATTTTAGAAAATAAATAGTGTACTCTTGATGATGAAGATTGATCATAGATTCATGGTTGAATGAAACATCAAGAACATAAGAGACAAAAAATTTAGTGAGCCCTCTACAACAATCATGAGAATTCCCAATGTCTACATGGAACTGACAAAATAAATTGGGATCATACCATTTAGAAGGAGCATTGGGATAGATGAAAGGTTTTGAGGGTGGTAAAAATTGTTTCATTTGATGAATCGAAAGAGGTGTATGAGAAGGTAAAGGAACATCAATTTTGGAAACTCCTATTTTGGTTTGTGGGGTATTACTAGTGATAACATTATATGTTTGGAAATATTCTTTAAGAAGTTTAGGATTAGGTTTGAATTGCTTGATAATAAAGTCTTAATGCTTAGGTATATCAAGAGCTTCATTAAGTGTTTGGGGAGCAAAGGTTCAAAACTTATATTGCAGAGTGGGAGTAAAATTAGTGATAAAGAGTTTGAATAAATTATCATCATTCATGTTATAGTTGGATTTATGAGCTAATTATTCCATCTCTTGATAAAGTCATGAGCTAATTTAGTGGGAGATTACTTAGCATTGATGAAGTGCCTAAGACAATTTTTAGGAAAATCATTGTGTTGAAATTATTTAATTAAAGGATTAACCAAATCTTTAAGTTACCAAAGAGAATGTTGGGGAAGTTGATTATACCATTCCAATACATCACTGATCAATTTTTTGACTAAGTGTTTATTTGTGACAAAGGTATTAGTTTAGATCCACTCTTTGTAAAGATTACCAAAGGCTTTGAGAAATAAAGTAGGGTCTTTAGTCCCATCATATTTTATAGTTGGAGATATGTTTCCAATATCAATGGATACAATAAAGGGGGATAAAGGATCACTTTGAATAGTTTGAATCATCTTGTTATTCATTATGGGTTGAGGAATAACATTTCTTGAGGCATCCTAAAGGGGTGGAGGAATGAATTGGGATTAGCTGGAGGAAGCATAGTTGGAGGTTGATTAGCCACATTGATTAGATGTTGTTGAAGTTGTATCATTTTATGCGTGTTATAATTTTGTATAATGTTCATTTATTGGATAACTTGGTCTAAAATTTGGGTCATATTGGGAGGTGGGTTGGTGTTTGTACGAGCACTCCCCAAATTGGTGTTAGCAGAGGATTATTAGAAGAGGGATTACTAGTGGTATTGTTAAGTAAACTTGTATCAATTAATACCACATTAATTTGAAGATTTTTAAGATGAGAAGTGTCTTGATAAGTTAGGAAAGGATCAGATCCATCAAATTCATCTTGAGGTGTTATTTGCACCATATTTTAGATTAAGGTAAAAATAGGTTTTGAAGGGACCCCGAAACCTTGAAACAAAGGGAGAAGGATGAAACATTAATGTCCACAGGGAAGGATGAAACAGGTTATTTGCACCATGTTATAGGTAATGGATGAAGGAGGAGAAGAGGTACCCCAAGAGTGATGTTGCTCTTGAGAGGAAATGAGAGGGAGAAATGAACATACCATATAGTATCTAAATGGATTCAAGCTATCCAAAAATATTCTGATAGGAGACTTCATGTTGACCAAAGAGAGATGAAAAAAATGAAAAATTAGAGAAATAAAGAACTATAGTGATAAATAGGGAAAGTATAAAATAGTACAAGGTCAATTGGTTCAACTTAGAAAAGAAAATAGGGCTTACAAACTATACAAGGTTGACTGGGTTGATCCAATATAGTGCATATAGACTAGAAAAAGAGGTAAAAGGGGTTGAAGATAGTACAAGGTCAACTGGATCGATCTTGTATAGTGCATAGAGGCTAGAAAAAGGTATAGGGTTGACTGGGTTAAACTAGTATAACATATAGGAAAAATAAAAGGTTGATAACAAGTTGTGAATTGAAATAAGACAATTTTTGTAGTTAATCTAGAAAAGTAATAGTTAAAGGGAAATAAATAGTCAATTGGATCAATGTTGGCCAATCCAATTGAAGCACATAATACAAAACCTTGTACTAACACTAGATAATGCAAATTTATACACATAATCGAGAAAAGAGCAAACAATCAACTTGAAAAGTAAAGAGCTAACTAATTGGTCAACCTGAATGTTTTGTTAGATTATTAAGAAATGATTTTACATGTGATGAGAATTTGGCTATAAAACAAGGAACTAGATAACAATCTAAGGATGGTTTTAGGTAGTTTGAGATGAAAGAGACTATAGTAGAAATGATATAGGCTTGGTTTTAGGGCATACTCCCTCAGTTCACATACTATAGTGATAAGGGTATTGTGTCCTTATCTAGAATATACCATTAACCACACTTTATACTTGACCAGAGTATCAAGTTGGCTTCCCCCTTGTTGATGAAATCCAAGTAGGTTGGACTTCGGTAGAAAAATGTTAAAATTATTTTTTAGATTATGTGATTTGGCCATGTGTGCATAAAATAAAAATAGTGAAACTAAATGATTAATTAAAAATCCCATAATTAGACGATGTGAACTATTCTAAGCATGCAAGTAATAAGAAAATAAAGGTGTGAACTAATTACTAACATATAGAGATTAATTCAAATTTGAAATAAGGTATAGTGTTGGCACTATATGCTTAAAATATAGAACATGGTCAATAGGGTCAAACCTATACTATGGAAGTAAGGTTTGAAAATGAATAGGGTTTGTAAGGTTTGATTTAGTTATTTCAAATAGCACACAAAACATAGAACTACTCTATGAAAGTAAAGATAGTAAAATAAAGAGAAAGAGAGATCAAACATAACATTATTGGATCAGATATGTTGAGAATGAAGATTAATAGTCAATAACTTTGGAATATGCTTCAAAACTCTACTAATTAGATCAACTAGGTCAATCAAGATTTGTAGAATCCTACTATTGAGTGCTTGAAATGTACAAGGTCAACCAGGGTTGACATGGTATGATGAAATGGATTCCTAAAAATGTAAAAGGTTGTCTAAGTCAGCTTAGTAGTTTGAAATAGAAGTTTGGATTTTTGGAAACCTATACTGGGTCATCTGAGTCGATCCAATTGCCTATTCCTAAAAACTTGCACACAAAGATTAGAATTGGGTTGATAAAGTCGATCTAATATGATATATACATGACAAAAATAATGCTAAAAAGAATGAAATAAAGTGAAATAAATCATGTAGGGGTTAGTTTCATTTTGGGTTCACTAGAAGCTATGTAATCATAAATGCATCATATCTATAAATTGATTTTAGATTAGAGAAGATAGAGCATACCTACACTTCTAATTGGGAATACATTTGTTAAGTGAGAACAAGACCAATATGGGGATCCATAAGACCCGATTAGGGGATTACTTGTCATAATACACCATGTGAGGTAGGGATCTAAAGCCTACCGTCTAACACAACCATGCAACAACCCTAAAAGAGTCATAAGGTTTAATATTTCACCTATGCTAATAAAAAAAGGTATATCTATTCTAGTACACACCAAAGCTTGTGGCACAATAAAGGGGTCAGTAAAGAAATCAAAACATGTATAAGAGAAGTTCAATTAAGCTAAATATGAGTAAGACCCTAATACATGGAATATGAAGAGTAATATTATTCAAGCCAACACTTATATTACTTCTATCTACCAAAGAGAGGAGAATAAAATTAGCATATACTTACATGAATGTGAACCCATCAAGACTCAATATCTCCCTTTGCCAAAGGGGCTTCACAAGAGGTTGTTGTAGTTTTTAAGGATCACTAAGAAAGGCCAAAGCACCCAAGACTTATCCACAAGATTATATTCTCCAAGTAAAAACCATAAGTTAAGACTCCTTAAGTAGAATGGTAGAAGAGTAGATTGGGAAAAAGTGCAATGAATAATAACTCTTGATTGCATATCTTAATAATGACAAAAATGATCTTGTATTTATAGGTAGATATTTCCCTAAATACCTCTATAAACATTGATTGTACAGGTTTAGCCATGATCGACCCTATATATTTTTAGAGATAATTCTTGAGGTCTGAGCTAGGTCATCCAAAAGGCAAACATACGCAAAAAGTGGAAAATACCCATAAACTATATAGGGTTAGCCATGGTTGACTTAGTACAACTGATAGTCTAAAAGGAAATTAAGGTAAGAAAAGGAGGATGAAAAGAGGAAGAATATTGGAGGAGTGTGCAAGGGAGGAGTAATAGCTTAAGTAATGATTTTAAGATTTGGTTGGATTGGTAATAATGTGGAAATAAGGGACAATAATCTTGTGAAGCACCAAAGGTCTACCTACCCCTTTCCCAGTGTACCCCTTAGGGCATGTCCTCAGAGAGATTGAGTCTTTATGGGTTCTTGAAAGATGTAAATCATCAGTATTTGATAAAATTTACAAGTATTATGTGTATATATGTGTAACCCCTCTGATCTCAAGAGTAATAATAATTTATCATCTAATGATGAGGATGTTGATAGTGATGTAGTGTCCTATTATAACATCTATGATGATTTTTTCAATACCAACATTTTTAATACCAATAGCATTGTATCATTAATTATGTTCCCTCTAATTACCCTATTTTCCTCCATCACCCCCAATTAATTGACCAGAACCAATAATATGTATATATACCATTGGATGATTTCCATTAAAATGAGGTAATTTATGAATTCATGGGCCTTAGATATGGTTTTCTAATTAATGATCATAAGCAATGATTAACTATTACATTAAACCTTTCCACCTATTTTAGAGAGTAAGAAAACTTGTTTTTTAAAAAGAAAAATAAAAAAATTAATATGAAACATTGAGGTCCCAAAGTGAAAACCTCTTTGAGGCACTTTTGAACAAAGAAAATAGTAAATAAAAAGATGGTTACATGTTGAAAACTTGTTTCAAGCACCATTGGATGGGAAAATTTCATTCTCTTTAGAATGAAGCATAGGGTATCTCCAATCTTAGGACCTCATGCCATTCAAGAATAAGTTAAAAATATTATAATGTAATCAAATAATTGCTTCATGATTTATTGCTTGCCTTTACTGAGTGGCTTTTACCAACCTTTGGTGATTTAGATTCTGCATACATAGGGGAGCTTAATGATGCATTTGAGCTATAAGATGATGAATAATATCAATGAATCTCATTTACAACTATTCTAGTTGATGGTTTTACATTGATTGTGGAAGATACCATAAAATTAAATAATAAAACAATAGAAGATCACAAATGGATAAAGTTGGTAGCATCCCTAATTGAAGAGTAATGTAATCTCCTTACTTCCCTCCTTCAGAAGTTCATTGATATTTTTTCCTAGTCCTACTCTAATATGTCTAGCTTGGATCCTTATTTAGTTTTACATCTCCTTGTTGTACACCCATATGTGAATCTAATCAAATATAATTTGAGAAAAATTCATAGTCACTTTTCCATATTAATAAAAAAGAATTATAAAAATTATTGGAGGCAAGATGCATTCATCACATATACTATTTAGAATGGATATCAAACATTGTGCCAATCAAAATAATCCACAAAGAATCCACATATGTATAGATTTTAGGGATATCAATAATACATGCCCAAAGGTTTATTTTTCTTTACCAAACATTGATATGATCATAGGTTACATAATAATATATGATATGTTATATATCATGGATGGATTCTCGAGATATAATTATATAAAAATAACACTTTAAGACTAGCACAAAACAAAGTTCACCACTCTATGGGGGATGTTCTATTATCAAGTGATGCCATTTGGCCTCAATAATGTTGGTGCTACCTACCAATGTGTTATTAATTTCATATTCCATGAAATGATGAAATATATTATAAAAAACTACATGGATGACATATTGGCCAAATCTTAAGACTAGGGTAGACAATCTAAAACTATTACAAAGGATCTTTGAAAGGCTTTCTAAACACAAGATTCATCTTAATCCTAAGAAGTGCATATTTAGCATCACTTTTAGAAAACTACTAGGCTTAATTTCCTCTTTTAGGGGCATTGAATTTTATCCAAATAAGGTTAAGGCCATTATGGAAATTCTTTCTCCTTATAATTTTAAGTAACTACATGGTTTGAAGGAAAAAATCAATCTATTATATGTTGCATTTCATAATTGGTAGACAAATAGCATCCTTTCACTCACTTTTTTAAGAAGGGCTCCACCTTTACATGGAGAACTAATTGTAAAAAAAAAAATTGACCATTTGAAATAATATTTGAAAAATCCACCTATTTTATCTCCCAAATACCTAGAACGTCACTACTCCTCTATATTTCTACCATAGAACATGCCTTTAGGGAACTTATTTCAAAACATTATGAGCAAGGGAAAGTAAGATTAGTATATTAGTTAAGAAAAAAATTAGTTGCCTATGAACACAAATATACACCAATTAAAAAATATTTCTATGAATGGTATTCACAGCCTAAAATTTGTGACATTACATGCTTAACAACTAAACCATTATATTTATAAAGTGGATCCACTCAATACTAAATCGAAGGTAGTTATTAATAGTCATATAGCCAAATGGGTCATGCTATTGAGTTAATTTGAGATTGAATATGTACATCAAAAACTAATTAAGGGGTAAGTACTTATAGATCAACTTGTTGAAGGACCCTTATCAGTATTGTATACACATAATATTTTCAATTTTTTTAATCAATTACTAATGCTCTTTATCTTGTAGGAACCCATCAAGTCTCAATATATCTAAGTTTACACCCTAAGGGGTGCACTGGGAAAGGGGTGGGCAAACCACTTGTGCTTCATAAGATTATTGTCCCTTTTGACACTTTATATCTACACACTTGTTTCCTAAAACCATTCCCCTAAGCTTTGCCACCTCTTTTGCACACTCCTATAGTATTTTACCACCTCATTGACCCTTTTCTTAACCTAAAACTTTTTTTTATAGTTTACATGACTATGTCAGCTATGTCAAAATTATATTATTATTGAAAAAACTTATTAAGGGTCTATGTCGGCCCCTTGGCTGACCTAGTGAGTTTTTATCACTTACAATACTAGGTTAATTGGGTCAACCTCATAAAATGAAAATTTCAGAAGGGTTTAGGGTTAGATCCTCCTATATAAACATAATAATTTATCCATTTCTAAGATCAGAAGAAAAATTAAGATATATTTCCCAACTACTTATCCACCATTCTACATGAGGAACATGATTAGGGTTTCATACTTTCTTTGGAGATATGGATCTTATCTTGTGGAGAAGTCTTTTGGATGCATTGATAGGTTGTGTAGCATAGAACTAATTTATCCTTTTCATCCTTACATAGTACAATAATCTCTTGCAAATCACCTTGGATAAGGGAGTTATTGAGGATCGATGGGTTCATCTTCAAAGGTAAGTATTCCCAAATTTGTTCTTTCTTTGTAAGTAGATAGACATGCATTTTCACTTCTCTTCCATGCATTAATTTTTTATATAAATTTATGTGAGTATATGTATTATATGCATGTTTATTTTTAGTTTTTATTACCCCCACTTTATGCCACAAGCTCTAGTGAGAACTAGAATATATTTTTACTTTACTTGTTATTAGTTTAGTGAATATGAGAACATAGGACCTAGTTAGGGTTACTACATAGTTTTTCTTGACTAGAGGATTTGTAGCCCTCCTTAACAACATTATTTATGGTAAGAGATCCCTTAATTAGGTCAAGTATATCCATTTTGGTCATAAATTTGATTATATAATGTATACCCTATCGAAAGTGTACGTAAAATACATCTTCTCTAAGCTAGGATTGACTTATAGAATCTATTGCATTTTGCATTACATACATTTTGGTGAACTCAATGTGAATCCTATCCTACCACTAGTTGGATTATCTTCATGTTTCCACTTTATTCTTAGTATTGTCTTCACTTTGGCTTCACCTTCATAATACATTATGGTGAAGCCAATGTGAATCTAACCCTTGTAGGTTTTTTTTCACTCTTTTCATTTTTATCATTTTATTATTTATCTATATTTACAATACTAGGTTGACCAGGATGGGATAGTTATAAATTTTGTGCATAGGTTTAACACACATTCACATCAAAATGACTCTATTATTTCTATGTAGGCCTTCATTATATACAAGTTGATTGATCAATTAGGTTGACATAGTACTCTCATTCAATCCTAGAATAGAAGACTATGTCAAATAGGTCGACTTAGTCTTATAGTCAGCATCCAAATGAAAAAATAAGTTGACCAAATTGAATTAGTCATCTTAACAAGCTTCAAAAAATGAGGTTTCGTAGAACTTGGTCAACCCATTCGACTTATTTGGAAGAAATTTCAAGTAGCATTCAAGATACTTCAATATAAATTTCACAATCTTCATCATCTTTCAACCCACAAATGTTTCTCTCTTTCTCTCTTTATCAATTCAATACTTCATTAAAACTCTATTTTTTAAAATATTACTATCTTCAAAACTACAATCCTATATCAGACTAAGTTGACCTAGTTGACTTAGTTCTGTAGTCTATCTTTTATCTAAAAGACTAAGTTGACCTAGTCAACTTAGTTCTTAAGGAATATTTATTCTATATTATAATAGTGACCCTGTTGACTCTATTCTATAATGTTTACATATAGTGTCATTTGAATTGACTCTGTACGACTCTTAATTTGGTAATTAACAAATATATGCTAGTAACTAATTCACACTTTTATTTTTAGTTGTTTTCATGCTTAGAGTAGCTCACATAGACTAATTAGATGGATTTATTTGCACTATTTTTCTCTTTTTTCACACACTACCAAATCAAATAATTTCAAAATGCATTTAAACATTTGTCTACCCAAATCCCACCTACTTGGATTTCATCACCAAGGGGGAAGTTGACTTCATTTTTTGGCCAAGTATAAACACGTGGTTAATGGTATATGTTGTCAAATCATCCAACACCCTTATTAATGCAATATTGTGAAGTGAGGGGGTAAGCCCCAATACTAAGGCATTACCATTGCCAACATAAATCCCTTTCAACCTAAATGTCCTAAAACTATTGCTAGATTGCTTTTTAGTTCCCTATTTTTAGCCACACTTAAAATAACACTTTATAATAATATAAAACTCAAGATGACTACTTAACTAACATTTACTTTCCAGTTGACTTCTTACTCTTTTCTCATTATATGTTGTATTGCAAAAAATTACATTGGCCAACATTGGTGTAAGGTTTTGTGCTTTGTGCCAATTGGATCACTCTCACTGATCCAATTATTTGAGTGATTATTTTCACTTCCTTATTCAAATACATTTGAAAAATTGTTCCATGTTTTTATTACACTATAGTTCTATTTGACATAGTATCCTACAGACTATTTTTTCCTTTATTATAGTATTGTGTTGACCTAGTCAACCTAGTACTCCTTTCTACCTCTTAGGTTATAGTACTAAGTCAACTTGGTTGACTCTATATCCTTATCAGATTGTCTATTTTCTTATTTTTAGTATTATGTTAACCTGGTCAACTCTTTACTCTTCTGCCTCCTGATTATAGTACTATGTCAACCTGGCAGACTCTATTCTCTAATTTGTATTCTTATTATCTTTTTAATTTGTATCAAATTTTTCTTCCCTAATCTATCTCTTTCATCATGAGCTTTATATTTTAATACAACATAGATAAATTCAATAGATATGATGAGTCTTACCAACCCTAATAGGTTCTCCCATAAGCAGCTTATGGCTCCTACCCTAGATATAAGTAATGTGCATGTAGCCACTTGCACTATAAATAATAGGACCCCTCCTCATTCCTCTTCACTTCATAATCCTCTCTTATCATTTGAAAATCAACTTGAATTAGAGTATACCCCAAAAATGCTCTTCTTCATCAATGAATTTACTCAACATCAAGGAAAATATCCCTCTACTATTTACGATCTCATGATAAGTGGTCAAGTTGAGGAGCCCCTTTCAAATTATCCCACATTCTCACATGGATTTGGAGATACTAGCTTATTTTCTTCTCATCCTCTTCCCTCTATTTTGATCCCTTCTCATACCATGACATCTTCCTCTTTGATTTCTTCCAACTCCAAACCTAGTATCTCTACTAACTTGGTAGGTTCTACATCTAGTGGGCCTCTTCCAAGACCTACTCTTCTCAATTATTCCACTAGTGCATTATTTTATACCCATTATAATCATGACTCTAGTGATACTTCTTCCCATCCCTCTACTACTATATATATTTGCACAAAATCAAATTATGCCACTAGTGCCTCAATTAACAACAATTCTTCTTGAGATACTACTAACACCCATAATGGTACCCAATCCACTACTACCAATTTTAATGGTCCAAAAAATTCCAATAATATGACTCAAACCCATCAAATCCTATTATAAACTCTCTTTCAAATGAATACTTTCCAAGATAATAACACAAATCAAATGATGCAAATGCAAAATCATCTTATTCATCTTTAAACCCACCCTCAATAGAAGCCATGGGGCACACATAACCATAATGTTCCACACCTCCTCTTTGGGATTCCCATGGTAATATTATCCCTTAACCTCCCCATATTAATAAAACGATCAATCACCTTTAAAATGAGTCTCTTACATCTTAAATTACTAATATTGATATAAGAGGTATCACCCCTACCATTACTTATAATGCTTCAACTGATCTAACTCTCTACTTAAAAACATTTATAAATCTATATAAAGACTGGGATAAGTTAAATACTTTTTCCGCTACCAAGTTATTAGTAAATACTCTCATGGGTGATTATTTATATTAATATAACCAACTCAAATATCATTCCATCACTAGTTTGAAAGATTTAGTTAATGCTCTAGTCTAAGAGTTCTAAACTAATTATCTACTTGATAATACCTTGGACCATTTTATCAATTGTAAGCAACTTGAGACCAAAACTGTACAAACTTTCATCAAATGATAGAAGACTTTGTCTAACAAATGTGAACATTCTATGATAGATGACAATCTCTTTCATCTATTTACTAACACTCTTTTTCCTAAGTTAAAATATCAGGTCCAAATTCTCTCTCCACATACTTTGGAAGAGGACATTGACCAATCCAAGCATCAAAATTAACTTATGCATTAATTGGATCCATCTCAACCTTCTATGGGTACTCGCATGTTACTCAAGAATAAGAATTGTCATGCTAAAAATGATGGTATCATTGAATCTTATGATGCCATTCATACTATTCAAGTTTTTCCCAATCAAACTCCAAAACAAGATTCCCCTCCTAACCACATCACTAATCCTCATTTATATTTAACCAATAACATTAATGTTCATAAAACTGTATCCTTAGTGGAATTAAAAAATCATCTACCAAGGATTTGTTGGCCATTTTTGGCCTACATATAAAGCTTCTAATTGAATGGATGAGATTAATAGAGTTCTAGATGGAATGGGTGGTCCAAAGATATCATATTGTTTACAAAGATTTTAAAACACTTTAAGCAATCTTAAAGTGTAATTTATTGATCTTTGGAAAGTAAAGTTGGAAACAAATATGGGATTTCAAAGTAAAAGGTCCTAGCTAGTTTTCATGGTGTTTGTGGCATTCACAGACATAAAATAGGGTTCACAAAGTCTCAAAGGTTTATTCAAGCCTTATACATTTGAACAATAGTCCTAAAAACAAGCCTAAAAGGACCAAACCCTCACAAAATGTCATGTGGAAGAAAACATAGTAGTCTAATTACACATTTCATAAATACTCTTGGAAGGTCAATTAGTGTTGAAGATCATGTGGACATAATGTTTTTATGCCTTGAATATTCTTTATGAATATCATGTCTTGATGAGTTGTCTATCTCAAGATCTAAGTCCTCAAAGGTTAACAAGAAAAATGAAACATGAATGGGGAGATCAAGTTAAATCTATATCAATTAACCATTTGGATTTAAAAAATCCTTAAGAAGTAAGAGGTGCATGATGACATTAAGTTCAAGCCTCATAAAATAGACATTTAGATTCAAAAGAGTAAACACAGAGCTGATAAATGTCAAGATCTTAGGAGCTTAGGTAAAATATCTATGATAAGTGTAGTGTCATAGAGTCAAAATGTGCTTGGATCAAGATCAATAGTCTATGTCAATCACATCAAAGATCTAATGATGAGTAGTAATAGGATAGTCAATGGGTCTCGAATATCCAATGGAGCATGTTTAATTGTGAATCCAAAGATCAATGGTGAACATCAAGTTAAAAGGTTAGATGATCTTGAGATCAAGTGAAGGGATGAAAAGTGGCATGATCTTGGTAAACTAAAGGATTCAATAATGCATGTTCAATCGAATATAAGGAATATCTATGGCACACATTAAATCAAACCAAGGATCCTATGGTGTGGGATAAAATTGATCCAACAGTACATGTGCAAGCTGTGTAAAGGGAGATCAATGGCCGCTATTGAAATTCAAAAGCCAAGGACTTTAGATGGAGGTCAAATATGGTTCAAGTCAAACTAATATAAATATTTCAAAGGGTTGTGTCACCATTAGAGTTCAATCAAACACCATTAAGTAGACATAGTTATATAGTCAAGGTTTCTCTATTGTTATTAAAGCTCAAATGTAGGATAGGTTTGCTTAAACCTAATATAGTTCAAGAATGGTATTATGTATTTTGTAATCTCTTCATGGATAATGAATTTATGAAAACCAATAAATTGGATTGGTTTTCAATCTATAGTAAGACCTACGATTAGATATTGAAGTAGAGGCAGATATGAATGGTTATGAATAAGTGTCTCATATTTGACACGGTCATTTTCTTGATAATCAGATATGTGTAGCCTCTAAAAGTAGACTTATGCATGGTTATATCAAGTCCATGGATATGAGCACTTTGTCCTCATAATGAAATCAAATAGAGATGGGATAGAAGATAAAAGTAAAGGGATTCAGGGATTGGAGATTACAATGGAGCATTTATTTCTTCTCAAATCCTTTTTATCCTAATTAGATCAAAGATGGTTCAAGAATCAAAAAGGATGGAATTTCAATTAATGATCTCGAATGGCATGTTCCCCCCCTCTCCCCCCTTTCTTCTATATCTCTTATTCTTTTCCATTTGTAAACTCTCTCACTTTTGATAATAAATTCTCTCTCAATTTTAGAAGAGCAAAGACTCTCATTTGATAAGGTTAGGCCCTGTCAAAATTTATACAAAAGACCTCTTGAAGCAATAAAGACTTTATTTACCTATCTCTCCCCTCTGAATTATGTGTAGTAAAGCTTGTGCATAATGGCACTGTGAAGGAGAATCTTCTATGCCCATTGTCCTTATTTATTGCTCATTTATAGGTGTCTTAAAGTTAGTTGTAGGTCTAAGTTAGTGTTCTTTTTATCATTGATGTAAGCTCTCAATGAGTCTTAAAAATCCTCTTTACCTTCATTCAATTCTTCTTGAACCTAGTTTCTGAAACACTTATACAACTGGCTAGTTTTATGAGATTGTGTGAGCTAGCATTTTATTATGCTTCCTCAATATTTACTTCATGATTATGTGAGTTCTCATTTAAATTTGGTTCATCACCTAGTTAACTTTATTAGGATCCCTTCCCCCTTTATAACCCTTTTCCTAGTAGCAACATTGGTATAAGTGATCCATCAAGAGGAATCTGACCTTCTCTAAAGGTCCAACCCCACCATAAGTGACCCATAGCCTAGGGTTGTTCCCATTTTGTGTCTTAGTTGGAGGGAGCCTGAAGAACTCCCCCCATTGGGGAAAATTATTACCACAATAGTTTTTAGCATGCTAGGTTGGACCAAGATCCAAAAGAGTGGGAAGATTATTGGTGTGTCATTCCTCTAATCAACTATAGAAGTAAGAAAGTTAGCACTAATGGTAACTCTAAGTCAAAGCTTTTAGTTAAAAATATCCTAGGTATGTCTCATTGAATAGTTTTAATCAATTATTACATCTTATTTGACATATGAGGTTGATATGAACAACTATGGTGGATACCCCTATCATTCACCTCCTTATCAACAGTTCTAACATGATCCTCATGATCCATATGAGCCTAATTAGCCTTACCAAGAGTTATATCAAAGCTATGATGAGCCTTATCAAGTTTCTCATGATCCTAATTATCAAGAGCATGGATCTTACCTTCTTCATGACTCATATTGGCCCTACCATGATCTTTATTAGCCTTATGATGAACATCACCAACCATATATAGAGCCTTACCAATAATATGGTAACCCATATGAATATTATGATAACCCTCATGAACATTTTTATCCTCCTGATCAGCCCAGCCAAGTCCAAAATTAATCCATCTTAAGCTTCAATAAAACCCTATTTGGCTATGAGAAAGAGATGAAAGCATAAACACTCAAAAGAGCTATGGATATGAGACTTACAAGCATGAAATTTAGAACATGAGAGCTAATTTTTAGTAGGATAAAGAGTTAGGTTCATCCTTCATAAGGCAAGGCCACTCAAATTTTAGTGATGATATTTTAGACATAAGTGGTGTAATAGTAAACAATGAAGAGAGGCTAGTGGTTTATGATAAACCCCAAGGTCATCATAATCATCATCATGTTCCCATATAGCTTCCCTTTTCTCTTTATGAATTCCAAATAAATGTTTACCATATCCCTCAAGAGTCTATTAAGACCTTACCTAGATTTCCTACCTAGAAGTATGTTTAAGAGAAGCCTCAGAAGGTTGAACAAGCATGTTTTGAGGAGACTAATCTCCATGATTCTTTGTAGATCATAGAGGAAAATTCATCTTCAATTTTGTAAGATGACATATTTAACCAATTGGTTCATGATTTTGAGGCTAATTTATCAAAACAAATTGAGTTTGAAAATCATTATCTCCAACATTCAATATCAATTACAAAGGTAATGTAGCAACAAACTCCTTCTTTCTCACCCATATTAAAAACAAGTATAGAAGTAAAGGTTTTTAAAACTAAGGTTATGCCATGGAATCAGATTCAATAATCAAGAAATAAGGAAGAAAAATCATGCATAAGCCAAGATGTTGAAGTCAGGATCAAGCAAGAGATCATTCAATGTCCACTCCTTTCCCCTCAAAATCCCAAAGCCTTTCCTTTATGGAGAGCCATTCAAGAAGCAAAGAAATAGAGAGAGATGGTAAAGGTGATATAATAAGAGCAACTCCATGAGAAAAATTAGGTACCTATGGTAACTTCTTTGGACCTTTCTCATCTTACTAAATATTTTCAAGGGTCTATTATGTCACTTTCTAAGAAAGAACCTTTTTTTTTTAGGTAACTCAAGAAGATGCAGTTAAGGAAACAAAAAATGAAGGTGACTTGAGTGATCAAGAAGAATAAATCATGATTAAGACACCTCTTGGAAAGGAAAAACATGTTTTAGTCTTCCATAATGATGAAAATATAGAACAAGTATAAGAGATATCTAAGGTAGAGGCTAAGATACAAGTACAATAATAAGTACATGAAGAAGAGGTTAGTAATGTATAATAGAAAGATGTCCTAGTTGGACAAGTTGATGATATTTTCTATGAGTTATTTGATAATACATAAGCTATCATTCATCATGAAGCATAAGATCTTATATAATAAGTGCAAGAAAAGTACTTATAAACTAATGAAGATAAAGAATAAGCCTAAATTAAGAGCATGCTTATTCATCAGCTTGATGTTGAAGATGAAGTAGTTTGATTGACCAATCTAAGATATCAAAAGAAGAATTGTAGCCTCATTATTGTGGTTAAGAAATTGATATGCTTGATTTTGAAATTTAGTTTGAAAAATCTCTAATTAAACTATAGATTCTTAAGAACAAATCTTTAGATTTTTTATATATTTCATTTAGGTTATTCTTTACTTGAATGTGGTTCATTGTAGGATAAGAGGAGTGCTATCATCAAGCAAGAGTTAGTTGTTCTCTTAGGAGATGACATGTTTGAACTTTTCAAACATGGTTATCATCTTTTCTATTCAACTTCAGACATATCTCTACTTTTGGAAGCTAAAAATGAGCTAAAATGGACCTAAGAAGTCATAAGATTATATTCATATCCCTTAGAGGTATGCCTTGTAAATATTTCAAAGGAGACACATCAAGCTGATCTATATGTTCATGATCAGTAGTTCATGAATGAAGAAGAATTAAAGATATTCCTACAAAGTCCACAAAATTGGAAGGAGTATGATTGGGTCTTGGACTCTTATCTATAATTTATGCACCTAAAATTGGTAGTAGAGGAACTAGCTACTTCCATAAGAAGACATGAGCATCTAATTTCTCTTAGCTATAGAAGAAAGCTATCAAGAAAAGGAAATAAAATAAAGTTATCAAGAAAAGGCAACATGCTTCAAAGTTACAAGGTATACCAAATAGCTTTCCATTTGACCCTAGAGGGAAGCTTGTCATTACAAGTTAGTTGTTCTAGGTTTGCTTTGTTTAAATAAGTGATTATCATAAGAAGTAGTCTACTTCCTTTTTATCTTGTTTTCCCTCTTTCCTTAGGTTAGTGGTCCTTAATTTATTTAGGTTACTTTCCCTTTTATTTTGTGTTCCCATTCAATAAGTGCTTTGGGAACTTTTTTTTGTTTTGTTCCTTTTAGTACTTGTTTGTTTCAAGAGGATTTATCCAAAGGATGGAAGCCAATTATAGCTTCAGATCAATATGTTGAACTAGAGCAGAGACTCCATACATAATGAATTAGACAAGGCAACTAGTCTAGGTTCTCAAGTATATTAGGCATGCTTCCCTATGAGTCTTTATAAATGTTGGCCATTTTTGGCCTACATATAAATATTTTATATGAATTGATGAGATGAATAGAGTTATAGATGGAATTAGTGGTCCAAAGGTCTCATATTTCTTACAAAGCTTTTGAAACACTTTAAACAAGCTTAAAGTGTAATTTGTTAATCTTTGAGAAGTAGGGTTAGAAACAGTCTAGGATTTCAAAGTGAAAGGGAACAACTAGTTTTCATGGTGTTTATGGCATTCATAGACATAAGTTAGGGTTCATAAAGACTGAAAGGTTCATTCAAGCCTTGAAAATTCGAACAATAATCCCAAAAACAAGCCTAGAAGGACCAGACCATCACAACACATCATGCAAAAGCAAATAGATTAGTGTAATTACACATTTCATAAATATGATTGGAAGGTAAATCAAGATCAAGATCACATGGACATGATTTTTTTATGCCTTGAACATTCTATGAAAATTTCATGTCTTAATGAGTTGTCTATCTCAAGATCTAAGTCCTCAAACTTGAACAAGTAGAATGAAATGTGTGCGGGGATGTCAAGTTAAATATATAATAATTAACTTTTTGGATTTAAAAAATCCTTAACAGGTAATAAGTGCACAAGGATGTCAAGTTTGAGCCTCATGAAATACCTATTTGGATTCAAAATGGTGAATGTAGAGCTGATAGATGTTAAGATCTTAGGAGCTTAGGTAAAATATCTATAGCACATACAAGGTCAAAGATTCAAAAAGTGCCTAGAAAAGGATCAATAGTCAACATTTGATCAAATAAAAAATATAATGGTGAGAAGAAATAGAATATAGTCATGCGGTCTCAAAGATCCAATAGATCACATTTAATCATGTATCAAAAGATCAATGGCGAGCATCAAGTCAAAAATTTAGAGGATCTTGAGATCAAACAAATGGATAAAAAATGGCATGATCTCAATGAACTAAAGGATCCAATAGTGCAAATTTGATTAAACAAAAGGAAGATCAACAACATGCATTCAATTGGACAAAGGATCCAATGGTGCATGATAAATTAGATCCAATAGTGCATGTATAAGTCATGGAAATGGAAATCAATGATTGTTGTTAAAATTCTAAAGCCAATAACTTCAGGTGGAGGTTGAATACAGTTCAAGTCAAACCAAGAGTAATATTTCAAAGGGCTTTGTCACTGTTAGAGTTCAATCGAGCACCATTAGGTAGACATAGTTATATAGTTAAGGTTGCTCTATTAACATTAAATCTTAGATGCAGGATAAGTTTATTTAAACCTAATATCATTAAATAATGATACTATGCAATCTTTAAGCTCTTCATTGTTAATGACTATATGAAAACCAATAAATTAGATTGGTTTTCAATCTATTGTAAGACCCATGGTCAGATATTAAAGTAGAGGTAGATATGAATGGTTATGAACAAGTGTCTCATATTTGACATGGTCATTTCCTCAACAAGTAGGTAGCTATAGACATTAAAAGTAGACTTAGGCATGGCACTATCAAGTCCATGGATATGAGGACTTTGTCCTCATAATGAAAGCAAGTGGAGATGGTGTAGAAGATCAAAGAAAAAGGATTTAGGGATTTGAGAGTATATTGGATCATTTATTTCTTCTCAAATCCTTTTTTTCCTAATTGGATCAAATACAATTTAGAAATTAATAAGTATGGTAGCTCAATTAATGATATTGAATGTCATGCTCCCCCTCTCTCCCCTATTTATCCTATATCTCTTATTCTTTTCCATTTGTAAACTCTCTCAATTTTGATAATAAATTCTCTGTCAATTATGGAAGAGTAGAGAATGTCATTTGATAAGGTTAGACCCTATCAATTTTTTTATGAAAGACCTCTTGAAGTAATAAAGAATTTATTTACCTATCACTCCCCTCTAAATTGTGTGTATCAAGGCTTGTGCATGATGGCATTATGAAGGAGAATATTCCATGCCCATTGTCCTTCTTTCTTGCTAATTTATATGTGTCCTTAAGTTAGTTGTAGGTATAAGTTAGTGTTATGTCTATCATTGATGCAAGCTCCCAGTGAGTCTTAGAACTCCTCTTTACCTTACTTCAATGCTTCCTAAACCTAGTTTATGAAACACTTATGCAACTAGATAGTTTTGTGAGATTGTGTGAGCTAGCATTGTCTTATGCTTCCTTGGTGTTTACTTCATGATTATGTGAGTTCTCATTTAAATTTGGTGCATCACCTATTTAACTTTCTTAGGATCCCTTTCACCCTTTCTAACCCTTTTCCTAGTAGTACCATTAGTATAGGTGATCCATCAAGAGGAAGATGATCTTCTCTAGAGGTTCAACCCCACCATAGGTGACCCACATCATGGGATTGTTCCCATTTTGTGGATTAGTTGGAGGGATCCTAAATAAATCCTCCCATGAGTGTAAATTAACACCAAAATAGGCCTATTTCATGAGAACTTGATCCCACCCAACCCATGAAATCTTTGTAAGATCCCAATAAATTTTATTAGTTTCATGTTAGTTGGTTTTATTCTAATGAAAATTATAGGCAACTTTGTAATGTATCTATTATTTTCTTCTTGGCCCCAATTCTAACCATGATTATATCATTCGTAAATGTCAAAAATACTATGACATTGCCTTCAAATCCCATGGAACATAAAATAAATCTCAATCTTTGAACTAGACTAATGATCATTTGGCCATTTATAAATATCCTCTTCTAAGTCACCAAGATAACCAAGACAATCCTACCCTTTTTACCAATCATGTTGGCAATCTTATTGACAAACCCAACCCCTAAAGATAATGTGTTCAATATGACTAATATAAAAATGGTGGTTTATTTCATTAATCCTAATCCCATCCACACCCCTCAATTACCTTGCACATCTCATGTTATCCAAGACTCTTCTCTAACTCACTTAATAGAGTTGGGGTAAGAAGACCTTATATCTTTTGATGAAATAATTCTAATGTCTCCTTTAGATAACACTTCTCATACCATTTATACCATTCTTCCACCCTCTATACCCATCATTAATAATAATCAAACTTCTATCTACACTTCTTCTAATCTCTCTCAAACCAAACCTATGTCAACTAACCCATCTTTTCAAGACAATCAACAAACTTGTCCTCCAATTAAACCTTCCATATATTATTAACATAAATTCACATACACTTTGGCTCTTCCTTCTAAAGACCTCCTTCAACACTATGCACCTCTTTATAATAGTCCTCTTATGGGTTATGATGAATGGGATCTTGTCATGGATATTAATAATATCCCATCTCAAATCCCATTTATTAAACTTATGCAGACCTCTCTATGACATGATAATCATCTTATGCAAATTTTGATCAAATTAAACATCTCTCATCCTCCCCTAGCAAGATACAAAGTGAACTTATTTGGATTAGAATATATCATTTTATAATAGTATGAAGAGATATCCACACATATTTATAAAACAATATACACTTATCTTTCCCTCAGATTCCTCATTGCTTTTATGATCCTCCTCTTTTTATCAGTGTCCAAATTGGTGATATCTAAATCAAGCATACTTTAACTGATGAGGGTTATATAAATTGTGTTACCTCTATTTATTTTGATCAAAACCCTTGTATATTTCAAATTTAATCTTAATTGTACCTATAACACATGTCAAGGCTATGACTGAAGTGATGTAGGAGCATTGAGCAAAAAAAGAAGTCAATTTTATGTTTTGTTCATTAGTGGTCAAAATTGGGTCAAGATTGGATGTAATATTAGTCAATATACCTTTCAAGGTCCATTTAATTTATAGAAGGTCATTTTTAATTCCTATGGATCACAGGTTAAGTTTTTAGGGTGTTTAGAGTTTTCCCTCCAAAATCAATAATTTGAAAATACATATATTTAAAATGAGTCTAGAAGGTCAAATACATTTATTGGAGAGTTTAAGTGAATAATTTGGTTTAAGGGAGGTTAAATAAGTCACTTAATATGGGTTTGAACATATCTTAATATAATTCATTAAGAAGTTAATACTTAATTAGTCATGGTTGAATTGGTTATAATGGGAAGTTGATCTAACAACTTTGAAACCTATGTTGAAGTAGGAAAAGAAAGAGTCATTTTTTGGGAGTGTGGTTGGTTGGAATATAGGATAGAAGAGGGGAGAGCAGGAGAGGTGAGAGAGAGGCTCTAAGAAAAGGTAACAGGGGAGCCATGCAGGACTGAAAGAATCCTTTCAAGGATAAAGTTGATCAAGTCCCTATATGGACTGTATTGTGTTGATTGTGATTCAAAGAATGGAAGATGATTTTTTTTCTATATTGTTTTACTTTCAAATAATAGTATTTGTTAATTTCATATGTATGTTTGTCTTAGTTGAGCCTTGAAGGCTACATGCATACATAGATCTTGTATGTTTGTAGGTTTTGGAAGGACCATTACTTACAGTCAAGAAGATAAGTTTAAGATAAATTATTTTAAGATAAAATAAATATGTATCATTCATTGGGAAAGTCTAAAAGGATTTTATACCTTTGGATTATTGTATATATGCCTTTAAATGTAGGAAAATCAAAAGAAAGGAAACCTTATCTACAGAATTATATACCTATGCATATCAAGAACACAGGTTGTGTATGTGATTGAAAGAGTTAAGGTGTTTTATAAATGATAATTTTATTAATAGGTTTAGAGGCTTAATAAAAAGATACCTAGGTGAATGGGAGCCCCCAAATTAAATGGTGTTATGATAATCCATAATCATTATGGTAAGCATTTTGTTAGCAGTCAAGAAACACGTATGCATAATCCTTGACAGAGGAGAAGTTCAAACACAAGCCTTAGTATGGAAAAAGGAATAGATTATATGTTATTACTATTTTAGAATGATTAAGTTTTGGTAGTGTTTATGGGAAGGTATCTTATTCTTGTGAATGTCTACAACTCTGTGAGAAACTTGCATATGCTATATAAGTTTTATTTGCCAATCTAAGAACATTAAGTGATTACATGATTTGAAAAAGAGAATGTTTGAGGAAGGATATTGGTGTATTGACAGGACCATTTTTGGGAGAGCACATTTTATACTCTATTGCTTAAAGATTAAATCTTACATTAAAAAACCTTGCCTGTGTAGTTGGTACCCTATTTTTGTATATATAATCAGTGCAAAGATTTGTTGAGACATAAAGTATGATATGAATAGGTAATTGGAAGGATTTTTCATGTTAACATAGATGAAGTGAATGAAACACAACCTTATTGAAACCAAGGAAACTCTTTCAAGTATATATTTCTGTCTAAAACCCTATCATAGTCAAAGAAAGTGTATACAAACCTCTGAGTTTTATAGTCTTATGTATGGAAATGAGTGAATTAAAGCATCTCAATAGTTTAGGGAGTTGTTAAGAGATAATACATACCTAATTCACGTGGTTTGGGTCTTTTAAATCCTATAAAATGAAATATATGCAATTTATTAGGCTCTCAGCCTATGTAGTGGATAAGAAATCCTAAGTTTAGGGTTTTGTTGATATAAAGAGATTAAACAATCCAAAATTATTGAAATTTTGGAATATTTCATAATTTGAAGTTATATAACTAATTAAATTGATTTGGGTTTGGTGTTGTATGGATAATTATGGATTTGACCACAGTGGTTTGGCATAGACCAAATAAGGCCTTACAAGAAGGGTATTTTGTAAAAGAATTGTTAGTTGGAAGGAGATCCAAGACATGAAACTTTATACATGCATCAAATGGGTTATATGGAATCTATAAATTTTATTATTTCTTGTAAAGAGTACCAATATTTAATGAACCAAGAGAAAACCTCAAGAAAGGACTAGAATCCTTGTGAAGACTTTATGAACTTCAAGCAAGGGAATTGAACGATGGGGTCAGTCTAAGAACTTACAAAGAGATGGAAAAGGTATAAAAATATTATCCAATACTATTTATACATTGAATTTGGTGTCTTTAAACATAGTGAAAGATTTGGGTTTTGAAGCTTAAGTGTCTAGGCTAACAAAAAACTAGTGGAAGCGTGAATAAATGTTTGTGCATGAGATGAATGGAAGGAGATAAATGTTGTAAGGATATAGGTAAATTTCATCAAGGAGTAACTAAAAGAGTTATAAGGAATAATTAGAAATTAAAATAATTTTTGATCCCAAAGAGTCAAAGGAAGAGCTTGATTAAATAAGAAGATTCAAGACAATCCTAAATATTGAATGAGACCTTTGATAGGGCCAAAAGTTTTGAGCAATTATTTGAGGACTTATCCCCATATCCTCTTCATCATCAATGTTTATCCCTACTTGGGAGTATGATGTAGGAGAATCAAGAAAGAAAATAAGTCAATTTTATGTTTGGTCATTAGTGGTCAAAAGTGGGTCAATTTTGGATGTAATGTGAGTCAAGAGAACTTTTAAGGTTCATTTATTATATAGGAGGTAATTTTTAATTCCTATGGGTCATAGGTTAAGTTTTTAGGGTGTTTGGAGTTTTCCCTCCAAATTCAATAATTTAAAAATTCAAATATTTAAAATGGGTCTAGAAGGCCAAATACATGTATTGCAGAGTTTAAGTGAATAATTTGGTTTACATGATGTTTAATAAGTCACTTAGTATGGGTTTTAACATATCTTATGATAATTCATTAAGAAGTTAATATGTAATTAGTCAAGGTATAGTTGGTTGTAATGGGAAGTTGATTTAAACACCTTGAAACATATATTAAAGTAGGAAAAGAAAGAGTCATTTTTGGGGAGTGTTATTGGTTGGTGTATATGAGAGAAGAGGAGAGAGTAGGAGAGGTGTGATAGAGGCTCCAATAAAAGGTAACAGGGGAGCCATACCGGACTGAAAGAATCTCCTCAAGGAGAAAGTCGATCAAGCACCTTTATGGACTATATTGTGTTGAATACAATTCAAAGAATGGAAGATGAGTTTTGTTCTATATTATTTTACTTTAGAATCATATTATTTGTTCCTTTCATATGTAAATTTGTCTTAACTAAGCCTTGAAGGCTACATGCATACATAGATCCTGTATGTCTATAGGTTTTGGAAGGACTATTGCTCATAGTCAAGAAGGCAAGTTTTAGATAAATTATTTTAAGAGAAAGAAATAAGTATCATTAATTGGGAAAGTTTAAAAGGATATTAAAACCTCTGGATGATTTTATAGATGACTCTAAATGTAGCAAACTCAGAAGAAAGGAAACCTTGTTTACAAACCTTTTTATATGCCTATGCATATCAAGAAAGCAGGTATGTGTATGTGATTGAAAGAGTTAAGGTGTTTTCTAAATGATAAGTTTATGAACATGGTTAAAGTATTAATGAAAATATACCTAAGCTAATGGTATCCCCCAAATTTAATGGTGTTATGATAAGCCACAACCAGTATGGTACGCATTATAATAACAATCAAGAATCACATATGCATAATCCTTGACAAAGGAGAAGAAGTTTAAACACAAGCCTTAGTATGGGAAAAGTAAAAAATTATATTTTATTATGATTTTATAATTATTAAGTTTTAATATTGTTTATGGTAAGGTATATTAACCATGTGAATGTCTATAGCTCAGTGAGAAACTTGCATATACTTTATAAGTCCTATTTGCCAATCCAAGAACATTGATAGATTAGATGATTTTAAAAAGAGAATGTTTTAGGAAGGATATTGGTGTGTTTAAAATAATTTTTTTTGGAGAAAACATTTTATAATAAGTATACAATACTCTATTTCTTAAATATCAAATCTTACACTAAGAAACCCTGCCTGTGTAATTGGTACCCTATATTGGGATATACAGTTAGTTCAAAGAATTATTGAGATATAAATAAGAGTATGAATAGGTATTAGGAATAATTTTTAATGTTAATATATGTAATAATTTAATTAAATTCAACATTTTTTAATTTAAGGAAACTCCTTCAAGTAGACACTATTGTCCAAAACCCTGTCATAGTCAAAGAAAGTGTATACATACCTCTATATTTTGTAATCTTAAGTATGGAAAGGAGTGAATTAAAGAGTATAAATAGATGAGGGATATGATAAGAGATAATACAAACCTAATTAGAGTTTTTTGGGTCTTTTAAACAATATAAAATGAAAGATATGTAATTTATCAGGCTCTAGGCCTATGTAGGGGACAAAAAACCTGAGGTTTAGGGTTTTGTTGATATAAAAAGATTAAACCATCCAAAATTGCTAAAATTTTGGAATATTTTATAATTATAGGTTTCATAATTTATTAAATTTGTTTGGTTTTTATTTTTTATGGAAAATTATGGATTTTACCACAGTCCTTTGGCATAGACCTAATTAGGCCTTACAAGAAGGGTATTTTACAAAGGAAGTGTTAGTTAGAAGGAGAACCAATTCATGAAACTTTGTACATGCCTCAAATGGGATAGAGGGAGTCTATAAATGTGATTATTTATTTTAAATAGTTAAAATATTGAATTAACCAAGGGAAAACCTCAAGAATGGGTTACAAGCCTTGTGTAAACTTTTTGAGCCTCAAACAAGGGAATTGAAGGATGGGTTTAGTATAAAGACTTATAAAGATATGTAATAGGTTTAAAAGTATTATCCAATATAATTTATACATTGAATTTTGTGTCTTTAAACATAGAGCAAGATTTGGGTTTTGAAAACTAAGTGTCGAGGCTAACAAAAAGCTAGTGGAAGCATGAAGAAAATTTTATACATGAGATGAATGGAAAGATATAAAGAGTGTATGGATAGAGGTAAATTACATCAAGGATAAATTAATAGAGGTACAAGGAATAATTACTAAGTAAAATAAGTTGTGATCCCAAAGAGTTAAAATAAGAGCTTGATTAAACAAGAAGATTCAAGACAATCCTAAACATTGAATGAGACCTTTTATAGGGCAAAAAGTTTGGAATGATTGTTTGAAGAATTATCCCCATATCCTCCGCATCACTAAGGCAAATTACTCCTTTAGGTTTTTTTTGGCTCCAGATTACCATCCCACCTATCACTATTCATGTGAAGGTGATGATATTCAACTTTAATCTATCCTATAACATTCTAATTGGTAGGACATGGACTCATCCCATATGAATAATTGCCTCTTTCACTTGCCAATGTGTTAAATTTCCTCACAATAGAGCCATATATAGGATTTAAGGTGATAAGAATCCTTTTAATTTCGAAAAATTCCAAGAATAGAGTGTATTCAATGTTCTTACCCTTGAACCCTTACCAAGTATTCCATTTTGTGAATCACAATGGTTTAACTATCTTATCAATTCCACTTGAGGTTACAATGGTCACCCCAAACTCATCAATAATATTACCCCTAACCTCCTAGATTATGATATGATGATGAGCTTGATAAAATACATCTCAAGATTAAAACCTTGGATCTCTCACCTCATCTCATCTCTCAATTTCCTCCTTCATTTCAACCTCATTCCCATCAACCACCTTATGATGATATAACCATCATCTTACCTAAAACTTGAAATTCCATTCATCATGCCACATTGGATGACAAGGTCATCCCTACCTATTCCATTGATATTCATACACCTAATTATGATTATGGCTATAACTTAGATGATCGATTATTAGGAGGTATTGTTCTAGCCTAAAATGTTAAAATTATTGATTATCCTTCCTCTTTGCTTTAGTCTTTTAGTATATCTTCTAGCATTTGATCCCTTATCATTCCTAATTTTATAATTTGCCCTTTAATTTTAGGATAGAGATGGTTTACACACTTCTAGTTTTTGAATAACCTAAGAAGAGTATATTTATGGATCATGTTATGACTGGTCCCTATCACTTTTCTAGATACCAAGACCCCTCTACCTAAATTATCCTTGATATGCTTGTGACTTTCCTTCATATTTTTGTACATCCAACCCATCCCTCAGTAGAGCCTAGTTTGGATCTTATTCCCACTCTCTCTATGGTTGACTCTCTTCCTATTTCTAATCCTATTACTCCTTTAGTTGAGCCTTGTCTAGTCTCTCCACCAACCCTAACTTATCTTGGTGATGGTCTGCTCCCTTTACCACATCTTGCTCCTTTAGCCAGTAAATGGGTTAATCAACTATATTGTGATATTCATAATTTTTTTGGTCATTATACTTGATACCATTCATTATACCAATCTTCCTTAGCTTCCATTTCCACTCCTCCCATGAGTACACCTACTAAGCCTACCCACAAGCATATATGTTGCTCCCACAACACAGATAATCATTCATCCACACATTATCATAAGTTGTAGCAATATATCAAATCCTTGTGTCCCACCACTCCTTGTCCCACAAAAAAGGTTACGCCTCCCCTAAAACTATTACCTAAATATCTTCCCATATATAAAGAGGTATATTACCTCTGACACCAATGTGGTACACATCACATTGATTAATGCCACATCTTTCAGCAATATCTCAAAGATCAACTTATAACCATCATGTGCCTACTACCCTTCCCCCCATATATCTCCCTAAAAATAAGGATGCCACTTCTTTCCCCATGGCTACACCATCTTTGGTCCCTTCTTCACCTACTATTTTTACACCTATGAGTCCTTCACCTATGGACCTTCCTTTACCCATGGATCACTTTCCACTGGTGAATCCTTCCCTGATGGCACATTCTATAGCAATGACCAATTCATCTCCTATAGAGTCCACTCCCATTTATTATTTTGAGCATCCCCTAAATGATAGCCCTCATCAGTGTTAACCTTTAGGCATTCCTACATTTTCTATCAAGGAGATTTGATGTGAAGTATTTTCTCAACTTTCCCTAAAGATTGATGAGACTTTGGCTATAGTCCAAGTTTAGCTTTATAAGGAATTATTAGATATCATTGATAATGTGTGTGGATAAATATATCAGTTCTTATGAACATAAGCATGGTTTTCTTACATTTATTTCTTCATTTGGTTTGGATCTATGCTCCAACTTTACATTTATCTATTTTATATCATTTGACATTGTGTCAAATTCTTATTTATCTTACATGGTGACTTTTGGTTTTCATTACATGTTTCTTGTGATGTCATTATTATTCTTATATTCTATTATGGATTATTTTTCATAAATTACATACTTGTTCTTCTTAAGTTCATTTTTATGGTTATCTTGTTATTTCTCATGATTTTTTTTCTATATTATCTCTATAAACATAGATAATTATTAGTGTGACTTGGTTATACAATTATTTCTCCCTTTAGTCATTCTTGATTTACCATGTGATTAGTCAAGAAAATTCATCTCATTATAATTTCCTTTTACTGGTCCACTTTGGATCTCCCATTATTACCCTTTATTCCCTTTTGAAAACTAAGCATACACATGGTTGATACTTTAGATAACATGTTGGTTCATAGTTAAGCCTATGTGTTCTAGTCAGTCATACTTTAGATACTGAGCTTCCTTTAGTCAATGCCTAAAACTCATTTGTGTCTACCACTCTTTCTCTTGTGATTGGTCATTTCAAGTCCATATGGAGAAGGAATCTTAAAATCTAAAAAATATTCAAAACCCAAATCATTTAAAAAAAGTCAATGATAAATTTGAAGCTTTGAACTAGACTAATGCTCATTTGGCCATCTACAAATATCCTCTTCTAAGTCATCAAGATAACCAAGACAATCCTACCCCTTTTACCAATCATGTTGTCAATCTTATTGTCAAACCCAGCTCCTAAAGATAATGTGGTTAATATGACTAATATGCAAATGGTAGTTTCTTTCATTGATCCTAATTCCATCCATGCCCCTCAATTACCTTGCACATGTCATGTTATCCAAGACTCTTCTCCAACTCACTTAACAGAGTTGGGGTAAGAAGACCTTATATATTTTGATGAAATAATTCTAATGCCTCCCTTAGATAACACTTCTCATACCATTTATACCATTCCTCCACCCTCTTTACCCATCATTAATAATATTAAAAATTCTATCAACACTTCTTATAATCTCTCTCAAACCAAACCTGTGTCAACTAACCCATCTTCTCAAGACAATCAACAAACTTATCCTCCAATTAAACCTTCCACATATAATTAACATATATTCACATACACTTTGGATCCTCGTTCCAAGGACATCCTTCAACACTATACACCTCTTTATAATAGTCCTCTTATGGGTTATGATGAATGGGATCTTGTCATGGATATTAATAATTTCCCATCTCATATCCCATTTCTTAAACTTATGCAGACCTCTTTATGACATGATAATCATCTTATGCAAATTTTGTTCAAAATCAACATCTCTCATCCTCCCCTAGCAGGATGCAAAGTGACCTTATCTAGATCATAAGATAGCATTTTATAATAGTATGAAGAGATATCCACACATATTTATAAAAAAATATATACTTATCTTTCCCTCAGATTCCTCATTGCTTCTATGATCCTCCTCTTTTTATCAGTGTCCAAATTGGTGATATCTAAATCAAGCATACTTTAATTGATGAGGGTTCTATAAATTGTGTTAACTATATTGATTTTGATCAATACCCTTGGATATTTCAAATTTAATCTTAATTGTACCTATAAAAACATGTCAAGGCTATGACTGAAGTGATGTAAGAGCATCGAGCAAAAAAAGAAGTCAATTTTATGTTTTGTTCATTAGTGGTCAAAATTGGGTCAAGTTCGGATGTAATATTAGTCACGATACCTTTCAAGGTCCATTTAATTTATAGGAGGTCATTTGTAATTGCTATGGGTCATAGGTTAAGTTTTTAGGGTGTATAGAGTTTTCCCTCCAAAATTAATAATTTGAAAATACAAATATTTAAAATGAGTCTAGAAGGCCAAGTACATTTATTGGAGAGTTTAAGTGAATAATTTGGTTTAAAGGAGGTTCAATAAGTCACTTAATATGGGTTTGAAAATATCTTATTATAAGTCATTAAGAAGTTAATACTTAATTAGTCATGGTTGAGTTGGTTATAATGGGAAGTTGATTTAACCACCTTGAAACCTATGTTAAAGTAGGAAAAGAAAGAGTCATTTTTGGGGAGTGTGTTTGGTTGGAATATAGGATATAAGAGGGGAGAGAAGGAGGGGTGAGAGAGAGGCTCTAAGAAAAGGTAATAGGGGAGCCATGCAAGATTGAAAGAATCCTCTCAAGGAGAAAGTTGATCAAGTCCTTATATGGACTGTATTGTGTTGAATGTGATTCAAAGAATGGAAGATGAGTTTTGTTCTATATTGTTTTACTTTCAAATCATAGTATTTGTTAATTTCATATGTATGTTTGTCTTAGTTGAGCCATGAAGGCTACATGCATACATAGATCATGTATGTTTGTAGGTTTTGGAAGGACCATTACTCACAGTCAAGAAGATAAGTTTTAGATAAATTATTTTAAGATAAATAAATATGTATCATTCATTGGGGAAGTCTAAAAGGATATTCATACCTTTGGATTATTGTATATATGCCTTTAAATGTAGGAAAATCAAAAGAAAGGAAACCTTATCTATAGAATTATATGCCTATGCATATCAAGAAAAGAGGTTTGTGTATGTGATTGAAAGAGTTAAGGTGTTTTATAAATGATAAGTTTATTAGTAGGTTTAGAGGATTAATAAAAAGATATCTAGGTGAATGGGAGCCCCCAAATTGAATGGTGTTATGATAATCCACAATCATTATGATAAGCATTTTGTTAACAATCAAGAATCACATATGCATAATCATTGACAAAGGAGAAGTTCAAACACAAGCCTTATTATGGAAAAGGGAATAGATTGCATGTTATTATTATCTTAGAATGATTAAGGTTTGGTAGTATTTATGGGAAGGTATCTTAACCCTGTGAATGTCTACAGCTCTGTGAGAAACTTTCATATGTTATATAAGTTTTATTTGCCAATCTAAGAACATTAAGAGATTACATTATTTGAAAAAGAGAATGTTTGAGGAAGGATATTCATGTATTGACAAGACCATTTTTGGGAGAACACATTCTATACTCTATTTCTTAAAGATTAAATATTACATTAAAAAACCTTGCTTGTGTAGTTGGTACCCTATTTTGGGATATGCAGTCAGTGCAAAGATTTGTTGAGACATAAAGAAGGATATGAATATGTATTTGGAAGTATTTTTCATGTTAACATAGATGAAGTGAATGAAACACAACCTTATTAAAACCAAGGAAACTATTTCAAGTATATATTTTTGTCTAAAACCCTATGATAGTCAAAGAAAGTGTATACAAACCTCTGAGTTTTATAGTCTTAAGTATGGAAATGAGTGAATTAAGGCATCTCAATAGTTTAGGGAGTTGTTAAGAGATAATACAGACCTAATGCAAGTGTTTTGGGTCTTTGAAACCCTATAAAATAAAATAAATGCAATTTATTAGGCTGTCAACCTATGTAGGGGATAAGAAATCTTAAGTTTAGGGTTTTGTTGATATAAAGAGATTAAACAATCCAAAATTGTTGAAATTTTGGAAGATTTCATAATTTAAAGTTATATAACTAATTAAAGTGGTTTGGGTTTGGTGTTGTATGGATAATTACAGATTTGACCATAGTGGTTTGGCATAGACCTAATAAGGCCTTACAAGAAGGGTATTTTGCAAAAGAATTGTTAGTTGAAAGGAGATCCAATTCATGAAAATTTATACATGCATCAAATGTGTTAGATGGAATCTATAAATTTGATTATTTCTTGTAAAGAGTTCCAAGATTTAATGAACCATGGGAAAACCTCAAGAAAGGACTATAGTCCTTGTGAAGACTTTATGAACCTCAAGCAATAGAATTGAAGGATGGGGTCAGTCTGAGGACTTAAAAAGAGATGGAAAAGGTATAAAAATATTATCCAATACTATTTATACATTGAATTTTGTGTCTTTAAACATAGAGAAAGATTTGGATTTTGAAGCTTAAGTGTCTAGGCTAACACAAAGCTAGTGGAAGCATGAACAAATGTTTGTGCATGAGATGAATGGAAGGAGATAAACAGTGTAAGGATAGAGGTAAATGCAATCAATTAGAACTTAATAGAGTTATAAAAAATAATTAGTAATTAAAATAATTTTTTATCCCAAAGAGTCAAAGGAAGAACTTGATTGAACAAGAAGATTCAAGACAATCCTAAATATTGAATGAGACCTTTGATAGGGCCAAAAGTTTGGAATAATTATTGGAGGAATTATTTGAGGACCTCTATATTTTGTAGTCTTAAGTATGGAAAGGAGTGAATTAAAGACTATAAATAGATGAAGGATTTTATAAGAAATAATACAAACGTAATTAAAGTGTTTTTGGTCTTCTAAACCATATAAAATGAAAGATATGCAATTTATCAAACTCTCAGCCTATGTAGGGGACAAAAATCCCTAGGTTTAGGGTTTTGTTGATATAAAAATATTAAACCATCCAAACTTGAGAAATTTTTTGAATATTTTATAATTATAGGTTTAATAGTTATTAAATTTGTTTTTTTTTTGTTTTTTTATGGAAAATTATGGATTTGATCACAGTGGTTTGGCATAGACCTAATTAGGCCTTACAAGAAGGGTATTTTACAAAGGAAGTGTTAGTTAGAAGGAGAGCCAATTCATGAAACTTTGTACATGCCTAAAATGGGATAGAGGGAGTATATAAATTTTATTATTTAATTTAAATAGTTCAAATATTTAATTAACCAAGGGAAATCCTCAAGAATGGGTTACAAGCCGTTTGCAGACTTTATGAGCCTCAAACAAAGGAATTGAAGGATGGGTTTAGTCTGAGGACTTATAAAGATATGGAATAGGTATAAAAATATTATCCAAGATAATTTATAAATTTAAGTTTGTGTCTTCAAACATAGATCAATATTTGGGTTTTGAAGCCTAAGTGTCTAGGCTAACAAAAAGCTAGTGGAAGCATGAAGAAAATTTTGTACATGAGATGAATGGAAAGAGATAAAGAGTGTATGAATAGAGGTAAGTGACATCAAGGAGTAATTACTATAGGTATAAGTAATAATTAATATGTAAAATAAGTTTTGATCCCAAAGAGTTAAAATAAGAGCTTGATTAAACAAGAAGATTCAAGACAATCCTAAACATTGAATGAGACCTTTGATAGGGCAAAAAGTTTGGAATGATTTTTTGAAGAATTATCCCCATATCTTCTACATCACTAAGGAAAATTCCTCATTTAGGTTTTTTGTGGGTCCAAATTACCATCCCACCTAACACTATTCATGTGAAGGTGATGATATTCGACTTTGATCTATCCTATAACATTCTACTTGGTAGGCCATGGAGACATCCCATATAAATAATTGCCTCTTTCACTTAACAATGTGTTAAATTTACTCACAATAGAGACATATATAGGATTTAAGGTGATACTAATCCTTTTAATTTCAAAAAATTCCAAGAACAGTGTGTATTCAATGTTCTTACACTTGAACCCTTACCAAGTATTCCATTTTGTTAATCACAATGGTTTAACTATCTTATAAATTCCACTTGAGGTTACAATGGTCACCCTGAACTCATCAATAATATTACCCCTAACCTCCTAGATTATGATGATGATTAACTTGATAAAATACATCTCAAGATTCAAACCTTGGATCTCTCACCTCATCTCATCTCTCAATTTCCACCTTCATTGCAACCTCATTCCCATCAACCACCTTATGATGATATTACAATCATCTTAACTAAAACTTGACATTCCATTCATCATGCCAAATTGGATGACAAGGTCATCCCTACCTATTCCATTGATATTCGTACAACTAATTATGATGATGGCTATACCTTAAATGATCTATTATTAGGAGTTATTGTTCAAGCCTAAGATGTTAAAATTATTTGTTATCCTTCCTCTTTGTTTTAGTCTTTTAGTATATCTTCTAGCATTCCATCCCCTATCATTGCTAATTTTATAATTTCCCCCTTAATTTTAGGATAGAGATGGTTTACACACTTATAGTTTTTGAATAACCTAATAAGAGTATATTTATGGATCATACTATGACTAGTCCCTACCAAGACCCCTCTACCTGAATTATCCTTGATATGTTTGTGACTATCCATATTTTTGTAAATCCAATCCCTCCCTTAGTAGAGCCTCTTTTGTATATTATTCCCACTCTCTCTATAGTTTAATCTCTTCCTATTTCCAATCTTATTACTCTTTAGTCAAGCCTTGTCTAGTCTCTCCACCAACCCCAACTTATCTTGGTGATGGTTTGCTCCCTTTACCACATCTTGATCCTTTGGCCAGTAAATGGGTTAATGAAATATATTTTGATGTTCACAAATTTTTTGGTCATTAGACTTGATTACATTCATTAAACCAATCTTCCTTATCTTCCATTTCCACTCCTCCTATGAGTACACCTACTAAGCCTACCCATAAGCATATATGTTTCTTCCACAACACAGATAATCATTCATCCACACATTATCATAAGTTGTAGAAATATATCAAATCCTTGTGTCCACCACTCCTTATCCCACAAACAAGGTTACACCTCCCCTAAAACTATTACCTATATATCTTCACATATATAAAGAGGTATATTGTCTCTAACACCAATGTGGTACACATCACATTGATTAATGCCACATCATTTAGCAACATCTCAAATATCACATTATAACCATCATGTGCCTACTACCCTTCCACCCATATATCTCCCTCAAAATAAGGATGCCACTTCTTTCCCCATGGATACACCATCTTTGGTCCCTTCACCTACTATTTTTACACCTATGAGTCCCTCACATATGGACCTTCCTTTACCCATGGATCACTTTCCACAAATGACTCCTTCCCTAATGGCACATTCTCCACCAATGACCCCTTCATCTCCTATAGAGTCCACTCCCATTTATTATTTTGAGCATCCCCTAAATGATATCCCTCATCAGTGTTAACCTTTAGGCATTCCTACATTTTCTATCAAGGAGATTTGATGTGAAGTATTTTCTCAACTTTCCCTAAAGATTGATGAGACTTTGGCTACAGTCTAAGTTTAGCTTTATAGAGACTTATCAGATGTCATGGATAATGTGTGTGGATAATTATATCAGTTCTTATGAACACAAGCATGGTTTTCTTACATTTATTTCTTCATTTGGTTTGGATGTGTGCTCCAACTTTACATTTATCTATTTTATATCATTTGACACTGTGTCAAATTCTTATTTATCCTACATGGTGACTTTTTTTTTGCATTGCATGTTGCTTATGATGTCATTATGATTCTTATATTCTATTATGGATTATTTTTCATAAATTACATACTTGTTCTTCTTAAGTTCATTTTTATGGTTATCTTGTTATTTCTCATGATTTGTTTGCTATATTATCTCTATAAACATAGATAATTATTAGTGTGACTTGGTTATACAAATATTGCTCCCTTTAGTCATTCCTCATTTACCATGTGAGAAGTCAACAAACAATTCATCTCCTTATAATTTACTTTTACTAGTCCACTTTAGATCTCCCATTATTACCCTTTATTACCTTTTGAAAACTAAGCATACACATGGTTGATACTTTAGATAACATGTTGGTTCATAGTTAAGCCTATGTGTTCTAGTCAGTCATACTTTAGATAACTAGCTTCCGTTAGCCAAAGCCTAAAACTCATTGTGTCTACCACTCTATCTCTTGTGATTGGTCATTTCAAGTCCATATGGAGAAGGAATATTAAAATCCAAAAAATATTCAAAACCAAAATCATCTACAAAAAGTCAACAATAAAAAAATCAACATTTAAAAATTCATAATAGAGTTGAGGTCTATTGGGGTGTAGTAAGATAGTAAATTCAAAAATAAGAATTAAAAAAAATTAGTGCTACCTACTTTTTCATGCAAGTACCCAGTCTTCATAGTATATTGATGGCTTTGTAATGGGTCTTGAGGAATGGGGAACATATTGTGGGAAGGTAGTTCTATTTTACTTTTCTCATTCCAAACTAATAATATGAGACGATATTAGTACCACACATATTTTCTTATATATCTTTGTGCCTATAGAGAATAGGTATCCTATGTATATTGATGGTCACTACTCAATTAGTATCTTCTCATGTCCTTAGTGTGTCTCATGTCTCCTAAGGTCTTCTTAAAAATATGCCTAAGTTATGATTGTTACATTACTTTTTCACTCCCTACAACCCTAATATTTCCCCTTGAGAGTTATTTCTTTGTTCGCTAATCACTCCCATAGGGATTCCATTTGTGAGTTGTAATGTAAGACCAGGTATAGGACCTGGCTTTCCTAAAAAATTACCAAAATATTCACATTTACCATTCCAAACATCCCATTTTACAATATTTTCATATTATTTCCACCTCATTGGTGTTCCCTTTGTGAGTTGTAGTGTTATACCATGGATAGGTCCTAGCCTTTCTAAAAAAATATATAATATCCAAGTCACAAGGAAGTTACATGTGTCAAATATGAGATAAGATGTGATTGATTATGAGTTACATGTCATTAACATGCTTCCCATATCCATTTAGTATGTTTTAAGCTTCATTAATCTTTCACTTTTATATTTTTATTTTCTAATTACATGTAAGAATCCAACCATTTTTATTAAGTTTTTCATACTTCCCAACTTGAATTAGTGTGATTAATTTAAGACCATTTTTTCCAATTTTTTTTTTCTTTTATACTTCCCAATGTGATTTAGTATGATTGATTAACATAATTTCTTTGTTTTTATATCATGTTTTTCATGTGCTTTCCAATTTATTACATAATTTTCATACTTACCAATGTGATTTAGTGTGATTTTACTTGTTTTAATTTGGTGCCAATATATTTGATGGTTTAAAAACATTTTCCCCTCTTATTTACCATGAATTTGTTTTATTATACTTCGTCATATTTTGCTATTACACATTTTCCATCATGATATAGTGTGTAGTGCATTTATTTTTTATTAATTATACTCTTCCAAGTCTTTTTTATTGTTTATTTTTAATCATGAATGTGTAATACATAATGATAGAAAAGAAAACACCACACATATATTTCCTACAACATATAAAACAAAAAAATATAGATGTGGTAGAAGGAAATATATCCATGCATCCACAACCACAACCAAAATATAACTCATGAGATCAACATACAACTATCAAAACAAAGTATCTCTATATATATCATGTTTTTTAATTAAAAGAAGTATAAAGATACATCATTCCAGATCTATGGCTAGGATCCATCATGTCTATCTTGTGGCCATGCTACCCATAGATGACTTGGAATATCCACTCTGAATAGTGCACTCTAATGAGGTTATCTAAGATCTCAGACCTATAACCTATCCCTGTAAATTAGCCACCTGGACATGTACTTATCCCAAATGGATAATGGTATCCATATGCATAGCTCTCTCCTCACCCAAGGCCTATCAATCCTATGACTCTCTTGATCCCACCCATACTAGTGGTTTTAGCCCAACTCTACATGCCTATTCTACACTCGTTATGGCTTTTATGCATCCCCCCATCTCATCTATCATCTCCTCACCATCCTAGCTCTCTATGCTCTCACTAAGTCTCTCAGAGCTTTATTTTTCTTAGAATAAAAAATAATAGAAAATGAATTCCTTTTTACCCTATTTATATTTACTATTCCAAATTATTTACCCTTCAAAAATTTACCATCAGATTCTTTATTTTGACTATATCTTTGTTTATACTAATTCATTTTCCTATCCGTAAAAAGTTCTAGAATCCTAACATTGTAGAGAATATTTCTAACTATTATATCCCTATGTTTTAATATTTTTGATTTTTTTGCTAATATCTATAGGTTGGCCTAATGTTATTTACATTAGATGCCTTCATATCTCTCACATCTCCTTCTTTATCTACAACACTAAGGTAAGTAAAGGTATATATTTTTCAATTATGTCCTTTTAATTATATAATTTTTTCCTTAATACACTTTATTTATCATCAATGTTATGTGTCATCGTGTTCTTTCTTGAAGCACCATGCCCCATTGCACTTACATGACACGTGATTAGATTAGACTGGGGCATATGTATACACATAATATTTTCAAACTTTTTAATCAATTAATGATGCTCTTTATCTCGAAAGAACCTAAAAAGTCTCTATCTCCTTGAGTGCATGCCCTAAGGGGTGCACTGGGGAAGGGATGGGTAGATAATTGGTGCTTGATAGGATTTTTGTCCCTTTTACCACTTGATATCTACACACTTGTCTCCTAAAACCATTCCCCTAATCTTTGTCTCCTCTTTTGCACACTCGTATAGTATTTTACCACCTTCATTATCCCTTTTCCTAGCCTAAAAACCTTTTTGATAGTTTAAATGACTATGTCAATTATGTTGACCTTGTATTACTATTGACAAAACTTATTAAGGGTCTAGGTCGGCCCCTGCCCAACCTAGTCCATGACCTAGTGAATTTTTGTCAATTATAATACTAGGTCTACCAGGTCAACCACGTCAACCAAAAATTTTGGAAGGGTTTGTTGTTAGATCCACCTATATAAACACAATAATTTTACCATTTTTAAGAGAAGATAAGAATAAGCAAGATATTTTTTGCATCTACTTATCCACCATTATACTTGAGGATCAAGTTTAGGGTTTCATACTTTATTTGGAGATATGTATCTTGTCTTGTGGATAAGTCTTTTGGATTTAGTGATAGGTTGTCTATCCTAGAGATTATTTATCCTTGTCATCCTTACATACCAAAATAACTTATTATGAAGCACCTTGGCAAAGAGACATATTGAGGTTGGGTGGGTTCATAATCAAAGGTAAGTATTCCTAACTTTGTTCCTCCTTTGTAAGAGTAGATAAATATGTATTTGAACTTCTCTTTCATGCATTATGATTATGCATACATTGATGTGAGTATATGTATTCGATTCATGTTTATTTTTAGTGTTTATTACCTCACTTTATTCCACAAGTTTTGGTGAACACTAGATTAGATTTTTACTTTACATGTTATTAGTTTATTAAATATGAGAACATTAGACCTAGTTAGGGTTACTATGTAGTTTTTCTTGAATAGAGGCTTTGGAACCCTCCCTAGTGACATTATTTATGGTAAGATATCCCTTAATTAGGTCTAGTGGATATATTTTGGTCATGACCCTAATTATCTAATGTATCCCCAATCAGAAGTGTAAGTAAGATATATCTTCTCTAAGATAGGATTGATTTGTAAAATTTGTTGCATTTCAAATTGCATATAGATACCATACCACTCACTTTTGGTTTCCCTAATGAGTTAATTTTGACTCTGGATGAAAAATATTATGAATCATAGCACTGGACACTCTAATTTGATGGTTCATACACATCTTGTGTATTTATATTCAACATTTTATTCATAACACCATAGGGGATTTTATTCCCAAAGCCTTCCACATTGGTTTCACTTGTACCAATAATATAGCAAAATATGAAGCACTAGTTTTAGGGTTTCAACTAGTAGTAAAATGGAATATTAATCTATTTCATGTTTATGGGGATTCTTAGTTAATTATTATCTAGTTGATAGAGTAACCATACCAAATATGACAAGCCTATGCCTTACAAAAACATTGTTGACATTATTCAACAAAATTTAAACATATCCAATTTGAGCATATACTAAGGGCCAGTAATAGGACTATCAATGTAATGGAAATAAATTCACTTATTGATATCAATCATAGATCACATTATAGATTATTAATTTCTTATTAAACATCTTTTGAAACCATCTCATGAACATTTAAAATCCAAAATGGTATGTGATATTGTTTATCCCAGTTCACCTTGGTACCTTTCCTTATATGACCACCTCCATGATCACGTTCTTATTGATAACATTTCCTCCAAAAAATAATAATAATAATTTATTCACAATGCCTCTGATTATACCTTACTCAGTACTACACTCTATCATAGAGGATATATGGGAATCTAATTCATTGTTTAACTTTGAAAAAATATGGAATAACACTTAAAGAAGTACCAAAAGGTATTTTTGGGGCATGTACCATTAGAATAGTCCTTACCAATAAACTCTTAAATAAAGGGTATTATTAGTGCATTATGAAAGTAGATGCATGTGATTATGTTAAGAATTGTGTGGCTTTTCAGAAGCATGCCATTCTCATTCATGCTTCAACTAAACATTACATCCTATTACTAATACTTAGCCGTTTTACACATGGGGATTCAATATCATAGGGAAAACCAATACTAATTCTTTAGATGCACATAAACACATCCTCACTACAACAAGTATTTTACTAAGTGAGTTGAAGCCATTCCCGTCACTTACGTGACTAGTAAAAAATTTTCCAAATTCATTTTGAACCACCTTATCTTCCACTTTAGAATTATTTATATTATTTTTGATAATGGTGAATCCTCTAAATTAATAATGTCAAATCCCTATGTGATACCATATCAAGCAATGGTTTTATACTCCTTATTTTCCTCAAAGTAATGGCCAAGATGAATCATTTAATAAGACCCTTGTATATATTTTAAAAAGACTATTAATGCCACTTTCCATGATTGACACTTGAAATTATTTCACACCCTTTGGGTCTACCATACCAATACCCTAACCCCAATATGAACTACACCATATTACCTAGTTTATGGAACTAAAGTTATTCTCGCTATTGGGATTGAGTTATATTCTTTGTGAATTTCATTGCAAGATATCATTGGCAATGTATAGTATAAAGTAGCTCAATTTCATGAATTAGAAACACTTTATGAAAAATGAATAGCCACCTTTAATAATATCCAAGCATATGAGAATAGGTTAAACTATAATTATAATAAGTGCATTCAACCCAAATAGTTTATACTTTATGATTTTGTGCTGAAAGAGATTAGAAAAATACCAATGTAGTGCATGAAAATAAGGGCAAATTTGAGCCTAATTAGATAGTACCATTCATTGTTAAATCAAATTATGTATATAGAGCATACAAATTAGCTACACCATATGGGAAAGAGCTAGATGAGTTCATGAATATTATATATCTCAAGCACTTTTACACTTGATTTGATTAAACAATATCTATGAGAATCCTAGCTTGGGGGTAAGTCTTATCATCTCCCTTTCAAGCCTTTTCCTAATTATGTCAGTCCCTTCTTTTCCCCTATCCTATTACTATCATTATCTTGATTATGATCTATGGATACAATAGGAAATTTCATAGAAATATTCAGTAGACAATTCATATTTGGTCATCATTAGCATATACTTGAAAGTAGTATCTTAGATAATTTCAACATTATTTTTACAAGCAATGTTCCCTAAAATTACATATTTTTTCCAAATCCTATGACATTAATACTAATTTTCCATTTTCGTACCTCAACCTATTATTAATTAGTATTACTTATCATTTTAGGTTGAATTATAATGACCTAAGGTCCATTTGGACTATGTAGGTAGTGCTCAATTTCTAAGGTGAGTGCAATCATCCTTATTCCATACTCTCTCCATATTATGATAAATTTAAGCCACTATCACCATTTTTAAAGAAATTTTAGCCACTGTCTTATTATTTTATAAGTCAGTAATGTGAACCCCTACCCAAGGTTGATTTTTTCTTTGTTAGATGGTTTTATTTTACATTTGTTTATTACCCATTATGTATCCTGATTACCAAATATTCATATATGTTTAATCATATTAAAAAATATTAAACATTTTCAAAACCCAAAAAACACTTGAAATCTTTCAAAAAACCTAAAAAACAAAAATTTAGAAAATGGCTTAGAAATAAAGCCAAAAAACCTTCTATCCAACATGTCATCTAGTTCTGGGTGACATTATTTCCTATGTAATAACCTCTTAGCTTGCCACAATCATTTCCATTCCACATCAATATATTTTCATTCTCCTCTAAATTTTGGGAGAACTACATCAGCCTGAGGTTCACACAAACTTTTTAGGTAGTGCTTGGATGTATGGGGCATGTTAGGTCAGATCATAAAATCTTACCACCATCCATAGATCCATAACCATTCAATGTTCTACCCATTTTTAAGATAACCATTCAACACTCTTGTTGTTTTGAGAGATAACCACTTAATGCTCTTGCCATTTTATGAGCTAATAATTTTCACACTATCATCATTTTATGAGTCCATCCCCTTTTCTTCTATAAGGTATACCTTATCTCCTAACATTACTATTATTATTATCCTTTTTCTCAAGAGAACTAAATTTGCTCTAAAGCTTGCATGGACTATGTAGGCAATGTTTAGATGCATGGGGTATCTCAAGTTAACATGAACACTTCCTTCCTCTTCCTTTATTCTCATCATAAAAAACTTGTCAAAAGTATTTTCTAACATGTATCCTATCTTTAGGATACCGCCAATGAGTAACACATTATGTACACACATGCACAATTGGTTAATTAATTACTTGTTTGTTTCTTTTTGATTATGTGTTTATATGTGTTTGTTTTCTTTATTATTGGTATGTTTTTATTTTACATTTTTTCAATATCCTTAGGTATAGTTCATTATACTTTAAACTTAAGACTATATCTATTATATCATGTTCTTGAGTTGTATATATTTGTGTCGAACCTAATCTTGGTTTATTGAATTATTTCCATAACATTTAGGTCTTGATTTTTAATATTTTGATCTTAAGTTGTTTAAATTTGCATTAAAATTTATTGATTATGTTTATTGCATTAAATTTTATCATGATTAATAAATAATGTCAAATTCAAAATAAAAAAAAGTATTGGAGATCTAACAAGAAATGTTGTAGTAATAAAATATCATTGTCTACCAAATATATCACACCAATAAATTAAATAAAGTGACTAGTTTACATGATAATCATGATACATATAAACAAATGGATGTACACAACATTTCATACATTTTAAAAAAATTATATATAATTCCACATCATAACATATCACATTTTAAATACCAAAAATCACATAAGATTGCATTTAATACTCATATCTATAGTATCAGAACAATAGAATCATGGAAAACAAATCTCATGAATCCCATATAAACATGAGTATAAATAAACAAGTATAAATTCAATCACTTTTTCTATTATAACTCATAATGAGATTATCACAAAGTACTGAATTAGAAAGCACATTGTATATATTAGAGTATGTGTACATCAATGTATATAAAAATGAATGTCATATATCTCAAGAAATAATGTCATATATATAAAAGAATAATTTCATATTTATCATGAATATAGACAAGTAATGATACAAAAATGAATACAAAGAGCTATGTCAATTAGCTTTGACTATGGGTATCCTCGTGACCTATCTACTATGGTGTACCCCTAGGCCTTAGTAGTGGAGGAGGTGGCCTCCAATGAATTGACTACCTTGACCTTGAAGTATGGTGTGTCCTAGATCTAGTAGACCTCGTATCTCATCCATGTGTCTTATAGACCTCAAAACTAGGTGCCCTATAATCTACTGACATGCCTCCCTCATAAATATGATGATAGTATGTTACCTCATCCTTATCCTGAAAGATCTTAATGATGATTTAAGACAAACCTAAAATTATAATTGCATCCCACATTAGATCCAACTCTTTTCAAATCCTTTAAACATCTTCCCTAGTTTTATTTCTCTGAGCATGAGTACCTATCATCAGATCCACTTCTACCTTTAGTGAGGTAATTTATGACTAGAGGGATGTAATCTATCTATCTCTATATCCCACCTTATGTTGTAGCTAGTGACCCTAGATGGTAACCCATCTATATCAAACAACTTCATAATAATATCTTCCTCAAGCATACACACACACACACACACACACACACACACACACACACACACACACACACACACACACAGAGGTTCTCACTGTACCTAAAGGGCCTATCTAATTTGGGTCTCATCCCCATTTTTGCCTCCTAAGAAACCATGTACCATGTCCTTATAAAATCAACATCTGGCCCTAGGTCTAGGTCACTATCATTTGTGTGGTTGTTGGCTTGACCCTCTACATCCACATCTATCAATGCTTGGTCCAAACCCTAATCTTATCCCTATCCCACTATGTAAACTATTGGTACTAGTACCATATATCTTAGGATAGCTTTGGGAACATTCAATATCTCTAGTGAAAATTAGACCCACCATGCCATGTAGACCACTATCACTGCTACATCTATTGCCCCCTCTATACATATAGGTAACTTGTGAAACTCCTATATAACCCAATCTAGCCATATGTCTATTTATAGTCTACCTATCCTACTAATCTCCCTAGTAATATGAGAAAAATATCTAGGACCATTTAGAATATCATACTACAAATATAATTATAGTTGCACATGATCTAGTCTATACTCCAAAAACATATGTGCCTTCCTACCAATAATGAAGCATTTGGTGGTCATAAATGTAGTATACCAACCATCATCTAGACACTAAATCTAAAATGGTAAATAAGGTTTCTAGATAAAATATCCATCTACCATGCCATATACCACTCTATGATTAATATATATCCCCCTATACCCTCTATGATTGACTCTTGTCTCAACCCATCTATAAGCCAAAGTATCCTCTAGACCCCGTACTTGCCTCTTACCCACTAGACACTCTATCATAATTTGATCCTAGGTCTAGACTTGGAGTAATGTATATGTACCAATTCTTTGACTACTTTGATGTAACCATGTTATATCTTAGTATATTTGGGCCAATATAGTCAGCCCCTAGGCAAAAATAGTGGTATCATCTAACATGTCTCTAATCATTTCACCTAGACCATGTGTAAGAATAAGCCACTTCTATCAAGTAGTGGGATACCATTGATAATATCCATTATTACCATGACCTATCTATCAATATTAGCTTGTGGTGATGGTGCCTCTAGTGGTAAGTTATCTAGATGAATATCTATGAATGTATCAATTAGTTTAATATCACTATCCCAACCTCCATGGGAATATCAAAATCACCAACCAAACAATCTAAGAAAACCTATCACCCTATGGGGCTAGTCCAATATAATGCTCATCCTCTTATTGGTATTCTCAAAATCTACCACATGTCTTCTAGTGTAATAATAGCCTTTCTAGTGGGTAGGTGAAATTTAGATGTCTCTAAGTGCCATCTCTTGACTAATGTACTCAAGTAAGTTCTAGCTACTCTAATCATTAGCATGTAAGAGACATGTAATAGGCCCATTATATATAATAAAATACACATATCCTCAGTCCAAATCTAACTCATCCACAAGGAATGTGATAAGAACTCACACATTATCAAAATAATGACTCACTCCCTCAAACACATGCAAGCTAGCATAGATCGCTAATGCTATGAAAAATAAAATCTAACTAACATCATTATAATCATATAATCTATTCTATGCCTAGACCAATTTAAAACATTTCCATTATGAACATGCCTAATCTCTTTTTTCATGACCAATTTTCCACTTTCCCATGTTTTCATTGTTTAGTAGGGTATTTTCATTATTTTCTTCATGTTTCCACTGGTTTGGCAGTTTTGACCCATTTTGGCATTTTCATCTATTTCTTCAACATTTTCACCTTCTTAATGATTTTTCCAAATTTTACGCTAAAATTCTAGACCTAAATGATGATTTTGCCTTTCTTTCAAAACCATCATTTTATAGGCATTTTCACTAATTTCATGATGTTTTCACTATTTTATGTGGTGAATTTACCATTTTTGATAGTGAAACCACTGATACCATTTTCCACAAAATTAATAGATTCAATATTTACCTAACTTCACATAGACATAAAATATATTAAATTAAAAAATTCACTAAGAAGGAATTAATTATCAGTTTCTCGTCTGATGGTGGTTGTTTATACTCTCAAACCTGATCGCTAAGGTGCCTCCATCACCCATGTAGATATGTTCTTCACTACAACCTCTTGCACAAAACCAAAGATAAAATATTTAATGGAGGAGCGTAACAATGATTGAATTTTAACCCCCAAGTTAAATATATAGCTTAAAATTTGAATTTTTACCCAACTTTGCTCCCCATTTTCAATTTTTTCTTCCTTAGAGGCCCATTTCTAGTTTTATTGATCATTTTTCATTCTATTTTCTTCTACATTCTTATTTTTTTGACCTTTTTCCTATAGACACATTTTATTAATTTTTAGGGGCCATCTATTTTAAATAATTTTTCAACCATTCCCTTGGATGAGCATTCAAATCTTATCGAACACCTCTAAGACATCAATTTGAGTCGAATGGCAAAGTGTGAAAACATAGTTATTCAAGAATTCTTAAATTTATTCTTAATTTTTTTAAAAATTAATTGAAAATATTTTAATGTTCTTTGTGTCATGTAATGAATTCTCAAACATTAGAAAAATGTAGACACTTCATTTTAACCATTTCTATGTCTAAAATGCAATCAAAATGATTTTATACAATAACACATGAATTTAATTATAAATTATTATTTGATCATAATCACAATAAATATTAACAATTTAATCCAATAGTTAAACAACACATACTTGATGGGGATAATGCACCATATAGTGACATCAAGTATAACAAAAATCATCCTAAATCAAATCAACACTTTGCAAGTATTACCACATAATAATTAAATGAATATTAAATTGATAAAATGAAATTTTAAGTTTAAAATTCTTATAATTATTTATTAATTCTACTTAATCAAGCCTAATCTTCCACTAATAATAAATTCCATCACTTTTGGAATTATCTTGTTTTCCTAAATTCAAAATTATAATATTTCTTCATAAATTGATGACATCATTAGCCAAAATGTGCAAGAAAGGATTATGAATTTTCTTACACCTCTGACACTCTTCTTCTTACAAATCACTTACACACATACAGGGGATATCATTTGAATTTATTAAACCCATATTACATACTCCAAGTTTCCATTAATGGAGTCTCTTATATTCCCAACCTCTTATATTAATGAGGGTGAGGATTGATTATCAACCCTCCATATTGAGAGGATATGAATGGTTCACAATAGTTTAGGTAATAAATAAATAAAAGCCTCATCTCTCTACATTCATAATCTCTCTTGAACTAAACTTATTATGCCAAAATCATATTATATATTCACAATCATCATGCCATTTCCAAGCCAAATCAATTGTATACAAGGGTAAATTATTCCCACAAGTGGAGTCAACATTACCAAAGATATATAGTCCACAATCCAAGAAAAATCCTCTTCATTTCAATAATAAAAGGAGTATCCAATGAAGGTATAATGTTTTTGTGTTTTTTTCTACTTGATTCACATCTTGTTTAACCTTGTTAAATCTTAGTGGATAGGCTTAGAGTGTTATGTTAATGTAATTATTTTTGGTTTATTCACTAACATCTAACTAACCCTATTTGGATTCCTAATAGACATAGGTAAATCAAGCATAGAATTAATTTCAACTAGGTCAATAATGTTTAAATAAATTTTCTCTTCATACAAAATATTCCTTTTTGGACACATATTTTCTCAAATGTACTTGACAACACTAATATTTACACATCTTAAAATACATGACATGAACCCAATTTCATGACTATTATTTACCATTTCTCTAATCATTTTATCTATATGCTCGACCCTTTATTTGTTTTCATAATTTTTTGAAGCCAAATGTTCATGTTTTTTTAAAATCACCTTAAAATATCTATAAATCAGGATAGGTGTCCCTAATATTTTGAGACAAGTCAAATTTAGGTAAAAAAGAGCACTATCACACTATTATCCACTTAGTCTGGTTTCATCTCACATCAAATAACTAATAGTTTCTAAAATTCAAATAATTCATTTGGTTCTTCCAACATGTTTCAAAAAGTTGTCCAAAAGAAATGTTTGAAAGATTCACATATAAATATACATCAAGAGTCATTAATTTTCCCCACTTTTTATTCACTTGTTTAAATCTTAAAAAAATATTCAAATTGATCAAACCCGACGTATTCTTCTAAATTCAAGATCAATCATAAGTAGCAACCATAAACTTAGTCAAGAGTAGTTTAATGTAAATAAAGAACTGTCATTATCAAGTATTGAATCCATATTTATAGTTTCACACATATAGTCAAATAAGACAATAACACATCCAAAAAATGTGGGAAAAATATGTGGGATTGATTTGCTTCCTTAGAGTATTGGATATGTAGGTAATGGACAATCATCAAGGGGTGCTTAAGGTTAGCTCAACCCATTACACTACCCTCTTTTTAATATAGGTTTTAAATTCATCAAAGTTACTTTATGGTTATAATATAAAAAAAGAAACATAATGAATAATTCATATAAAAATAAGTTGTGATATCTCAGATTGTTTAACAAACACAAGAATATGAGGTGAAATGATTAGTTTTATATCATAGTCAATAGGGAAGTTTTCACAACAAATAGGCTCAAGTAACTTGCATAGTTTTACATTTAAAAAAATTATGTCATGGAATTTTATTCAATTATACCTCTAATGTGGCATTTACAAATTGTTTTTATTTTTCTCTTTTCATATCAGTCAATTAGGATAATCCACTAGGATGAGTCCATAGTAAATGTATAGGAACAATGTATTTTATCATCCACTCACATCATACATATCTTGAAGTAATTCATGATTTTGTGCTTGATCTTGAAACTTAAAAACAACTTTATTTATAGTTTTCAAATTCTAAAAATTTATAAAAACTATCTAAAATCTTATTTTGAGCTAAGTTATTTTCTTTCTAAGTGATTTCCTAAAAATAATAATGCTACATATTTAACATTTGGCTAATATCATAATTATCAATTATTGTATCTACTTAGCATTATGGTATTCTCCAATTTTACACATATAATACTGTGATAAAATACATTGTGTTTTTATTATAAAAAAAAGGGTAAAACATATTAATGAACTAATACACTTGTTTTGAACATTGCTCTCTTTCAATTTTCATTCTAGGGTTTCAACTGAATTTTTTATTTTTAGAAACTAAATTGAAATCTAATCATTCGTTATGGTATTTTATTGAGAATTGATATAGTATTACTATTTTACACCAGGGATTAAAAATTTATGATTTTATTTACAAAAATATTTGTTTTCACTAGTTTTTGTTTTTATTTTTCTTTCTTTCTTTAATTAGAAACTATGTTCCAACAATATTTAAACTCGTAGGATCTATCATTTTAGAAAAATTGGTCTTCAATTTTACCTATTTTATGATGCTATGGATTCTAAACCAATAATAATGACATTATATAAAACCATATATGAATGTTAATTTCCATGTACCTCATAATATATTTGAAATGCCTAGGTTTTATTTTTTGAGTCATAATAAGTCATCAACAATTTGTTTTTATAATTCACCATAAAGCAGTTAAGTATTAGAAATTACTCTAAAATTATACCCTAATGACACAATAGTGTGGTTATAAGATAGTGTAACCCTCTATAGTGTGTTCACTATTCATGACTAATAATCATCATAAATGAAAGCCTACAAAGTAAACACACCTTGCCTAGTTGCACTTTTTACCATCATTTCTTTCTTGGTATGAAACATTGTTTTCTAAAATTAAGATTTGTTATTATCATATTGTATATATTTTAGGTTAAAAAATATTAAATAAATTATAAATATTAAATGCCCAATGGTGTTCATACGCTATATTTAATTTTCTCTAACAGTGCTACACCTTATGCTTATGATAATGAATGAACTAATGATCACACTTGTATAATTTATTATTATTCTTAAACTAATGAATAATATCATTGTGATATAAATGATGATGATTATGAAAATGAATACGATAGGTATAATATTAAATAGGAAAGTGAACCAACTAATTCATAAATTTCAAATCCAAATTTCTTTCTTGTACTCCTTTTTCCATAAATTAAAATAAGAGTATAATTATAATGAACATCTCCTTTCCCTTAATATTTAAAAAGGATACAGATGTGAAGAATCAATACTTATTTCACCTTGTTCACCTCTTAGGTTATATACTATAATACATCACATTAATTAATATAAACTACAAAAACACATCCCTTGCATACAAATGGTACATGATATTAATGAGTGTGTTATTCCCTCTTCCTCATTATAAATTGTAAATGATGTAAATGCATATGATATACCAAAATATAATTTAGACATGGATATTTATATACAATATTATGGTAATATTTATACTCCCTTGGAAGTTAAAAATAATGTTATAACATATCACAATATTTATACACTTTATCTTGAAATTTCAAAGAATTCAAATGAATGTGAAATGCAACTAAAAATTGACACTCTTAATTTAGATTTATAAAGTGATGATTAAGGCATATTTTGTAAAGATTACCAAAAAAATATTCCTAGATCTATAGGATAAAAGTATTTTGGTAATACTAATTATGAAAATTCTTTGTCATCTATTAGTCAATACAATCTAATAAAGAGAAATGTAATATTTTTCATTATATGAAAATTAAATCTAGAAAAATAATTAACAATTCTAAAATTTGTACTAATATTAGCCTAAAAATTCACTCCTAATCCATGAAGTGATTTTCTTCATGATCCTCTCAAACCAACATTTAAAATATATAATCATGTAAAACTCATAAGTAAGCCTTTCCAAACCACCACCATTCCTACTAGTCATATTATATCCATGATGCATGTTGTTGGTGATCTCCAAAAGTAGGTGATTTATATAAATTTACAAACTAGATCATGTTGTAGGAGAATTAAAGATATTTTTATCATATGATAACCCATTACATGAGATGTATATGAATACCCATATATAAAATATTTTTTTATGATTATTCTACCCTTGTTTGATGGGTGTGGAGATCCTTGTACTAATCTAACACAATAACACTTTATTTTAGAGAATGAGTTAATAATGGATGTATTATACTAGAATATTTATTTATAAATCTCACAAATGGTGATTTAGAGTGGTTTTTAGTGCCTTACCTAACCATAAAAATTAGAATATGCAATCTTATTAGATTATCACAAACACATGGTACCTAAGTTAACATTGGAACATATATGAAGTTTACAAATGGGTCATGATGAGCTTATCAAATATTAATTATGATTCAATAATAATTTAAATTCATTAAATTATCAATCCCTAGATTTATAAAAAACATTTTATATTTAATATGGGTCTCTTACTCCACTCAAAAAGAGAGAGTCATGCATAACATTTATATTTATTTTGATAAATTATACATTGAAGTTTTTAAATATGCACGTGAAATAAATTTTATAGCACATAAGGATAATAATACAAATTAATCAATATTATAACCACACAAGAATAAATTTACCAATAAAAAGATTTGTAGACACATAAAATTGATCATTAAGTGTTTGACAATGTTTATTTTGGATGTCCTTACCTTTCTTGGTTTATTCACCATTTTTTTAACTTTAAATATATAAGATATCCTTAATTATATTTTAAATAATTATAAAATCCTATAAAAATCTCTATTTTATTTATTTTTATTTGTATTCAATCTATAGGTTTTTACTAAACAATTTTTAGTAGTCTCTGCCTTTCTAAGATAAGACTGTGCTAGGATAGACAACCACTTGTGGTTGTGTCCACTTGTGAAACCTTATTCCCCAAATTCCAATAATTTATTTTTCCAATTGAGACATTTAAAAATAGATATTCCACACATTTTATAAAGTTTATTAATGAAAATATTCTAAATATTCTCCTATATAAGCATATCAAGGATTCTCCAAATATATCTAGAAATTAATTGGAAATTCTACTTCACATTGTTCAATAGATCACTATTTATTATAATTTACATTTTTAAGCATCATAACTATCATAGGATAATTCTAAATACATTTTAATCAATATTATAGCTTCATTCAAAGAGTTTCACAATCATCGATTAGACAATCACCCTAGGAAGGAGAACTATATTAGCATGAGGCCCATTTGGGATATATAGGAGACACTCAGATTACACAACATTTTATAAGGATATCTCAACTATTACCCTTAATAATTTCCACCATTTACATTTGATATTATATTTTGTTTTTGTTTAGACTAGGGTTTTATCTTTTACAATTTTTTCATAAATCTATCTAGCTCTTGCATAGAATGAGGAAACCCTCATAAATAATTACACCAACCTAGATCAATAAATAAAACACATAGTTAATGAAAATGTAACCGTAGTTAGTATAAAAGATACAATATATCCACATTCTACTTCCATATCCTTGACCCTGTATAGTTTACAATTCTATTTTTGGATATAACATAGTGGATACACATAATATTTTTATACTATTATCAATTAATGACACTCTTTATCTTATAGGAACCCATCATATCAATCTCTCTCAATGCATGCCCTAAGGGATACAATGATAAAGGGGTGGGTAGACCATTGGTGCTTCACAATATTATTATCCCTTTTACCACTTGCTATCTACACACTTGTCTCCTAAAAACCATTCCCCTAAGCTTTGTCTCCCATTTTACATACTCATTTAGTATTTTACCACATTCATTATCTCTTTCCCTAGCCTAAACCCCTTTTTTATAGTTTACATGAATTTTTAGGCCACATATACCTTGCATTATTATTTTTAAAAAAATTATTAGGGATTAGGTCAACCCTTGGCTGACTTAGTCTCTGACCTAGTTAGTTTCTATCAATTACGATACTAGGTTGACTGGATCGACCTTGTCAACCAAAATTTCAAAAGGGTTTAGGTTTAGATCTATCTATATAAACAAAATAATTTAACCATTTTTAAGAGAATAAAATAATAACTAATATATATTGTGCATCTGCTTATCCACCATTCTACTTGAAGAACATGCTTAGGGTTTCATACTTTCTTTAGAGATAAAGTTCTTGTCTTGTGGAGAAGTCTTTTGGATGCATTGATAGGTTGTGTATCCTAGAGTTGATTTATCCTTGTAATCCTTACATACCACAATAACCTCTTATGAATCACCTTGGTCAAGGGAGATATTGAGGCTTGATGGGTTTGTCTTCAAAGGTAACTATTCCTAACTTTGTTCCTCCTTTGTAAGAATAGATAGATATGAATTTGCACTTTTCTTCCACGCATTAGGATTCTATATACATTGATGTGAGTATATGTTTTATATACATGTTTTAATTTTTAGTGCTTATTACCCCCACTTTGTGCCACAAGCTTTGGTGAGCACTAGATTAAAATTTTGCTTTGATTGTTATTAGTTTAGTGAATATGAAAACAGAAGACCTAATCAGAGTTATTTCATAGTTTTTCTTGAATGGAGGTTTTGGAACCCTCCCTAGTGATATTATTTTGGTAAGAGATCTCTTGGCTAGGTATAGTAGATCAATATTGGTCATGAACATAATTATATAATGTATCCCCAATTATAAGTGTAAGTAGCATATATCTTCTTTGAACTAGGATTGATTTGTATAATCTATTGTATTTCCCATTGCATATATTTTGGTGAACTTGATGTGAATCTAATCCTTGTAGTTTTTCTTTCATGCTTTTCATTTATATCATTTTACTATGCTTTTCATTTCTATCATTTTACTATTCTTCTATACTTTTAATACTAGGTCGACCAAGCTAATATAGTTCTAACTTCTACGTGTAGGTTTAACACATAATCACATCAAAATGACTTTGTTCTTTTTGTGCAAGTCTTCATCATATACATGTTACTAGATCGAGCAAGCTGACACAATACCCTTATTCAATCCCAGATAACAAAATATTTTGAATAGGTCAACTTAGTATTATAGTCAACATCCAAATAACAAACTAAGTTAACTAGGTTAAATTAGTCATCTTAACAGACTTTAACAAATAGGGTTTCATATAACTAGGTTGATGTAATTGATTTAGTTATCAAAACTTGCAAGCAACATTCAAGGCACTTCAATAGAAAAGTTTGCAATTCTCAAGATCTTCCAACCCACTAAGGTTAATTTATTTCTCTCTCTTTCAATTCATTAATTCATTGTAGTTTTTATTTGTGCAATTTTGCAGTCTTAAAAACTAAAATTTTACAATAAACTAAGTCGACTTGGTTGACTTAGTTTTGTAGCCTATCTTCTGTTTAAAAGGCTAAGTTGACCTAGTCGACTTAATTATTAAGGACTCTCGATTCTATAGAACATTAGTGATCTATCAACTTTGTTTTGTAATGTTTGTATGTAGTATCATCTAAACTAACTTTGTATCATTATTAATTTAATAATTAAAAACTATAGGCTAGTAATTAATTCACACTTTCATTTTCAACTATTTACATGCTTAGAGTAGCTCACATAATATAATTAGGTGTTTTTTTAAAATACCATTTAGTTACACTATTTTTATCTTTTTTCATAGACTACCAAATCACACAACATTCAAAATGAATTTAACATTTGTCTTCCCATGGCCTACCTTTAGACACTCAAAAATTGCACATAATGGTTTTAGATGTCAAAATGCCTTAAAATTCCCACATCAACCCATTAAAATTTGATTCTAGTTGACCACCTAGTTAACTAAACTCATTTACTAACTTTTGTTTATCGAACCACCCCAACAATTTGATGCTTCTCACATTGTGCCTGGTTGGTATAATGATAATGACCATTATGCCTTTGACCAAGTTAATGGACATGATGTTAGTAGGTGTAATACCTTCAAAAGTCTTGTCCAAAGCTTAATTGATAGTGGACAACTTGAATTTGATAATCCCAATGTACCTCCTAATAGTCCCTTAACATTTTCTATAAACCTTTTCCCAATCATGCTCTTTCTACTCATCACCATGACAATAAACCAGGATCATCTCACCCTCGTGAGCTACATACAATAAATGTTATTAATAATGATCTCATTGTTGAGGAGATCATTACCTAAACCACTTCTTCCTCCATTTCACTCTTGAAAGTAGTGGACTCATCTTCCATTCCTTTGGATACCCAAATGAAGGAATCAACCACCCCTCTCTCCTCACTTGATGAGACCTTACTTTTATCTCCCTCTCCTTTGATAGAAACACCAAAGGAGATTACCTTTGATTTAACCATCTCTTCTTCTTCCACTCCACCCATTGAAGTGGTAAAACAACCCTCCATTCCTTTGGACACCCAAACAAAGGAAGCAACCATGTCTATTCCTTCACTTGAGGACACCACACATACCTCGCTTATCATATAACCATCCATTCTCTCTTTGGAAACTATACCATAAATTTCATAAGAATCATCCATAAATATCTCAAAACATCAAATAAACATAACAACCATAAAAACCATCAAAATAAATAAATATCCATAATCATCATAAAGCCTCCTCATCATATACATCATAATAAAGGTAACACATGTCAATGAGTATGCAATACTCAATAAGAAATACATGTAATAATGTATAGATCTCTCTCTCATATATGCATCTCACATCATCAAGATGCAGGCCGATATCAAAATTAAAAACATATAACTCATATAATCTCATATATCAAGCCCCTAGGGTGACACTATCATTGTCCTCATTTGTACCTATACCTACACTACCATTTGGTAGTGGTCCCCCTTATCTCCCTACTTGACTCACTATCAAGGCGCACTATCTTGGAGTAGCTATAGATGGACCACCTACTAAGTTAGACCTATACTCTCCATACCTTAGCTCTAATGACAACTATGCTAGCACTATCACCTCATAGTATCTCAACTCCTCAATAGTGTATAAGTACCATGTCATAGGAATCATATTTGATCCTCATGTGGGTGACCATACTAGTGCTACCACTACTCCTACCCTCTAGCTCAATGAATCTCTCTCCTATGTCACTAACCCAAGAGAGATCCTCACCTGATCTTGCTCTCCAGTCAACATCACTACCTAACCCTATAAAGTGACAATTTAGTCCTATAAAATGGCCACCTATCCATGTAATCTAGTGATTTGGGCATATGTCATTGCTAGTGCTACCATAACCTATCCATCCTACCTACCACCCTGTGCCTTTATCCCAGCTAGATCTACATCCATATGTTGACTCCCACCATTATCCCATCCAAAACTGGTTGCTATATATCAGGCCTAATACCACACTGCATAACCATCTACAACTTTAACATCATCTATGGTAGCTCCTTATGATTTAAAAGATCTTGTTGTTATGGATCTAGGAACAAGAACTATGCATCCTCCCTCTTATTTTTTGGTAAATCTAGTGGGATCCCCTACACAAGGTCAAACTACCTCTAAACTTAGTTGAATGAAATCAACTCAGTCTCACCATCCCAACTTCCTTATACCCATCTCTAACTTTATAGTGATAAAGTGTGATAACTATACTAGGCCCACCTTGACCAGCCCACATATGGACTCCACACTATGTCTCCTACCACCAATCCCACCAAATAATCCCTAAACTAGTCAATGTCCCTAGCACTACCATCAACCCCTATCAGTGCATAATATGCTCACCATCACCTATAGTCAGTTAGAGCATAGCCATACCATGATAACCCCAAAGGTACCACCTAAATATGCTCATACACCTAGTAGTGGAGAACAAAGTTCACACTGATCCCATATCACCTATGTTCTTTGAATGCTTATAACCCCTTGTATATCTAGACCACTAACATTGGTGCCCACCTAAACATAGTCTTCCCCAATAACATCTCCACTAGTACCCTTAGTAACAAGTATGGAAACTGGCTACTACTCAAATCTCGTAGTGTGAAGCAAGACACAACCATTATCATCATTGTAAGCAAGTATATATCCCTTAGATCCCTTTGATATAGTGATCCATAACAAATAACACCTACATGATACCTATCATGGACCTGATCCACTCCATATATTAGATTTATGTGATATTCCCTCTCTTCACTCTCTATGTGATAAATTGGCTCCCCCTAAATTGGTAGCCATGTGATCAATTGCACATCCTCTAGTAGGATTCTCAACTCCCCAGTCAATAACAAAATATGTCCATGGTTGGGTCCCATCTCTTGATGAGGGCCATGATCATAGCTATATCCCATGGTAGGTGTTGGTAGTGTCTCATGGCCCCTATGCCAACCTCCTCCACATGTCTCCAATCATCATCAATCATCCCATCATGGACCTTTATGAAGATATTAGGGACTCAATCCCTTATCTAAATCTAGTTGTGTGCCTACACAATAATCACATTAGCATGAACACTTAATTTTTAAAATCAAACTCACTACCAACCTAAACCTACCCTTTTCAACCTATTCCACTCTAACCCTTCACATTTCCCATCTTACCTTTAATACTCAACACAAACCTCTACCTTTATATGCACAAATTTTAACACCTAAACACTTTTACCTCTAACAATGGCCCTATTCCACATAACTTTCATTTTAACTACCCAGCATCGACCTTAACACATCATTTTTTAGCACCTATATGATTTTATCTGCTAAGCTTTACCCACCTTCCCTTCATCCTATCTTCCCTACAATTGACCTTTAACACCCACTTTATAGACCTCTTAAAACATTTCAACCTCTTTCACAACCTTTATCAACCTTTTAAATTACTTAACACTTCATTATAATTTATCAACCTTACACACTTTAACCTTTCAAAACACTTTAAAGGAAAAAACACTTTTAAAAACCTCTTAAATACCTTAACATAACTTTACAACAGCTCAAAACCCTTAAACAACTTTCCAACTTTCAAACTTTCTAAACTTTAATAAACCCTTTACCCAACTTTAATAAACTTTAACATTTCACAATTTAAAAACTTTCAAATACTTTCAAAAATTTCCAAACCTTAAAACATTCACCCCAATACAATATTTGACTACCACTTTTTATCTACCCTCCCACCAACCCTTTGAGCACTGACAGTTCATTAAACCATCGATGGTCTTCTTTCAGATCTCAATACCTCAATGTTTAACCACCTATGGTTGGGTTGAATCACTAATGGTTACTATGTGTGACTGGTAGTGATGAAAACCTCTACCATTTCCCACCTCAACACCACAAAAATCACCTTAATCCAAAATTTAACCTACCTGACCCTATCTTACAACCCATTACCAGCCTAAAACACCCTTCCACTCTCAATTTCACCAACTAAATTAACCAATTTCACATAGACACTTACTAAGGGCAAACATCCCATTAAAACCTACCAAAACTAATTCCACATTATCATTACACTCATTTACAATGACTCAATACAACTCCCAACTCATAAATTCAACTATGATATCAATATCAAAATAACACCTACCTCATTCTATGATCGCTGACATGGTCAGATCCCTCATCTAGTTATTTGATCATGCCCTCATCCACCCTTCATTTATTCAACCCTCAATCACCTCTACACATTCAATCCACCACTTACAACATTCCACCTAAGCAAGATCAAATTAAAAATACCCAAATGCACTAAATCCAAAGCAAAAACAATGGTGATCAAAATGTCAAAAGGTAAAAATGATTTTTAATTTTTAATTTTTATGTCTTGGATTTTTAGGATTTTTACCTAATCATCGATGGTTAGGGTGACCATTAAAAGTTGACCCTTGAAACCCCTAACCATCGTCAATCAAGGTCCCCCACATTTTCACCTTCTTAAATACCTCACTTGGGTACTCAATTTTTGAGATCACCTAATCTCCACCCTACCAAAAATTGAACTTTTGGAGCTTACCCTTCTTTGGCCACCCATTTGACCACATCCACCTTGACATTGGCCATTTTTAACCTAAACTATTTACCTTTTCATGATGACCCTACTTAGTCCTTTTGACTGTACCAACCAACCTTACCATGATGAACTTTTTAAAATTTCACCACTATGTGCACAACTTGACCATTTGTGTTTATCAAGGGAATACATCCTACCCCAAATACCTATAAAAAACACCATCCCTATCTAGATGGATTGATAGAAATGACCTAATCAGCTCTGACCAATGCTATGGATTGATTACCCCTATCATATGCCCCTCTAGAATCGACCTTATTTTTACCAATATTGGTAAATTTAGTCTTTGCATGATCTTGATTATTACAATTAATCACACTTTGTGTGCATGTTTTCATTTCAAATACCCAACCCTTTTTATAACCCACCTCGTGACTCACCATCTACCACTTATCAAACCCTGACCTGATTTCAGTTTTGCCTCATCAACTCAAAGTTTGAGGGGGAACACCCTTGCTATACTCAAGGTAATCAGAACTGAACCAACAATCCTTTTTTTTCTCTACAAATTGTCAATTCAAGGCCACATAACAAAAAGGGGGAAAATTTAGACATTTGAAAACTATAAACAATGGTTTTAGATGTCGAAACACCTTACAACCCCCCTTTAACCTATTAGACCTTGAGACTAGTTGACCACCTAGTTAACTAAACTTTTTTACTAACTTAAACCCATCAAAAAACTAACTTAACACATTTAAATTAACCTTTGAAACACCCCTTTTTTGACCAAATTTCCTTAGATACTTGACCATCTTTGATCAACCTAATCATTGATGGTTAGCTTGATCATCGACGGTCATGTCATTAACCTACTTTAAAAGCATTACCAACTATGTATGAGAGAATCTTGGCACAAATTAGTATGTCCACCTTGTCTAATGCCAACTAACTACAAAGCATCATAAATAGAAACTTTATCCTCCTATCTAATTATCAACTTCATCCATCCTAATTAGCAACTTCATCTTATAAAAGGAGAAGAGTGGGAGGTGAAAAATATCCATGTCTAACCTATCAAATCTTCTTACACATAGGTATCCATCCTTCCTTGAATAATCAAGTAGTTGAAATGGAGATCCATAACTTTATTTGAGTTGTTTTTGAGGCCAAAGTACTATGACTCTAGCCAAATTACTCTAGCCTTCCACCAATAATAATCTATCAAGTTATAGGTAATTTTACACTTGTTTCTTTTTTTATTTCATTTCTAACCTTCCTGACCTGATCAGACTTATCTCCCACCTTCCCATATCTAACCACACCCATATTCAAATTCCTACTTGACCATATATCCAATTTTTAATTCCCCTTTTTATCATTTCTAGAAACACACAGGTAATCATCGATGGTTATCCCAACTACCAATGGTCACCTCAACAATTGATGGTTACCCAAAAGCTGACGATCAACCCAACCACTAACAATTCACCCAACCATCGATGGTCACTATGGAAAAAATAATAATAAGTTATTTTCAGTCCTCAACCCCAACCGAACCCTATTTTCTATGTTCTTGCCTATTCACAGAGCCTTCCCTATTTTTTTTATCCTAACCCTAACTATCTTAGCATGAGTATTGACCCACTTTTACTACATTTAATTGTTTTCTTTGAATAGGCAATTTACTTTCTTCTTCTTACATGTATTTAATTTCATGTTATTGAATTAAAGTATTATTTATTTTTATCTACATCAACTTAATTGTTATAAACAATGGATTGATAGTCTTCTATCAAGCATACACTTTTTGGATCTAGCTCATGCTAGGTAGTCCACTCAACTATTTTACTAACAACACCTTTTCTAGTGTCTTTTTTATCTACAACTTATTCCTTCTTATCCAAAGAGGAGTTCCCAAATTTTCTAGATCACATGCACACCTTTATTAGGTATTCATTTACACACCCTTTTTACTAATTTCTTACTTGCTTCCAACTTAAGAAATGAGCAAAAATTAAGAGAAACATTACCTACTTAGATTTCATCACCAAGGCGGAAGTCAATTTCCAAGCATAAACACATGGTTAATGGTATATATTGGCAAAGAACTTGACACCTTTATCATTATAGGATTATCAAGTAAGGGGTTAGGCCCCAATACTAAGCCAATACCATTACCAACATAAATCCCTTTTAGCTTAAATGTCCTAAAACCATCCATAGATTAATTTATAGTTCCATATTTTCTTCCAACTTACCTATCACACTTAAAATAACACTTTATGATAATTTGAAAACACTCAAGATGACCATTTAGTTAGCATTTAATTTTTATTTGACTGCTTTCTCTCTACTCATTATATGTTGTATTGTAAAACCTTGCATTGGCTAGTGTTCATGCAAGATTTTGTGTTGTGTGCCAATTGGATCATTCTAATTGATCCAATTATTTGTGTTTTTTACTTCCATTTAATAATTTAAATTACATTGTAAAATATTTCCCTATTTTTAACATAATATTGTTCTATTCAAAATAGTCTTTTACATATTATCTTTTCCCTAGGCTACACTACTAAGTCAACTGGGTTGACCCATTATTCTTTTTACCAATTAGGTTACTGCACTAAGTTGACATAGTTGAATATATATCATTATCAAGCTATATTTTACCCTATTTATAGTACTCAGTTAACTTGGTTGACTTTGTAATCTTCTTGCTTCTATACAATAGTACTAAGTCAACCTAGTCAACTCTGTATCTTTCTTGGCCTAGTATCATACCTTGTTTATAGTACTCAGTCAACTTGGTAAAATCTATAATCTTATCTAACTTTTGTATCTCTTTGATTTTACATCATATTTGTCTTGTATAATCTCTCTCTTTCATCATGTAATTCTTGTTTGAAAACAATACTGAGTTTATTTCAAAAGATATGATGAGTCTTACCAAACCTAATAGGTTTTCCCATAAGCAGCTTATGGCTACTACCCTAGATGAAATTAATGTGCATGTAGACACTCGTACTATAAACTATGGGATCCCTCCTCATTATTCATCACTTTTCAATCCTCTCTTCTCATTTTAATATCAACTTGAATTAGAATATACCCCATAAATGTTCTTCTTCATCAATGAGTTTCCTCAACACTAAGGAAAATATCCTTCTATTTACCATCTCATTATAAGTGGTCAAGTCGAGGAGTCCCATTCACATTATCCCACATTCTCATAATTCAGAGACATTAATTTTTTTGCTTCTCAACCTCTTCCTTCTATTTTGACCCTTTCTCATACTATGACATCTTCCTCTTTAATTTCCTCCATCTCCATGCCTAGTATCTCTACTAACATGGTAGGTTGTACATCTAGTGGGCCTCTTCCAAGACCCTCTCTTCTCAATTATTCCACTATTGCATAATTTTATACCCATGGTAACCATGAATCTAGTGTCACTTCCTCTCATCCTTATATTATTACATATTTTTACACACAATCAAATCATTCTACTAGTGCCTCACTTACCAACAATTCTTCTCAAGTTACTACTAACACTCATAATGGTACCTAATCTACTACTACCAATTCTAATACTTCACATAAAACTAATAATACCAATCACACCCATGAAATTATATTACAAACTCTTAATAAAATGAATGCTTTCCAAGTTAACAATTCAAATCAAATGATTCAAATGCAAAATCATCTTATCCATCTTAAAAACCACCCTCAATCAATTCCATGAGGCATGCATAACCAAAATGTTCCCCCACCTCCTCTTAGGGATTCCCATGCTAATCTTATCCCTAAACCTCCCCTTGTTAATAAAATAATTTATCACATTCAAAATTAGCCTCTTACATCTCAAATAACTAACATTGATATAGGAGGTATCATCCCTAGCATTACTTATAATGGGACAACCAATCATAATTTCCACTTAAAAACATTTGGAAATCTATATAAATACTAGGTCAAGTTAAATACCTTTGATGATACCAAGATAATATAAAATACTCTCAAAAGTGATGATTTATATTGGTACAACCAACTCAAAAATCATTCCATCACTATTTTGGAAGACTTAGTCAATGCACTAGTCCAAGATTTTTAAACTAGTGATCTCCCTGAGAATACCTTAGCCCATTTTATCAATTGTAAACAACTTGAAACTGAAATTACACAAGATTTCATCAAATTATGGAAGATGTTATCTAAATAACATGAAAATAATATGGTAGCTTACAACCTCTTTCATCTATTTACCAACACTCTTTTTCCCAAGTAATATCAGGTCCAGACTCTCTCTCTAGGAATTTTGGAGGAAGCCATTGACCAAACAAGCATCAAGATTTCCTCATGCATCAATTCAACCCATAAAATCCTCTTATGGTTAATCAAAAGATAATCAAGAATAAGAATCATCATGCTATAAATGATGGTGTCATCAACTCTTATGATACCATTCATACTATTCAAGCTATTGTTCACAACCAAAATTTGGAACAAGCTTCCCCTCCTCACCACATCACTAATCCTCATTTATCTTCAACCAATAACATCAATTTTCATAAACTTTTATCTTTATCATAATCACAAAAATGTCTAACAAGTCCTCTTCCATGATAAATTTATCCCACTCATCCCATGAAATCTTGGTACAATCCCAATAATATTTGTTGGTTTCATACTAGTTGGGTTAATTCTCATGATACTTGTAGGCAACTTTGTAATTTGGCTATGGATTTCCTTCTCGGTCCCAATTTTTATCATGATTATATAATTTGTAAATTTCAAAAAACCTATGACATTACCTTCAAAACACATGAAACACAGACTAAATCTCAAGATTTAAACTAGGCTAATGTTCATTTGGCCATCTATAAAGATCCTCTTCCAAATCACCAGGATAAGCAAGACAAACCTAACCCTTCTACCAATAATGTAGAGAGTCTTATTGACCCAACTCCTAAAGATAATGTGGTCAATATGACTAATATGTGAAGGTTGGTTGCCTTAATTTATCCTCATCCCCTCCATATTCATCAATTACCTCACATATTTCATGTTATCCAAGACTCTTCTCCAACTCATTTAATAGAGTTGGGGCGAGATGAAATCATATATTTTCATGAACCAATTCTAACACCTCCCTTGGGTAACACTTCTCACATTATTTCTACAATTTCTCCAACTTCTATACCCATCACTAATGATACTCAAAATTTTATCAATACTTCTTCTAATCTCTCTCAAACCAACCCTGCATCAACTAACCCATCTTCTCAAGATAATCAACAAACTTATCCTCCACTTAAAACTCCCACATCTTATCAACATAAATTTACATGCACTTTAGTTCCTCCTTCTAAGGACCTCCTTCACCACTATGAACCTATTTATAATAGTCCCCTTATGGATTATGATGAGTGGGATCCTATTATAGAGCTTACTAATCTCCCATCTCAAATCCCATTTCTCAACTTATGCAGACCTCTCCACATCATTGTAATCATCTCATGAAGCTTTTGTTCAAAATGAACATTGATCATACTCCCCTGGTAGGATGTGAAGCTACATTATTTAGATTAGAAGATATCATTTTACAAAAATGTGAAGAGATGTCCATATATGTTGATGAAATAATGGACACTTCTCTTTCCATTAAATTCCCCATTACTTCTATGATTCCCAATAAGATTTTTATTTGTACAAATGATCCTCCTCTTTTTATCAGTATCCAAATTGGTGATATCCAAGTCAAGCATGCCTTGATTGATGAGGGTTCCAACACTTGTGTTGCCTCTCTTGATTTTATCAAAACTCTTGGATATTTCAAGTGTAATCTTAATTCCACACATAGAACATGTCAAGGAAATGATGGAAGGAAAATGCCTACTTTAGGTTGTGTGTGGCTCCCCATCATCATCCCACCTATTACCATTCATGAAGGTGATGATATTCAACTTTCCTCTATTCTATAATATTTTTCTTAGTAGGAAATGGACTCATAGTATGAGTGAAATTGCCTCATTCGCTTGCCAATGTGTCAAATTTCCTAAAAATGGATCCATATATAGGATTCAAGGTGACACTAATCCTTGGAATTTTAAACAATTCTAAAACTATGGTGTATTTAAGATTCCCACCCTTGAATCCTTGCCAAGAGTTCCATTTCATGAATCTTAACGATTTAACTTTCCTATCAATTCCACCTAAGGTTATAATGTTCACCTAAAATCATCAAGAATATAACCTGTAACCTCCTTAATTTTGATGATGATGATATTGATGAGATCAACCTAAATATTAAAACCTCATATCTTTCTTCTCATATCATTTCTCAACTCTCCCTTCTTTACGACCTCATTCTCATCAACCACTTTATGATGATATACCCATTGTCTTAACTAAGACTTGAGATTACATTCATCACACCATATCATATGATAAGGTCATCCCTATATACACCATTGATATTCATACACCCAAATATGATTATGGTTATACCTTAGATGATCCATTCTTAGAAGGGCTTGTTCAGGCTTGAGATGTTGAAACTACTTGTTATCTCTCTTCTTTACTTCAATCTTTCAATATTTATTTTAGCATTCCATCCTATATCATTCCTAATTTTAGAATTTTTAATCTTAATCATAGGGTAGAGATGGTGTGCACACCTCCATTTTATGAATAAGCTCATATGAATATGATTATGGATCATGTTATGACTAGTTCCTATCACTTTGCTAGATATCAAGACCCCTCTAGATGACTATCCCTGAGATGCTTGAAAATATCCTTCAACCTTATATGCATCTCAACCCTCCTCAAGTAGAGATTAGTTATGATCTTATTACCACTCCATTTATAGTTGAGTCTCTTACTTATTTTGATCCTATTATTCCTTTAGTCGAGCCTTACCTTGTTTTTTCACTAGCCCCACTTTCTCTTGGCGATAGTTTAATCCCTTTATCACAACTTGGTCCTTTGCCAACTAATTGGGTTGATTAGAAATATTATGATATTAATAAATTTTCTAATTTTTGGAATAGAGATTGTTCATTATACCAATCTTCCTTAGCTTCCATTTCCACTCTTCTTTTCAGTACACCTACGAAAACTACTCATAGGTGTATTTGTTCTTTCCAAAAAACAAATAACCATTCATCCATGCATTATCATAATCTATGGTAATATATTGAAACCTTTCATACCAACACTCCTTAGGCTATAGACAAGGCTATACCTCCCCCAAAAGTGTTACTTGAATATCTTCCTAAATATTGAGAGTTATATTGTTTATAACACCAATGTGGTACACATCACACTGATCAATGCCTCATCCTTAAACAACATCTCAAGTATCACCTCATAACCATTCTTGTGCCTACTACCCTTCCTCTCATATGTCACCTCATAATAAGGCTCCCTCTTCTTCACCTATGGCTTCACCAACTATGGTCCCTTCACCTATTATTTCTCCACCTATGAGTCCCTTTTTTTGTGGCACCTTCTCTATTAATAACCCCTTCATCTCCCATAGATTCCATTCCCATTCCTTATTTTGAGAATCCCTTGCATGATATCACTCATAATAATTATCCTTAAGGAATTCCTAAATTTGTTATCAAGGAGATTTGATGTGAAGTATTTTCTTAGCTTTCCCTGGAGATCAATGAGACTTTGACTGTAGTCTGAGTTCAGCTTCATAAAGACTTATCTGATGTTATGGATAATATGTGTTGATAAATAGATAGTACTTATTAACATAATCATGGTGTTATTTCATTTACTTCTTCATTTGGATTGGACATGTGCTCCAACTTTACATTTATCTATTTTATATCATTTGACATTTTATCAAATTCTTATCTATCTTACATGGTGACTTTTGTTTCATACTACATGTTGCTTATGGTTATTATTATATTTTATTATGGATTATTTTTCATAATGATATAATTGGTCATCTTGAGTTCATTTTATATGGTTCCCTTTTTTTTCATGATTTTTTGCTATCTTATCTCTATAAACATGGATAATTATTATGGTGACCTGGTTATACAAACTTTTCTCTCTTTAATAATTCCTAATTTACCATGTGATAAGTCAAAAAAAAAAATAATCTCATTACAATCTCTTTTTACTAGTCCACTTTGGATCTCCCCTTCTTCCCCTTTATTCCATTTCACAAACTAAGCATACATATGGTTGATAATTGAGATAATATGTTGGCTCATAGTGAAACCTAAGTGTTCTAGTCAATCATATCTTTGGATACTTAGATTTCTTTAGACTAAGCCTAAAGCTCATTCATGTGTTTCAATCTATCTCTCATGATTGGTCATTACAAGTCTGTATGGAGGAGGAATATTAAAATCATAAACATTCAAAATCCAAATAATTTAACAAAAGGCAATGATCTAAAAAGTAACATTTAGAAATTTCAAAAGTCTAATCACACTAAAAGATATGATTCTAAGCACATCTCCTCTTTCTAATCAAAGATCAAACTCCACAATTATCCTCATAATAGATCCAAGGTTCGTTTGGGTGTGTTAGGATAGTAAATTAGAAAAGGAGAATAAAAATATTTTAGTGCTAGATACTTTCTAATGCAAGTACCCAATGTTTGCAATACATAGATGACTCTATAAGGGGTCCTGAGGAATGGGGAACATGACATGTGAAGGTAGGTCCATTTTACTCTTCTTTTTTCAAACTAAAAACATGAGTTGATCTTAGTACCACATTTATTTTCCTACATAACTTTGTGCCAATAGTAAATATGTATCCTTTGTATATTGATGGTTAGTAGTCACTTAATGTCTTTTCATGTCCTTAGTGTGCCTCATGTCTCCTAAGGTCTTCTAATATTGTTATGTTTATTACATTCCATTTTTCACTCCTTACAACCTTAATATTCCCCCTTGATAAATATTGTTTTATTCACTGATTGCTTCCCTTATGGATTCTATTTATAAGTTGTAGTGTAAGACCTTGGAAAAGACCAGGCCTTCCTCACAAATTACCAACATTTTCACATTACCACTCCAAACATCCATTTTTACCATATTTTAACATTGTTTCCACATCATTGGTGTTCCCTTTGTGAGTTTTAGTGTAATACCATGGATAAGACTTGGCTTTCCTCATAAAATTTTCTAATACCCAAGTTATAACGAAACTACATGTGTCAAATATGAGATATGTTGTGATTGATTATGAGTTACACGTCATTAACATTCTTCCCATATTTATTTAGTATTCCTTATGCTTACTTCATTAATATTTCACTTTTATATTCTTATTTTCCTATTGCATGTAATAATCCAACCACTTTTCTTAAGTTTTTTTATACTTCCCAACTTGAATTAGTGTGATTAATTTAAGACCATTTCTTACCAATTTTGTTTCTTTTTTATACTTCCCAATGTGATTTAGTATTATTGATTGAATTAATTCATTTGTTTTAATACTATTAGTCTTTCACTTTCTTTCCATTTTATTAGCATTATTTTCATACTTCCCAATGTGATTTAGTGTGATTTTACTTGTTTTAATTTGGTGTCATTATTTTTCATGGTTTAAAAACATTTTCCCCTCTTCTTTACCACTTTTTTGGTTTATTATACTTAGTTATATATTTTTATTACATATTTCCCATCATGATATAGTGTGTAGTACTTTTTTTTTGGATTAATTATATTTTTCCAAGCCCTTTTTTGCCTGTTTCTTTTTAACCATGCATATGTACTACATAATGCTAGAAAAAAAAACTCAACACGTATATTTCCTATAACACATATAACAAAAGAAAAATAAATGTGTTAGAATGAAATATATCCATGAATCCACAATCCCAACCAAAAATATAACCCATGAGATTAACATCCAACTATCAAAACATAATATCTCTATTTATCTCATGTGTTTTAAATATAAATAGTAAAAGAATACATCACTCCATCTCTATGGCTAGGCTCCATCATGTCTATCTCATGGACTCTCCATGCTACCCATAGATTCCTTAGACTATCCCCTCTACATAGTGCACTATAATGAGGTTGCCTAAGATCTCAAACCTATTACCTCTCCTTATAGGTTGGCCACCCAGGCCTGAACCCGTCCTAGCTAGATTGTGGTAGCCATATGCATAGCTCTCTCCTAAGTTTGGGCCTACCAAGCCTATTCATCTCCTATTCCCACCCCAAATAGTGGATGAAATCCATCTTCATGTGCCTATATATACCTCATGTACTACCCCACTAGTATAAACTATCCTTCCCGAGATGGGGAGGATGGTACCACATGATTATGCAATGTGGTGGGGTCGTATGGTGTCAACACCCCATCAAAAATATAATGGTATGCTTCCATAACTAGGGATATCCATATAATATCCTTGACTACAAGATATATAAAATTTAAATATGATATATTAGATCATATATACATCTCTAAATATATTTATCTATAATCATATATAACTAGTATTCTACCTCAAATACTAATAAATTATAAACATTTCTTACATGTCTCAGTGTTACCTATCACCATCTCTTTGTCTACTCATCTACTAAAAGCAATATCTCCATTAGTCTATCCCATGAGCACATCATCTATGGGATGTTTCCCAATTAGAGTAAAACTAAGAGTCATCACCCATACATGTCTTCGGCCTATCCTCAATGGTGCCTCTATAGACCAGCTCTACCCTAGGCTAACTAATGGATCATCCTGGATAACCACCATCTATTCTCAATCCCACCACTAGAATATTCATTAGTGGTATGATCAAGATTGTCACCACTCATTTTGATGTGGTATTGGATGTGGTACCTACTGCATCCTTGTATCCACATCCATTCCCTCTCCTCTTCCATCTATCATTTCTCATACTCGACCAGTCCATGGTCTGATATCTAGTCTCTCAACTAGAACTACTCCTCCTCTTCCCCTTAGCTCTCTTACATACCATGCCCAAAATGTAGGAATTATTATAGGATCCACTGGGTGTGGGAGTCAAAACTATCCTAGCAAGCATGCCACCAGATATGGCTCTCTTTATTAGGTCTAATAGCCTATGATTTGCACTCATACCAACCCTAGTGTCATAGTCACCCAACTTAGCCAAATAGTCATAATATGTGCATAGGTTTGCTACATAATCTATCCTCATGTGATTATTTATAGTGCTAAAACATGGGGCATGGACCATACCACCTGATCTTATCTTCACCTAGTAACCCAAGGCAATCAATCATCAACCATATAAGAAAACCTAGCTAGATGATACATCAAAAACCTCTCATATATCCATGCACTCAGTAATACCACTATTCTCATGATCTTCTACCCCATAGACAACATTCCATATATATCATGCCTGAGCTGAACCCAAATGACAAACCCCAAGTCATAGAGTGCCCCTAGATCCAATATGGACTGATATAAGACCTTTATATATAGTGGTACCTTGCCATCTAAATTATGACACAATAATCATGTTGTCACAAGTCCTATCAAAACCTTCTAGATATCTCAAACCTATGTATTATACACATCAAACAATCTCACCCTCAGTCTTGAGTAGATCCTATTTGAGTATGTTGCTCACTAGGCTAATGCTCATTTTCCTTCTAATCATTTGGTTTCCCTATGAGCACTAATGTCCCCCTATCAGAAGTCTAATAAATACATGGACATCCTCTAATGTGATACCAACCTCTATGGTATCCCCATCTACCACCCATATAAAAGTGTTGGTCAACTATTCCCATGTTTCAAGGAACATGACAATGAGATCAACACTCAGTGGGATGCACCTCATCTCCATAATGCCTCCCAAGCCCAAGGCAAATAATCTATCTATATTTACATCCATCAAGTTCTCTAGTAAGTTTGATAGCCATGAAACATCAACCAATCGCCAAAATCTCTAGCATCTCTATAAAATATCAAATAACAAATGACGTATTATATCTCTATATCACTCATAATCAACTTACATTCTTTCAAATTTCATAAAAATAAAATAATTTTATTTAATTTATTCATTTTTTTTACCAAATTGATCTATTTCAAACTATATTAGCCTTTTTTTTACTAAGTTAGCCACCCTATGGCTTAACAGTACTATATTGACCCCTTTTTACCTAGTAAAACTATATCGACCGCATAGGAAACAACTAAGTCATCTTTATAGTACTAAGTCAACCACCCTTGGACTTATAATACCATGTCAACGTTATTTATACCTTTCATTGTTATGTCAACCACTTACTTAAAAACTAATTTTTCCACATAGTACTATCTAATCCCCCTTCCTAAAAAAACTAAGTTGGTCATATATTACTAAGTCAGCCCACTAATTTTTTCGTCTTCTACAAACTAAGTCAAATTGGTCGACCTTGTTTGTTCATTGAGATTAATTTTTTACTAATTTCCATGAATGACTTGGACATTTATTTCTTTGAATGCTTCCTACCCAATACCCCATTTGAACCCTAGTGTCCCTAAAAATTTCTTAGGGTTTGTTTAGATATCTAGATTTTTCTTGACTGTCAAATTTCTATAAATACTCAATTTCAAATAAAAACACTCAAAATTTTGAAATTTATAGTTACTTACCTATGCTACACAAAATTTTGAAATTTATAGTTACTTACCTATGCTACACTCTCTGTGACTTATATGCATCCTCCCCATCTCAACTGTCATCTCTTCACCATCCTAGCTCTCTAAGCTTTCACTAGGTCTCTCAAAGCTCTATTTTTTCTTAGAATAGTAAATAATAAGAAATGAAATATTTTTCACCCTATATATATTTACTATTCAAAATTATTTACCCTTTAAATATTTACCATTAGATTTCTTATTTTGATCATATCTCTTTTTATAATAACTCTTTTTCCAAACTATATAATGTTCTAGAATCTTGATGACGTAGAGAATATTTCTAACTATTAGATGCCTATGTTACAACATTTTTTATTTTTTTCACTCTTTTTCACTAATCTTTATAGGTTTGTATAATTTTCTTCACATTGTATACCTTCACATTTTCCATATCAACTTCTTTATCTACAATACTAAGGCAAGTAAAGGTATGTATTTTTCAATTCTATCCTTTCATTTATCTTATTTGATCATTATTTCACTTTATTTAGAATCAACATTATGTGTCATCATGTTCTTTTCCAAAGCACCATCCCCTATTGTACCTGCATGACACATGATGAGCTTTGATTGGGGAATATGTATACACATAATATTTTTAAACTATTATCAATTATTGATGCTCTTTATGTTAAATTAATCCATTGAGTCTCAATTTATCTGAGTGCATACCCAAAGGGGTGCACTAGGAAAGGGGTGGGTAGACCATTCATGCTTCATAGGATTGTTATCCCGTTTACCACTTGCTATCTACATACTTGTCTCCCAAAAACTATTACCCTAAGTTTTACCTCTAATTTTACACACTTCTCTAGTATTTACCACCTTCATTATCCTTTTCCCTAAATTAAACCCATTTTTGACATTTTACATGACTATGTCAACCACATAAACATTGTATTGTTATTTGATAAAACTTATTAGGGACTAGGTCAGCTCTTGGCTGACCTAGTTTGTGACCTAGTAATTTTTTTCAATTACGATACTAGGTTAACTAGTTTGACCTTGTTGGTCAAATTTTTTGGAAGTGTTTAAGGTTAGATCCACCTATATAAACACAATAATTTTTCCACTTATAGGAGAAGATAAGAAGAAGTAAGATATATTACACATTTGCTTATCCACCATTCTACTTGAGGAGCAAGCTTAAGGTTTCATGCTTTCTTTGGAGATAGAGATCTTATCTTGTGGAGAAGTCTTTTAGATGTATTTATAGATTTTGTAGCCTACATCTAATTTATCCTTGTCATCCTTACATACCATAACAACCTCTTGTGAAGCACCTTGGCCAAGGGAGTGATTGAGGCTCGATGGGTTTCTCTTCAAAGGTAAGTATTCCTAATTTCATTCCTCCATTGTAAGAGTAGATAGATATGCATTTGCACTTCTCTTTCATGCATTAGGATTTTGTATACATTGACATGAGTATATGTCTTCTTTACATATTTTACTTTTTCATGTTTATTACCCCCATTTTGTGTCACAATATTTGGTGAACACTAGATTATATTTTTGATTTACTTGTTATTAGTTTAGTGAATATGAAAACATAAGACCTAGTTAGGTTTATTGTAGAGTTTTTCTTGATTAGAGGCTTTGAAACCCTCCCCAGTGATATTGTTATGGTAAGATATCCCTTGATTAGGTATATGTGGATCCATATTGGTCATGACTCTGATTATCTAATGTATCCCCATTCATAAGTGGAATAAGGATCTATCTTCTCTGAGCTAATATTGATTTGTATAATCTATTGAATTTACGATTGCATACACATAGTACATAGGTCATTTCAAGTAGTTTTTATTCATATTCAGCCTACACAGTTAAAATTAAATTTTGTTTAAGGAGTGAAATTTTACTATTTGTAAAAAATTCCAAATTCTTTAAAATTTTATTGCATACTATATTTTAATAGTAGATATGTATATTCTAGAAATTATATTTCAATAGTTTAATATCTACCAATTGAAGTTCATTCAATAAGAAAAGTTTAAACATTCTAATGAAGCTATTATTTTTAGAACATTGATTGTTATTTTCTTTATTTTGTCCTAGGAATTCATATATATTTATGCAAAATCTCACCATTAAAATTAAATATTCTTCAATATTGGATAAAATCCTACATATAACTATTCAGATTCTTAAAACTTGGATTTAATCTAACATTGAAGGAATTTATCTTGTCACCTTAGATTAATTTAACACAGAAACTCTTTATTTAGACCTCAAGTTAATTTTTTTTATATATGCAAAAATATTTCATTTTAATTGTATTTATTTTTCATTTTATTATTCTTATTTTAGAAAATATGCTCCTATAGTTTTCAAAATACTTAGTGACTATAATGAATGGATATAAGGTGTTATATTTACAAACATCTTAGTTTGAGGGGTTTACCCCTACACTCATAGCCATTATATAACTAAACACATAATTTAGTTTCCATGTACCTCATAAAATACTATAAATGCCTAGGATTTCTTGTTTATACCACAATAATCCTCTTGTAGCCATTTTATTTGTGGTCTAATTGAGAGGAGTGTATCACCCAAAGAAGTTACTATTGCCATAACCCTAAAAATAGGGTTAGTGGGATACATTCATGGTGATGAGCCCATAAAATAGCTCATTATATCTAAGTAATTACCTCATTTCTCCCTAAAAGTCTTACTTTTAAGTGGATTTAGATGTACATAATATAACTCATCACTAATTCAAAGTAGAAAATGAGTATTTTACCTTAGATACTTTGTGTAAGTTATTGTTTCATATTTTAAACACTTTGTTCTAAAATAGTAATATCTATTTTTAGCCATGGTATTGGTAAAAGTTTTATTATGATCAATTATAAATATTATGTTTTGATCTACAACCAGGAAGAAGGTTAGATGTTATGATTTTTAAAATAAGTTTCAACTAGTAGTAGACATGGAATCATGTGTGAAACTGAATACAACACTTTTCATCAATTTTCCTTAGAAAGTGGAAAGGATGTTGTTATGGTATTGTTTTAGAATAAGAAATATCCTTGATATATTTGATATTGTTATGTTTTTATATATTTTGAATTAGTTCTTTTAAAATGTTATGATATATAAACAATGTCCCTTTGAGTAGATAAAAATGTAAGTAGTGTATACACATAATATTTTCAAAATTTATTAGTTACTGATGTTGTCTCTCTTGAAAGAACTCATCAAATCTCAATATCTCTGAGTACATGCCTTAAAGGGTGCACTAGTAAAGGTATTGGTAGACCTTTAGTAATTCAATGGATTATTGGCCCCTAAACCACCACTTAAAACCAATACAAGCTACTCTAATCCATTTCCATAGGCATTAAAACCTAAGTATACATTTCCCTAAGCATCTTACCACCAAAAATAACCCTTAAATAAAAAAAACCTTAATACCATGTCTCCTACTAGGTCAACTAGGCTAAACCCATTATAGGATATACCACATTTTATGGAACTATGTCAGCTTAAGTTGACATAGTTTGAGACTCAATGACTCTATTTCCCACCCAATGACATTGTTTATGTTGACTTCATTGATTAAAATACATGGAGGGTTTAGGGTCAATAGATGGATAAATATACCCTCTTTCATTTCATTTATAATAGAGGATTAATCAATTATGTATCATTACTACTCACAAATCTACTTACATAATTAATAAGAGGTTTCATTACTTAGTTTTTACCTTAGAGAAGTAACAATTGTCTTGTGGATGTATTGGATTCATAAAAGAGTATCCTAGAGATAATGTATCCTTGTGATCCTTAAAATACCAAAACAACCTCTTGCAAAGCACCATTGGCCAAGGGAGAGATTGAGGTATAAAGATTCACTTTAACAAAGGTAATTATATTTCTAGCCCTTCATATTTTGATAAGAGGATTTTTTAGAGTTAATATATGTTAGATTGTATCTCTCTTTTCTTAGATCATTTCTACGTTATATATATTTATATGTGCATGTTTATTATCTTCCTCGTTTGTGCCATAAGATTTGGTGAGCACTAACTTAGCCTGTATATGCATTTACTAGATTAACTTGGATAATTATTTACTAGATCAACTTGCTTACTATTATTTATAGTCATAAGACCTATCTAAGTTTATCACAATATGGAATTTGACTAGAGGCCTTAGAAACCTCTCCTTTGCCATAGTGTGATAAGATATCCCTTAGTTTAGGTTTAGTAGATCCTTTATTGTTCATGACCCTAATTTAAATGTATCCCCAAGTGTACTTGTTAGTTGATTACCTTATCTAAGCTTGAACATTATTGAGTAAGAATAAGTTATAGAACTGTCTAGTTTCATTTGTATACATTCTAGTGAACCCAACATAAATCTAACCTTTGTATATTTATAATTTTTATCTATAGATGATTGGATCCACCATGATGAACTAGTTAACTTTTTAACATAGGTTTTCATACTCAATCAACCCAATAAACTTCATTTAGTTCTATGTGCATGTTTTTACAACTTCATCAACCAAATTGAATTAGTTAGGGATATTTTTGTAGGTTTATAATTAATATAATCCTATTTATTTTATTTGGTTTTCTCTATGCAAAATTTATAGTTTTGGAAAACTAGATCGATCTGATCGATATAGTTTCTTTTCTTATTTTTTCACATTTAATTGAATTGATCTACTCAATTAGTTCATTTTTTACTTTTTCCTTCCAACATATTAGGTTGATCTGATTGACATAGTTTTATTATATTTTATCATTTAATATTTTTCATTTATACTTAGTCGACCAACTCAACTTTGTTTAAACATTCTATTTTTACTTCTATAGGTTCAAAACTCCATCTAGATAATATAATCTAAAACAAAAACTCAAGATCTTCAGGCTAAATAAAAAATTGGCATGTTCAATTCCATATAATTTACCAGGTTAGTTATAACTTAGTAATTAATTTTTATCAAATTTTAATTAATTTCATTTTCCCTCTATTTTTCAAAATTGAAAATTCAATATAATTTTGCCAAATTTTTATTTCTATAAAATTGTACCTTTATAGTAAACTATGTTGATTGGATCAACTTAGTTCTATAGCTACTTTCTATCTAGAAGACTAAGTCAACTAGCTTGACTATGTTCCTTTTTAGACTATCTTTCAACAGACTAAGTAAACCAACTCAACTCTATTCTATCCTATTTATACAACTAAGTTGACCAACTTGATTTCATTGTATTTATGTTTCTCCTAATTCAAGTAAAGGGAACTAACTTATATTAATAATAATTAAATTCATTGTACCTTTTAATTGGCTACCTATTTATTTACTTTCCAGAAAGTACAAAATATCTTTTGAAACTTTGATTTTTTATCTTATTTTTCATTTTTCTTGGTTTTCCCTCAAAACTATGTATTGGTAGTTTTCTAAATACCTAGCTACTATCATGAAGGGCTACTTGATACTTTGTTTATAATCCTTGTTTATTATGTACAAATATCATAACATGAGGGGATTACTCCAATACCCATAACCATAGTACAAAGATAAACATGATATTTAGTTTCTATCTACCTCATGGTATTTTAAAAAAGCATATGATTTCCCTCTTTATTGAACCTTAGGAATCTAGCCATCTATTTATTTCTATGGTGCATCAGTTTATGGTTAGCACTGAGAAGTTACTTTTAGCTTACCCTTGAAACCATATTTAGCAGGCTATGGGAATGGTACTTTCTCCATAGTTAGTTCTCTAAAATATGAAGCTAAAACTATACAATAGACAAACATGTATATTTATGGGCCTATACTTTCAATTAAAACCTTTAGTACAAATTCATGACCTTCTTTTCAAGAAATTAGTTACTTAGATTCTAAAACTTCACTATTGTTACTTTTTATTTTATATTCTCTATTGTATCTTAAGTTTATATTAGCCAATGTCAATACAAGGTTTGTGCTATGTGATGAAACTAGATCGACCAGTTCGACCTAGTTTCTTATGTGCTTAGTTCAATTTTTTGTAACTAAAAACTAAATCATCTAGGTCTATACCATTTTAAAAAAATTCCTTCCTACAAAACCAAGTTGACCTATTAGACCCATTCACTTATAGACTATTATATTTGTCTTCCTACAAAACCAAATCAACCTTTTTGATGAAGTCTCTTACATGTTATTCGATTTATCTTCCTTAAATAACTAAGTTGATGTGCTCAACCTAATCTTTAATAAACTATTTTATGTGTCTTCTTATAGAACTAAATTTACTTACTTGACCCAATCTTTCATAGTCTATTATGTGTGTCTTCTTAAAGAACTAAGTTGACGTGTTTGACATATTATTTTATAGATTGTTTTCTTTTTCCTTTTTGTCCAACTAGGTTGACCTTTTTGACTCTATACTACCTATTCAATCTAGCTTTCTAATTGCCTTGTTCGATTACATGGTACTTAGTTGGCATAGTTCTTTGCATCCCTAAAACTTAGTTGGTTGATATTGTATAGTATCTAGATTATTTAGTCTTATTCCCATAATTTTCATCCTTAAAATCAGTTTTCACTTTATTAACATTCCTATTACCTCATTTAAACATCATGAAATCACCTATCCAAATATTTATTGATAGTGTTAACCCATTTATAAGATACATAAGTTATTCTTTTTTACCTACTTTGCTACATAAGAAGATAATCACTTTTGGTGTACTTTTTCCCTTCCCTCATATATTTCGTAAAATATTGCTCAAATAACCCAAATGGATGACGTGGATGGTTATGATCCATTCCACACTTCTTAGGATATTACCTTATGAAACTAGTGTGCAACTTGGAATATGATGTGTGGTGCATATAGAATAAATAATGACATGGATTTTGTCATTCAATTTGATCATATGGTGTGTAAGTGAGCATATGGAAACAATGTTTAACACACATACCCCCAAATATGATATTTGATCATATGGATTATATATTGAGTTGTAATAATCTATATCTAGGTATCTAAACTATATATAGGAATGGTCATGCCACACATGATGCCCCCAATTTGAGCAAATTGATATGAATTTGATCTAAACTAGTATAAATATAAGTAAAATTCATTGCAACCAATAACCTGTAACTAAATCTATACAAATCTATAATGAACCTATTATACTTTTCTGACCAATCTTGGTTGTTCTAAAACTAAGGCTACTAAACAGTAGTGCCATGTCTTGGATAATAGTACCATTTTTAAAAATGTGGCAATAGTGTCCCAATTTGTGCACTACTGACCTTTTGGTCTGATTTTTGTTCAACTATACTACTTTCTAGGTCACTATTTTCCCATTATATTTTTTAGAGTCTATTTTTTTGTAAATGAGTTTGCGCGCCAAAAAATGTACTGTGAATGAAATATAGGAGCTCGATCTCTATGAAAAACCCATTTAAATTCCCCCTCTTTTGAAGGGATTTATTAAACTTTTAAAATACCTATCCTCAAAATAAAATGCTTTACAAACTGTGTTATCTAGAGTATATATGATAATTATGTAATAATCTAATATATTATGCATATATAACATCATAATGTAAGAAAATTTGAGAATAAGTATGTAATTTAATATGTATGTAATTTATAGCATTCATAAGGGTGTCAATATAGATATAACAATGTATGTAACAATAAATATGAGTAAAAACTAGGTAGCTACCTATGGGTTTGGGCATGATGTCCATCATGACACCCAAGTAAGAAGGGGATATGTATGAGGTCTCTCATGGCATTGAAAATTGGTGTGTGTAACAAGTAAATCCAAGTGTAATGGTCATGATGCATACAAGAAATCATACATAGAAAACATATGAGGTATGCAAAGTAGGCAAAGGGGCCACAATACAAGAGACATGGGCACATGTCACTAAATATGAGAAAAACAAGACATATAAAGACATGTTCAAATTCCCACATATGTAAGTAGAAAACAAGTTGGTTTAGATCCACATATAAGGACATGTTCAAATGTCTGCATGCACAATTAGGAAAGACACACACAAGGACATGGGGATATTTATAAAACATACATAGTATGAATATAAGTGGCATAGAGCCAAAGAGTAATGGAATATTCAAATGCCCCTGAATAGAAGAAGCATAAAAATTGTTGTTCACTCCAATTTTATCTTTATCATGAGATTCCCATGAGATTGGGTATTCATTTAAAATTCAAAGGTGGGGATAAACACATACTTTCATCCTCCATTTTAAGATTGATATGGGATCAACTCAGAACATGACTATAGTTATTGGACTTCATAAATGGAGTCTACATGAATAATCTCTAAGAGATGCACTATTACCACCTAAATTTGAATATGTTATACTTCACATATGTTATGGACAGTTATTAATACTTAATTGTTGGGATCATTTTTTTTAAACACAAGGGGAAAGGGGCATTTTAGAACCATTAAATAAACCTAAAAAAGAGGGAAGGGTAAGTCAAAGAAGGTAAGCCTTGAGATCTAAAATGAGATCAATGTAATGGTCATTAAATGAAGCAACTCTACCATAATCATACCACTATAGACTGAGTTTCACTAAAGTTCTACAATTAAGAACATACAATGGGGAGAGTTTGAGGGAACTAGATGTATGCCTTCAATGTTATTAACCTAGAATTATTGATCATTTAAACATGAAGATGAAATAAAATTGAACACATAAGAGACCCACTTGAAAAAATAGAGATTTTATTCATTAAAAGAGTGAAAAATTGCTATAATAATTGATCTAGGATAATATTATATTCTAGAGTGAAGAAGGAAATGTAGGTGAAATATTGAAATAATACAATAACACTTTTGAGTGATTTTTGGTCAACTCTAAAATATAATGACTCCTCCATATATATAAGGATTGGGGCTCACCTCCAAAAAGCATGAAGATCTCATTTTGGGCCATGATGGCCACTCATTATAGTTAAAACCATATTTCAAAATTTGAACCAAAAGAAATACCAACAAAATCATAATAGATCTATGGAGGACCACTAGTTAACACACTGAGGTGGCTAAGAGAGGCTAGATCCTAACTACTTTGATTGGGTAATTTTGACTTCCAACATGACTACCATGAGGTTTAAATCTTTGTCCAACTTGGCTAAGTTCATTTGAGGCTCCTTGAAGATCACCTTAACCTGAGCTACCAGTCTTTGGGAAATATGGAAAGTAGATTCCATTAAGGCTTGGACTCAAAAGACTTGATTTATGCTCTTAGTAGGCTAAGTTGATAGGTCCATCACTTTTTGGGATCCTTATTGGTTCTCCTTGGCCACGTTTTCCCTCATAACCTAGTCTAATTGACCTAAGTAGACTATGAATTCCCCTTGTTCAAGTTAAGTACCATTTAGGTGGAATAACATAGAGATATTGACCTCCTTAAAGTAAGTCAATATATTCTTCTTTCCATTTACCAAGGGTTATGTTGTAATGTAGGATAAGGTTAACCACTCATCCATTATTTCTCTTATGTTCCTAACATAAATTTGGTATAACCCAAAATTTAAGGCTGGCATCAGTTTGATATCTGAGAACATTCCTTTATTGACCACTACTTACATCTTCTAGCATTTCTTGTTGATTTATGTGATCCTCACCATGTAGGCCTATATCAATTTTATAATTACATCAATCTTAGCCTATGTCCCCACTAATTTCCCAAGGATTGAGAAAATTAGTAGGAGGGGGTCCTTAACCTACTTGATTAGTTTGACTTGGAACATACTCTTAATTTGGGCCTCAAGAGTCTAAACTTGGATCTTTATGTCCTCATGGAGTTTATCGAACATATCATGGGTAGTTTGAAGGATAGACAATGGGTCATCATCTATCTTTTATTATCTGGTATCAACCCTCACCTTGGTGAGGGAAAATAGATCTTGATGGGTCTACCATATCACCAAGTTCCCATCCTAAATAAATCTTTGAGTAAGCATCCTCTTCATGTTGCTAGAAGATATATCAAAACTCCACTATACGTATAGGTCATCTTGGACATAAATTTATTGTGCATATGACCTTGGGACCATCCTTTGAGTTGTTGGGGTTGTAGGAATTTGACTAAAATGGTGATGAAGGGTAGAGGATGAGGAGGAGGGGAGATATAGAAGTGGAATGGGTGAAAGAGGAAATGAGTGGCGGTAGAAGGGGTATAGGAGAGAAAGGATGGAGAATAAATGAGGAGTCCCATGAAAACATTTGAGCTCACCATTGTACTTGGGTGAGGTTCACCTAAGGTAGGATTTCCCTTGAGAATGGTTCATAGAATAATAGGGATGATATAAGATGATCGAAAGAGAAGCCAATGGGGAATTGGGTAAGGGAGAGAGGGATCTAGGGAGCTAATAAATGGGCTAATACTAATGGGGATAGAGGTGTTACTGAAACCTATAAATTAGGTGAAGATGGATCTAAAGGTCTTTGTGCTATAGTTTGAGTATGGGTCACCTTATGTTTCTTCTTTGGCCTCTTTCTTGGGTTGAACCTCAGTGCTATGGTCGATGGTTTGACTGTGATGGTAAGGGATATAGGGGATGATAGATGAGGACATGGATCCATAGAGACAAGCATCAAACTAACTAGACTAGTGCTTAGGAGAGACCATACTAGAGGTAATATGATTCAAAAGGATGTATTCATGCTTGTTATTGAGGGAATGCCCAAGGGAAGAACTAGGAAGACTCTAAGTTGTGAGAGGCGAAGTATAGAAGGGAATGAAAAAGTGAGGATGATCAAAATTACTAAGGTTAAGGGTACTTGGGAAAAATATAGAAGGAAAAAATAGGAAATATAAGGGGTGGAGCTAAACTAACAGGTGCTAAAATAGGGATTTGGAATGAAGCAAGAGCAAGGGGTGGAAGGGAAATAATAAGAGATGGAGTGAGTAGGGGAACCTAGATGGGTTTTTATTGAGTTATTTTCTCTAAGATCACTTTCAAGATACCAGCCACATTAAATATTAGAGGCTATGGCATTGATAGTTGAGCTAGTTGTGCTTTGGGTACCTAACATTGTGTAGTAAATTTTTAACTCTACCAAGGCATATTTTGGTGATACTAGAGGAGGTAGAGGTAGAACATGAGGAGCCACTTAAGGATGCAAATATGTAACTAGACCTTAAGGATCCAAGGGAATTGCTAGAAGTGGAGTGGGATTTTGGGTTAGATTTCAAAGAGGATAAGGTAGAAAGATGCACTACAAGATTCTCTAGGAGATGGATGGAACAATTGGAGTTGGGTCTTCTATGGATCAAGAAAGAACTAGAGGAATTATAGAGTGGCCTATCTAAGACTTATTCCCTTTCTTATTATTCTTTGTTACTATCTAGGATAACACTTCCTAGTCATTAGGGTCATTCAAATAGATATCATCATCTTAAGCTTGATGGTTGTATTTGATGTTGAGTTGAGTTGAGTATTGTGTAAAATGGGCTGAAATCACCCATTTAGGGTCCCACTACCAAATATTACATTTTGAGAGGGTTAAGGAGTCTTACCTAAACACCATCTTTTATATCAAAGGTAATTTATTATATGAATGGATCTATATGGTGATCAGAGCTATAGGCATGTATTTTATTGACATTGTACATAATACCCAAAAATGTTTTTCACAAGTTGATAGGTGATCTCTTATTTATATAAGTGGTCAAGTACATAATATAGAAAGTGTATTAAGTCTTAGAGTAATCCCATGAATCAAATAATTGTGTCATCATTATATAACCAGTAATCCCTAATGGTTATGATAGAGTCCCAAACTATATTTGAGAGTCAGGCCATTAGAGTTTCATTGATCACTTGGTACACCATTGGGTAGAAGTGGCCATAGATGTCTTAAATATGTTGGTGGAACTAGTGGCCATATATCTTGTAAAATACCATGTGGATGGTTCAACCATGAATAATGTACATAAGAAATGCTAAAGGCTTGAATGAGAGAATCCCATAGATTACATCAAATAGGTAGCTTATCATGTAGACATCACCCCCATTATGGATTTATACAATGGTATGAAAAAAATTAAATTTGATAAAACCTCTAATTCCCAAAATGTTTGAGTGAGTTAGGATCATGTGTAGAAGGGGCACCCATAGATTATTTACATACTAGCAGTTTGGGTCTCCAAATAGTCAATTCAGTAGGATCAAGCCTACTCAAACCTCCTCTTAGAAGGTGTAGACTATGTAGGCATTGATATTTTCCTTGTTAACCCATTTGGAGTTGAGGTTCTCATCCCAAACATAGAGCATGTCATATATTTGGTAGGTATCCATCCAGGATAACATTTACAATATATCACATGAGAAAGAGAAGTTTAAGATGGAGTAGTACACCTTGAAAGCATTATTAGTTATATGAGTAATCTAGTGCTGAGAGGTGGGTGAACACACCCAATCATTTATGGTGTCATGTATGTGGATAACCTTGTGTAATATGTCACTTGGTAGGTCAGCACAAGGAAATGCCTCTAGTTTAGCCATTGCTCTATGGAGTTCATAAATTTTATAAGACTGAAGGGCATATTCATATTTAGCTAGCTGGTCATTAGTGTTAGTAGAATCCTTAGGGACATATTTGATTACTTTAAATATGTCATTTTAGTGTTTTTACAATGTTAAAATAGTAGGGAAAGAGATGTCCTAGTACTCAGGTTCAACCTTTAGATTTTAGGATGTAACAACCATTAGAATGGGACAGAGGGGGAATTATGAATATTTGGGCATTAGAGGTAGAGGATACATTGGTTATATGTAAATTTGAAAGCAAGTATGATATTTATTATAAGGTACTAGTGGTAACTATTAATGGACCTCCTTTAGGCTTTATAAGTGTATGCATATAACTCTTGCATTAATGGCATTTGGTGACTCACTTATTGTGAATTTGAAATTAATTTGGTGGTTATATTTTCTCCCTTTATTTCTAAATATAGAATTGAATTTAGAGCCCATGATCTTATGACACTATCTAGATATAAAAATAGTGATGGGATGTTTTTAAAATTGTGTAATTGGTTCAAAATTTCTATTATGTTAATGTCTAGTTTATGGTAGGAACATAGTCACATATTTCAGAGGCCCCTCAACTAACTGCTACATTTTGACATGTGTCATCCTTTTATTGGTCCTTCTATTATTGGTTAACACATAATCATGGTTATGTACCCCATGTTATTTCCCTATGTTGGGTGATGTGTCACCGGATGACACATGCCACATCTTGATTGGCTTTTGGGTTTCATCCATAATTCATTCTAATATTCTTGGTTCAAAGTGGCAATCAATTCATCTTCACACTATATGACATGGAAAATTTCCATTCATATAGGCTCTCCCAGACTATAACATCTTTGAAACCTCTAAGGCATTAGCCTCTCTAACTCCAAATGATGTGGTAACTTCTTATTTAGCCAGTCTCTCCTAAGCTCTAACATCTATGCTAGGTCTTAGATACTAGCCTATCTAACTCTAAATGACATGGAAACTTCCCATTCAATTTGTCTCTCTTGGGATATGACATATTTAATAGGTTTATGGTACTAGCCTCTCTAACTTCAAATGATGTGGAAACTTCCCATTCAGTAAGGCTCTCCCTAAATTTGACATCTATGATAGTTCCTAAAGACTAGCCTCTCTGACTCCAAATGACATAGTAACTTCTTAATTAGCCAGGCTCTCTTGAGATATGACATGTCCAAGGGACTAACCTCTCTAAATCCAAATGACATGGAAACTTCACATTTAATTGGGCTCTTCTAAGATCTTACCTTTTTTATAAGTCTTAGGGACTAGCCTCCCTAACTCTAAATGGCATGGTAACTTCTCATTTAACTAGGCTCTTTTAGGATCTAACATCTTTGATAGGTATAAGGGCTAGCCTATATAACTCCAAATTATGTGGTAACTTTCCATTCATATGGAATATCTAAGGCTCTGACATCTCTAATAGGTCTAGGGGATAGCCTTTTTAATTCTAAATGATGTGGTAACTTTCCATTTAGTCAATCTCTCCCAGGATCTGACATCTCTAATAGGTCTAGGGGACTGGCTTTTCTAACTCTTGATGATGTGGTGATTTCTCATTTTTTTAGGCTCTAATATCTGTAATAAGTCTAAGGAACTAGTCGATCTAAGAATCTAAATGACATGGAAAATTCCCATTTGGTTAGGTTCTTCCAGGCTCTAACATATTTGATAGGTCTAGGAAACTAGCCTCTCTAATTCCAAATGATGTGGCAACTTACCATTTCATCAAGATATCCCAAGATCTAAAATCTCTAACAAGTTTAGGGTATTGGCCTTTCTAAATTTTGATCACATGGTAATTTTCCATTTAGCTAGGCTCTTCTAAGCTCTGACACCTTGACAGGTCTAGGGGACTCTTCACTCTGACTCCAAATGCTGTGGAAACTTTCCATTCAACTAGGGTCTTTTAGGTTATATGAAATTAATGAAATTAATAAGTAATAAAGATAAAAATAATATGATACATTAAGGTTACCTAATAGACATAAATAAATCAATTTTCCATGAAGGATATCAACTTTATTACTCTGGGAAGGGAAATAGTCTCCAAGAAACCAAAGTGAAAATCAACTTAAAACATCAACACCATGATATATTAAAATATAATAAGCACCATTGAGTTGTTTTAGAGATGTTAAAAATAGGTCTATTACCTCTTAAAAAAATCAAGGTGGTGTACATTTCTGAAGACTTGAGCAGGCATCACTGAAAAGGATAAAAGTAAGAAATATAAAGATCTAGTTCATGAAATTTTTAGAATGGTGACTCATTTTATTTAAAAGGAGGTGTGTTGGACATAAAAATGGAAATTTACGTAGTTAAAGTGATGAGAATAACTTAGAACCCAACTAATTTCTACTTCTTTCCCTACTCAACATAAATATAGTATGGGGAGTCTTTATTATCCATAGGAAAGAAGAGGCACCAAAGTCTCTTAATAGTAAGCATCATATTAGGATTCCAATAATATACAATCACCAAGGTGTTTGATAAGTCATTTTCATTATGAATCATTATTATATTACCTTCTAGTAATCAAGGTTGGACTGGTTATCAAACTTCCTTTAGGGAGTTGTTGGCTTGATGGCTTAGCGGGAATAACTAGGTCATTACTCTACTACCAAATGAGAATCCATAACCCCAATATATATTATTATGGTAACTTTAATGTACTTGATTCATTTCTATCTAGGCCATAAATCCTATGGTGGAGATTTCTTGTATATCCTTTTTAAGGTAGACTCAAAATTTACATTATGCATGCTTTATTTATTCTTTTCCAAGTTTTTTTAGAAGAGAATATTAGTCTTATCCATTGAGTGTTTGGGACCAATCCAAAGGGAATGATAAGGGTGGAAGTTATAATATACATCTAATCCTTAATTGGCTTGAATAATCTAATATCTTTTGGAATTATTATTTAAAGTGCAACTTAGTATTCATCTAGGGTGTAGGCTATTCTAAAACCCACTTGTTTCTTTTAGAATCGCTAGCCTCTTAGATCTAGGATGTTAAGAATCTCCTTTTACAATCATAAAATCATTTGGATTTAAGGTTTAAACTTGGAATTTCCTATTTCATATCAATCTTTCTAGTTTTCAACCACCACCTGAAGTAGTTACTAACAAAGGCCAAGCATCAAAAGAACAATGTAGACCAAAAAAGGGGATAGAAGAGTGAAACACATCACAAGGAAAATAAAAAAATAGAATAAAACACATGACAAAAGAAAACACACAAATAAATTAAATATATATAATATATACATTACCACCTCTTACTTGGATTACTCAAATACCACTTTGGAGGGTAAAACTAAAAAATAGTTCTTCAAGAACTGTTTGTTTACTGGTAGTGGTAAGTAATTCCCCTCAAGATCCTTGAGACAAAAGGCATTTTGGTCCATTATTTCAGCCATCTAATATGATTCAATCCATAGTGGGTCAAATTTGTAATGCTTTCCTTTCTTCTCATGGGCCTTGTCCCACATTAGGACAAGGTCCAAGATTCTCAAGGTCTTGACCCTCACCCTCTTGTCAAACAACCTCTTGATTATGTCTTGATGGTTTTTAAAACTTAGAGAAGTTTCATATTAGGATTATTCTAATTGAATCAGGTCCAAGATTCTAGAATTTTCTTTGTCATTTAGTACCATGAATTCCTACATGAACTTATAAGTAAGCATTTTGAGAGTGACTGGAATGATCATCTCCAATCCTTAGATGAGAGGGAAATGATAAATTTTAAGGGATTGTTTATACCTAGTTTAGTATGCCCATAAGGTCAATTTTATAAATGAGTTCCATTTTTGGGGCTTCTCTTCAACTTATTTCTTGATGGCATCTATCAATTTTTTGATGGTGGATTATGCCAATCCATTCCCTTACAATTAGTGATTGAAGTAAAATTTTAGTGTGATCATGTTATCATAGGCCCACTCTATAAATTTTATGGATTGAAATGTGGCACAATTATCACATACTATTCAAATGAGGACCCTAAAATGGGTGACTCTGATAGTCTCCAAGAACATGATGACTTTGGTAGTGGTGATCCTTTTGGTTATAACTACCTCAGATCATCTAGTGTAATAGTCTGTACATGTAGGATTAATTTATGATAGGATCATGAATTGGGGTTAATCACCCCCATAAAATCTATTCCCCATTGTGAAAATGGTATAGATTCTACCACCAATTGTAGTGATATTTTGGTGTGTCCCTCCCTTTTATCAAAGGTTTGGCATTAGTGATAGAAGTGAACATGATTGTGAACATCCTTGAACAACATGGGCTAATAGTCAATAGCCCCAAGAACTTTATGATCCATGGTATTTTCTATGGGATGGTCAGCTCCTAGTTTTTCATGGAAACTTGTCATCATATCCTTGGCTTCTTATTTTGATACACACCAGAGGTAGATTACTTTGTGGTTTATTTTTAATAGAATTCCTTTCTTCAACATATAATGCATGATTTTAACTTGAGGCCTTTGCACTGCGTATGTCTAATTCCTAGGGGTAGATTTACATAATGTACAAAGTCCATGAATAGGGCATAATAATTTGAATTTCACACCCTTTATTGGTCCACCTAGTGTATCATGATTCTTGTGTCTATCCATGTTATTAGTTGAGTGAGTCTTTATCCTATGACCAGTTTGGCTGGCTTGATTTCCAAGTCATTCTCCTACAATTTCATCATCCATCAGTCTCTCCTCCAACCTAGCTCATTTTGTCCTTGAATTTAATTTATAGTTAGGTATGATAAAATTTCGTGCACTCTATTTTGGAGGATGTAATGCCTAAACTTATTCACTACCTTGAGCAGGGAATACACATGCTTATTTAGGATAGAATATTGAAGTTTGAAATATTTAATATTAGTGCTCATAAAATCCACCAAGTGTTCTTATCCTTCTAACCTCTAGTTGAGGAAATAATAATGGTGTACTCTAAAGTGAAAGGGTGAACATAGAAGTCATGTTTATAGTCTAGGTTGATAAGGACTGGGGCTTACATGATAGTGTATTTGATATCCTATAAATATTTCCTTGACTTATATTTCCATTCCACTTTATCATATTATTTCAACATTGCATTCAAGAGCTTTATTATTTTAGAAAATACAAAAATAAACCTATGCACAAAGTTTATTTTCTTGAATAAATGTTTTAGTTCCTTTGTGATGTTAGGTAAAGTTAGTTTAGAAATTATATCCACCCTTTTAGGGTCGATAGAAATAATTTAATTTATGAAAATTTGACTGAGAAGATTACCTTTGGTGACATCAAACATGATCTTATTTGGGTTTAAAGAGATGTCATACTTATGCATATTTCAAATACTCTCTCTAGGTGGTGTAGATGATCTAAACTATATTTAGAGAAGATGTTTAGGTCATCCATATATACTATTATTCACATACCTATCAGGCCCTCAAAGTTGAAGTCTATTTCTCTTTGAAAGGTTATAATAACATTTATTAGCCCAAAAAATATCTATTTATAAGTGAATGTGCCCTTTTTGGTGGTAAAAGTGGTCTTAGTTCTATCTCTTGGTTGATTAGGACCTAGTTATAACCCATTGAGCCATCCAAGAATTACATCATCTAAGACCCGTTCACCATTTATATTACCTCATCTAGTGAGGGTAATGGGTTGTTATATTTATCTGAGGCTTGATTCAAATTTTATAAGTCTACATAATGGAGGATTTCACAATTATTATTTCATAGTAAGACTAGGTTACCGACCCAAGTGGAGTGGTAGACCAAGAAAATTATCCCTATAGAGAGTAATTTATGAACTTACTTGTGAATCAAGGGCTTCAAGATTAGGTTAACTGGACTCTATCTTTGTCTAATGGTTATTGGTTAGGTTTAAAGGGGATGGTATGAGTAATTAATCTTGGGTTTAAGACTTTAATATCTCCATTGGCTTGGGTGATTATGTCTTTGTAACTTAGAAATAATATTTTTATCTATTCCAATTCTTGGTTTGTCCAATCTATACCCATGTCAACTATCTGAGGGTTTTCCATAGGGTCAAGATTAACAAGCTAACACTTATGGACCTGAAACTTAGGTATTTTAGTCTAGAAAGTTGGGTGTAATGCATCAAACACTCTTTCCATTGAAATCATCCCCTTTAGGATCATATTCCCATGAATGTTTAAGATCCCATCCTTATCCAACTCAACCCTAGGGTTGCCTTTGTCCTTTTCATCTATGACTTGGGACTCGAATACCCCTTATTGTTAAGGAAATAGATGTTTTTTTTGTCATATTTAGAGACCTAAAAGTTAGTCACATTGTATGGGATAGAAGGATAGGGGACAAGTTCCATAGATAACCCTTGTATCTCAATTCTATTTAAAGGGGTTAAGTTCATCACAACCAATTCTAGAGAGTCTTTTACCTAGTTTTCCTCTTAGGGAATAGGGATGATATTGAATACTTTGAATATTTGAATAAAGTCTCAAGGTTTATGTTTTTAACTTATGAGGTATGATAGTTTGCATTGAAACTTAGTTTTGATCTGGGTGACTACTAGTTTAGATTTATCGAATACTCTTAGTTTATTTGCCTCATGTCTCAATGCAAATTATTATCCCAAGATTAGAGATTCATACTCCACCAAGTTATTCATAAAATAGAACTATAGCCTATAAGATTATAGATGTTTCCTCCCTAAGGGATATATAACTAAAACACCATCCCCACTACCTTGTTTGGAGTGAGCCCCATTTACATAAAGAGACCACAAGCCAAACAAACCTAGGTTGTGACTAGTTTCATTTTTTGGAGGCTTGGGGATTAGCATGTAGATGCCTAGGTCTACAAAAACTAGGTATATCTTCTCATTAATATCATTGTATTCAATGATCATGTGTTTCATGTGTGGTTTCCTATCCACTCATATTTGGTTAGTTACTCCTCTCCAAAATAACCACATATGTGAGAAATCTATGGCCATATACCCATTCAAGGATTTGGACCAATCTCTGCTAAGGATTATACTATAGGCTTCTAGGATGTCAACCACTTGAATGCCTATAAAATGTTAAATCTTAGGTCCTGATTCCAACTAGATGTAGACATTTGACAACTCAACTATTAATTTCACCTCTATATTATTGAATTAGACCACTACCTTATCTAATTTTATGGGGGCTAGAAAAATTTTATTTCATACACATGGTGGAATCACATTGGTTAAGGATCCAAAATCTACAAGTAGTAATGTATATTCTTTCCAAATAACTAGATGTTCAAAAGAAATGGGGGAACCTCCATATTATTATTGTGAATAAACACATTGGCTTGTGATTATCTTGGTTTTAGTTGGGTTTGTAGGGTCAGATTTTGAGTTAAAGACTTTAATAAAAGTTTCCATTGCTCCATGATTTGGGTAATCTCATGAAGGGTAATGTTAGAATTTATTTTATTCATATCCTTAACTATATTATAACCCCCTTTGATTTGTATTGGTGGGGTTTTAATAGGAATCTTAGGCTCTTTAGGTATTGGAGGTGGAAGATCATTCTTATTGGGTAAAATATAGATTGGTGGGAGATCCCAATGACTTATAAGGACTAGGTAAATTTGAAAGGGAGTCAAAAATATAATCTAATGTGCCTTGAGATGGGACTTGGAAAAGTGTGGCACTAATAGGTGAAGGAGGATATGAAGGAATAAGGTGGAGAGGAACTATAGAAATAATTGGTGTAGTTGGATTGATAAAGGGAATAGTAAAAGATGCTACCTATGAAGCTACTACTTGAGTTGTCTCAACTTGAGAGGTTTGAGCTTGAGAGGTCATAGATTGAGGAATATCTAGTTATGCTAATACTTCACTTGTGATTAGATTTTCCTCCTCCACTTGAACATTTTTCTCTACATCAACATCTTTGCCTTTTCTTTTGCCTTTACTTATGAACACAAAATTTTGTTTTTATGTAGAGGTGAAATCATCTTCTTTATTTTTTGTTCTTAGTTCCTCTCACTTTTTATCAGTGTCTTCATCATATTCTTCCTGAGATATAGTTTTGAATTGCTTCAAATTAATACCTTTTGATTCTAACCAAGCATTAGTCTTTGCAAGAACAAGTTGGAATTTGTCTCTGATATAAGTGGATTCCTTTATAGACCATTAAATTAGAGGGAGAGGAGTGGAATCAATATAATTACCCTCATATGATGGGTATAATACATTATCATCATCTAAAAATTCTTCTTTAATATCAAAAAACTTCAAATTAAAAATTAGATTAGTAGTGAGATTGTTGTAATCTAGTTTTCTCGTGGTTTTATCAATCCTACACTATGCACAACTATCTTCAATCCTATGTATATGAGTATAGTTCCCTTTCAACTTTTCCTTCATCATTCTGTAATCAAAGTCTTTTTTGCTCTTTTATCTATTAAGAGTGATCCATTATATTTCAGTTTTCATTGTCTTAGATTTTGGAATGGCTAAAATTGTATATCGACCAATTCTAATTGTAAACTTGAATCCTCATTTATGGGAATTTGATTGCTTTTTATGCACACTCATCATCTATTGGCACATCTCCATCAAAAATCAACTTATCATTTGGGTATATGGGAAAAATATAAGGTTTTTCATTGAACCCCTCCCCTAATGTAGGTGAAGGTTGGGATTTTTAGAAAAATACAACCAACCTTATTGACTATTGCCCATGCTAGATCTAAAATTCTATTTTTCTTGAGGTCTTGGTTGAAGGTACAAATGAACTTGTAAAAGAAGGCATCATTGACTCTCTTGTAATATTTTATGATTTATTTGAGAGTTAATTATGGATAATATTCATGAATAGGAACCTTATTTCTCTCACTAACACCGATTAATCTTGGGAAAGATTTCATGTTGGCTATAACATATAACAAATAGGAAGTCATTAATAATTTTAGTGAAGAGGTCACCTTAGAGAGTCAGTGACATATGGCATAACTAATATATTTCCCCTACTATATGTTTGATGTGGGAAGCCCCTTGACTCTACTTATAAGGGTAATTAAATCTCCTACTTCCTCTAAGAAATCACTATGATAAAAGTACTTAGGCCATCTCATAATGGAATGTCAAGGAGTTATGAGTCAATGAGAATTGATGTGTTTTTTTGCAATTATTGAAATTTGTATCATAGTACTCTTGGGATAAGTTCATATTTATATTTGAATATTCCTAAATATCATAGAGATGAAATATTTTATCAACATATTCCTCATCATGTTGAATGATCAATTTTCCATTTGCATCTTTGACTGATCTAGTCTATCTATCAAAGTGTGTAGCAACTTTCAAGATGAACTTTGGATCTTGTGACAACATGGGGAATGCATCTACCAAATGAATTCCACTATTTAGGATAGCCTAGATGTGTGGTGCAATGGGATCCCTACCAAGCCTCTACAAGAATTTAGCCATATCAACATGGCCAATCTTAGTATCTCCAATCCAGTCTAGAATTGATTCAACCATTGATGCTAGAAACACACCTTGAAACTTGTAATTCATCACTTTCTTGGTAGTAAAATCCTTTGAAATTGATCAAGTGATTACAAGGAGGAATGCCAATTCTCCAGAGTTATCATTTTTCATCTATCTTGGAGAAAATGCAAGAGTAAGAAAAATATGCACTTTTACACATGATAGGAATAAAGCTATGTAGTTTGGAAAATTTTCTCAAAAATACATAAGGTTTTAAGGCTTTGAGTGAAATTTAGATAAAATTATCCAAACTACACTAGACATGGGTATTTCTTCATTGGGTGTAGATCAGAGAATAGTTTATGACTTGCACCCTGGGTGAATTTTTTGGTTGGGTGTAGATTAGATATTTTTCTCTGACTTGTACCATTAGATAGGTTTTAGTGTAGGTTAGAGAAAAATCTCTAACCTGTACCATGATAAAAAATAATGCCAAAGTATATCATAAAAAATTCTCTAACCTGCACTAAAGATTCTAGATTCATGGTGCACCTTATAGAAAAATCTCTAAAGTGCACCAAAGGGTTGGTTACATGCACTTCAAAGAATTTTCTCCAAGTTTCATGAGGTAAACTAGGGGAAAAGTGTAAGGGTGCACCCTATAGAAAATTCTTTAAGGTGCACAAGGGCCAATTAACTTCAAACACACCTCAAAGAATTTTCTTTGGGGTGCACCTTGGGCTGTGGGCAAGTTTTGTTCAAAGGCACACCAAGGAACTTGAAGACCACCACAAGTTTTAGAAATGAGTTTTTTACATACGCCTAGGGTTTTAAAAACCAACATGATGGGTTTTTAATAGCATGAGGTGATGTTGTTTTAGCAACATAAAATTATTATTAGATGGTGTCAAGGGCATAAGATGAAAAAAATGAGTAAAGAAGGAATGAGGGTATAAGGTTTAACTAGAAATAAAACAATGAAAAAAAAAAGTAAACAAAAAAAAATTTAATGCCCTAGGGTTTGAAACTTAAAATATAAAGTTTTTTAAAATACAAACAACTCACTTGAGATATAGTGAGAAGATATCTAAGGATGAATTGAGGCAATCGATCACAGAAACATTACATGAAAAGGGGTGCACACGAGCTCATAAATGATAAGGAGAAAAAAGTAACAATTTTTTTTAAAAAAAAAATACATAGGTTAATTATATATAAAAGTGGTAATTAATGTGTATTAATTACCAAAGAAATGGTGACCCCCATACAAGAGTAGATAAATTATCTAATCCTACATGTGTAGTGGTAGAGAATTTCTATGCTCTTGTACCTTAGGGTATAGTATAGATAAAATTATCTAGATTGTACCAATTCAAACTTGGTATAGTTCAAATAATTTTCTCTAAACTGTACAAGATGAAAAACTCCATAAATTTTTTTTTTGGAAAAAACAAATGTAAGGAGGTAGTGATTAGCCTCATTTTATGTGCTTAGAGCTCATGGGATACAAAATAAACAAGTTTTATATGGGTTATACCATGAATTGAGCCTATAAAATTTAAGGATAATAGTTGGCTCTGACTAGGGAATTTACTTCAATCATTCTTTGAAATTCTTGAAGGAAAGAGAGTCCTAGAACTCTAAGTGCCTTTTCCATTAAGCCATAGAGTGAGGTGACTAACCAGACTAAAAACAAAACAAAAGTCTATATAGATATTTATAAAATGTACAAACTTATCTATAACCTCATTGAGTGAAAATCTTTAGATGTTGTCTATTATAGGATAGTGGTAATGGTGTTCTGTCTAGATATGCCAAAAGGAAATCATGTTCTCTACAAAGTTGATGAATGAGAAAAAACCCCTCCACAAAGAATTAAATTTTTTATACATTCCTTTTGTCTCTCTTCTCCTATCACACAAAATAACTAGATCCCCAACTTGGAAATCTCATGGCTTGGCCTTGTTATCAAAAATTTTCTTAACTTGACTTTGATGTTCAGTAATGTAGTCCACTACCTTTATACGTTGCTCCTCTAATTCAACAATGTATATAATATGATTATCTATGGAACTTTTAAACATTTCATACTCAATTTCCTTATCCAATATTAGATCAGATAAATCCAACATGATGAGTATTTCTAAATTCAATCCATTAAAATGTTGAAAAGGAGACATACCAATCACTCTCTTGGGAGTGATCTGATCAGCCCATAATGTATCATACAATGCCTTATGCTAGGTTCTCTAATTTTCCTCTACCAAATTCTTGATGATAGCAAGTAATTTATTATTACTTAACTTAACTTGACTATTTCCTTTGGGGAAGTAATATAAAGTGTGAGATAGAATAACTTTGTATTCAAAATAGAACTGATTCATCTCTTAAGATGTGAAACAAGCAACATTATCAGTTACTATTTTTTTAGGTATTCCAAACCTTGTGATGATGTTTTCCTTGGGAAATTTGTAAATAACCTCTAAAGTGACATGTTTGGTTGGAATTACCTCTACCGACTTGGTGAAGTAATCAATAGCTATGAGAACATAATTATGACTTGCACTTGATAATGGGTTCACTACACCAGTGAAGTCAATACCTCATCATTGAAAAGGTTCTTCAATGACTACTAGCTTGAGGGTTAGGGATGCTATCTTGGATTTCCCCACAAATTGCTAATACTTCTCACATTTATGCACATGTGTATTCATCCTCAAAAAGTGTTAGCTGGTAGTACCTTTCCTAAAAAATCATGTGAGATATGACTAAGAAATGTCCTCCACATGCTAGGTCATAAAAGGATTCTAATAACTTGCCTTGTTGTGCTTTTTCTACACACTATATAAAAATTCCATCAATGCTTCACTTGTACAAACCATTGTCACAAAGAATGAAGTTTATAGCTTTAATCTTGATTATCCTCTTTTCTTTGTGAGATAAATGCTTTGGACACTCTCCATATGTGAGGAAATGAGAAATGTTGGAATACCATTCAATTTTTTGTGCTCACAAATATTACTATGGGTAGTTCTTCTTCTATGTCTTCTTCATTTCTAGATACCTCTTCTAGTTTCTTTTCTTCAATGAATTGACATAAACCTTTTATGCACACTAGATTTGTAGGCTTGATCTCCATATCTTACTCTTGGATCTTGGCAATCCAATTACCTATTTTTCTTCCAAATTCATGTTGAGTTAGGATAAACTTGATTATAGATTTAGGTATTAGTGTAATGGTGTAGGAATTAAAGATGTAATACCTAAAATGCTTAACTACTTTGACCATAACATAAACATGTTTCTCCATGGGTGAATACTTGATCTCATGAGCCTTTAGAGGACAACTCATGAAATCTATAAGAGATTCAATCCCCTCTTTATTTGGCTACACCAAGATTGTGGATAGAGTATGCTTAGAATCATAACTATACATGATGAAGTTCTTGGTATAGTTAGGGTAGACTAAAATGGGAGCAAGTGAAATTGTTTTTGTAGCTTCATGAAAGGAAGATCTCCCTTTTGTATTCTAATTTAAAATCAATTTCCATTTCATCATATCAATAATATGATGTGTCTTCTTAGCATAATTAGGTACAAATGTTTGTATAAAAATAACCTTCCTTGATGGCAAAGTAAGGTTCTAAATTGACTTGACCCATTCAATATTAATCTTGATTCCTTTCTTGGAAACAATGTGTCCAAGGGTCTTACCTTTAGTTACCCAAAAAATGGATTTCTTGGGATTAATGGATATCCCATGTTTATGGCACCTTTGAAGAACTTACTATAAATTATCAAAATGATCTTGATGATTCTTTGAGAAAATAGTTAAACCATCAAGGTAGACCATAATGAACTTACCAACAATATCCTAAAAATCTAGGTCCATTTCCCTCTAAAAGGTATCACCAACATTGATCAACCCAAAAGGCATTCTATGATATGTAAAGGTGTCCCATGGAGTAATAAATGTCATTTTGTGTTGATATTCATCACACACCTCCACTTGATTGTATCCTAAGAAACTATATAGCATAGACACCATCTCTAAACCTGTTACTATTTGTAGTTCTTATTCCATTACAGATAATGGGTAATTATCTTTAAGTGATGATTGGTTAATATTATGAAATTCAATACAGATGCATATTTCTCCATTCTTTTTTATCATAGGAACAATATTAGCTATCCACATTGAGTGATGTATAATAAAGATGATCTTAGCATTCAACATATTCTAAATTTCAACAAGGATGGCACATGATATTTGTTTATTATACTATCGATGTTTCATCTTGTGAGGTGGAGACCCAAGATTAAGAGGAATATCATGTTACACTTCCTTGGGTTAAAAAGATTTTAGATCAGCACATAAACATACTAATACATAAATGTAGAATATCAGAAGTGTCACCAACTACTTCTCTTTCCTCTAATGAGAAACATTTCCCAATATTTATCATTTTGGGATCATCCTCTGTTCTTATATTGACTTTCTTAATTTCTATAGATGAATCTAATTTTGACTATTAACATTTGATGAATTGATCATGTTTATCAAAAAGCCTCTCTAGATATACCAATCCTTTGGGAATTATATTCCCTTTCAGTTGTAAAATGGATGTTGATGTTTGATAAATTGATCATGTTTATCAAAAATCCTCTCTATAGATATTAATCTTTTGGGAGTTTTATTCCCTTTTAGCTACAAAATCTCTTCTCCAATTTCCTCATTAACTTTGGAGATTGATTCTTGAGGAGTAGAGTCACTCCCCTCAAAGTATAACTCACTAAATTTTTTTTCCTTCTCCAAAAAGGTGATGACTTGTTCATCATTGTTGAAAACCTGCCAATGATTAACATTATTAGGAACACTAGGTCAAAAGACTAACTCAATGCTATACTTGTTTCCTTGGAAAGATTTATGAGAAATCTAGAGAGTGGTTGAAACAACCAACAAATCTACCCTATCATTATACTCTCTGAGAACTACTGATATATTAAAAATATCAAAATCTTCTATGCACTTCTAGACTCAATTGTGATAATGCCTTAGCCTTTCATTCTTTATTTGATATAAATTCATAACTTGAAAAATGACCAACTCAACATCACCTTGAGCATATATATTTTTAATTCCTTTCTTTTATGCAACATCCATCCCTAACAATAAAGCTTCATATTCAATAATATTGCTAGTGTTATCAAATTGCAACTTGAAAGAAAAAGGGAAGATATTTCCTTTCAAGGATATGAGGACTATCCCACTTTAGATCCAGTTGAAGAACAAATACCATTTTATTCTAAAGTCCAAACATCATTTGGACTTTTAACTTTGATCATTTCAAATTCCAAAAACTCTTCATCTAATGAGGTTGGTTTATCTATTTCCTAACCTTCATCTAAAATATCATCTGATGATATTGGATATTTTTCTATGGTCAAGAAATATGTACCCATTCTAGAGGTTTTAAAGAGAATTTGGGATTTTGGATCCTCAATCTTTGTAACAATATACTTTTATTTCTTTTATGGATGCATTTTTTGCATCACACCTTTGATAGGTATTTTAGCCTTAGACCAATCCATGTTTATTTCACCACCAATGTCTTTGAAAATTTTACGTCTTAATAAAACTCCATATGAAGTTGGGACATCAGCTATAAGAACCATCATCTTGATCTTTTCCTTTGGAAAAGTAAGAAATGTAAATTGTGCATCCTTAATTTATTTTATGAGGGGTTCTTACTTAGTTTCCATTGAAAACAATGGCCAAAAGGTTTTTCCATAGTTAAACCCAAGGCATTGGCTACTTTGGCTAGCATCACATTGTTGGAGGTACCTGAATCAATGATGCAATTACTGAGCTTATAGCCATTGACAAATATTGAAATATAGAAGGGCTCTATTTTTTTGGAGGAGGATGCAAGAGTTAAAACCAATTTATTTTTCTTTATATTTAGTTTAGGTTCAACTAGTTCACTCTTAGATGGGGTCTAATCAGAATTATCCCACTTGCTTCTTACAAACTTAGCCAATATTTCAAATTGATCAGGATTAGATTAGAGGTATTCAAATTTAGACAACTAAATTTTTATCTTCTTATCATGGTCTATGATATTAAAGGCTGGGTATGGGTTCATTGAGGATGATGAGGAATTTTCATTTTCTAGTTTTGGGCATTAAGTCTAGACGTAGAAGGAGAAGTAGGATGAGGAGGTGTACTTATTTATCTATTATTGTGTCCTTTGATTGAAAAATCAAAGGAGTTCCTATTTTTTTAATCATAACCTCTTTATGTGGTTCATATTTGGACATAAATTTATCAACTTTCTATTCTTGATTCAAGTAAATTTGAGAATGGGTGAAGATAGCATAAGATTCACCATGTGTATCTTCCTCTTGTTCAACTTCTTTAAAGTTTAGAAACGTGATATCAAAGTCACCAACTTCTCCTTCTTAATTTACTATGAAATGATTAGAATCATCTTATAGAACATATTCAAGCTCTAGAACATCATCATTTTTAGGTTCCAACCAATTGATTATTGTATTATCTGGTGGTGCTTCCAAATCAAGACTTGCTTGTGGTAAAGGAAGCTTATTCTAATTTTGATTCCTTACAGCATTGTTGGAATATTTAAAAGCATTTGGGTATGTTATTATTGGATTATCCTTGTATTAATGGAAGGACATACCTTGATACATTTACTTCTTGAGTAATAGCAATTCATTTGCAAGCATCTACACTATAGGATCTATGGTGCTAGTAGAAGGTGAAGGTGTAGAGGGCTAACCTCTAAGCTTATTTGAATTGTTTCTTAATTTCCCTACTAAGATCAAATCATATTCTACTTAAGTGGCCAATCTTTGAAAATCATCAAGGTTATCTAGGGATACTTTTTATAAAAGAAAACTAACATCTAGTAATTAAGGATTGATGAAGAATCATTTCAAGTTCTCAGGAATAGGTTATGTAACCGCTAGAATCTTATTACTCAACTTATTGAACTTTTCCATGAACTCATATATAGGCTCATTTTTTTCTTTCTTCATTTGTGTAAGTTGAGCTAATAAGGCATGAACATCTTCTATGAGCTTGAACCTTGCCTTAAACTTGGCCTTGCATGTTGCCCAACTTGTGATATTTCCTATTGCAAGATGATAAAACAAATTAGTAGCAACACCTTGGAGTGTTTATATAAATAATATTATAGAAACATCTTCATGTTCTAGTCTAATAAATCCACATGCAATATATAACATGGAAATATGTTCATTTGGATGTTACTTTCCATCACCATAGATCTTGGGGAAATTTTTTTGTGAACCAGGAGGAAGTTCATGAGATGGTGGTGTCAAGTTCAATACACCAAAAGTATTTCCCCATAGACCTTGAATATCCATTATATGTAGATTATAGGGAAGAATAACAAATCTTTGGAAAGGAAAAATAGGTAAGACCCTATGAATGTTGGAAGCTTCCCTTAGTATAGGATATCTTATATTGGTAGGTGTAAAACTTATTGTATGTTTAAGAGGTGACCTTGCATGTGTTGACAAAATATCAAAGTTATGTTATTTCAACAACTCAAATTTTGGATCAATGTGTCCCACTACCCTTCTACCATGAGTGTAGCTTTGTTCTACCAGATCGTGAAAGTATCTAGAAAAAGAAGATTAACTACATCAAAAAAATAGAAAATAATAAGGTGCTAGTCCAATTTTAACTAAATGAGTATAGCTATTAGTTGCACGTTTGTGTCCCCAATAGAGTCACCAAAAAATATTTGGTAAAATATAGATTAGTGGGAGATCCCAATGACTTAAAAGGACTAGGTAAATTTGAAAGGGAATAAAAAACCTGATCTAATGTGCCTTGAGATGGGACTTGGAAAAGTGTGGCACTGGCAGGTGGAAGAGATAAAAGAATAGGGTGGAGAAGAACTATAGAAAAAATTGGTGCAGTTGGAGTGATTAGAGGGAATAGTGGAAGATGCTACTTATGAATCTACTACTTGATTTGTCTCAACTTGAGAGGTTTTAGCTTGAGAGGTCATAGCTTGAGGAATCTCTGGTTGTGTTAGTACTTTAATTGTGATTGGATTTTAATCCTTCTCTACTTGAACAATTTTCTCTACATCAACATCTTTTCCTTTTCTTTTGCCTTTAATTATGACCACAAACCTCAATCTCTATGTCGATGTGAAGGCATCTTCCTTAATTTTAATTCTTAGTTCTTCCCTCTTTTTAGTAGTGTATTCATCATATTCTTCCTTAGATCTATTTTTGAATTACTTCAGCTTAATGGATTTTGATTCCAACCAAGCATTAGTCATTATAAGAATAGGTTGGAATTTGTCTCTAATAGAATTGGATTCCTTTATATACCATTTAATTAGAGGGAGAGGAGTGGAAGCAATATGAATACCCTCATATGATAGTTCCAATACATTCTCGTCATCTAACAATTTTTCTAGAATATCAACCAACTTTAGATTAATAATTTGATCAATGATGATACAACCGTAATCCAACTTTCTCACATCTTCATCAATCTTACACTCCACCCAAATGTATTTAATCCTTTATACATGAGTATAGTTCCATTTCATCTTTTCATTTATCATGCTATAATCAAATTCTTTTGTGTTCTTGAATCTCTTAAGAGTGATCCATTATATTTTAGTTTCCATTGTCTTAGATTTTAGAGTAGTTGAAACTGTATATCAACAAATGCTAATTGGAAACTTGAAACCTCATTTTTGGGCATCTGATTGTTTTTATGCACACTCATCATCTGTCAATAGATATCTATCAAAAAGTAATTTGTCATTTGGGTACCTAGGTAGCATATAAGGCTATTCATCAAAACCCCCTACCCTAATGTAGGTGAAGGTTGGGAATTATAGAAAAATGCCACCAACCATATTGATTGTTTCACATACTGCATCTAAAATTCTATTTTTCTCAAGTCTTGGTTGAAGGTACAAATGAACTTGTAAAAGAAGGCATGATTAACTCTCTTGTAATGTTTTATTCTTTCTTTAAGAGTTAATTATGGGTAGTTTTCATGCACAAGAACCTTCTTTCTCTCACCAACACTGGTTAATCCTAGGAAATATTTCATGTTGGATGCAACATATACCAAATAAGAATTCATGAATAATTTTAGTGAAGAGGTCACCTCAGAGAGCTAGTGACATGGTATCACTAATTTTTTTCCCTTAGTAGATTCTTTGTTTTCCCTTCTGGATGATGAAGATGTAGTGATACAACCATTCTTGGAATACATTTTATGTGAGTATCCCTTTAACTCTACTTAAATTGGTAATTAAATCTCCTAATTCCTCTAATAAATCACTATGATAAAGGTTCTTAGGCCATCTTTCAATGGAATGTTGAAGAGTTCTAAACTAGTGAGAATTGATGTTTTTTTTGCACTTGTTAGAATTCTTATCATAGTACTCTTAGGATGAGTTTATATTTATGTTTGAATATTCCTCAGTATCAAAGAGATAAAATATTTTATCAAGATATTCCTCATCAAACTAAATGTCCACTTTTCCATCTACATCTTTGACTGATTTGGTCTATCTATCAAAGTGTGTAGCAATTATCAAAATAAAATCTAGATCTTGTGCCGGCATGGGGAATGTACTAAAAAATGAATCTCACTATTTAGGATAGCCTATATGTATTATGCAATGGGATCCCTACCAAGCCTCTACAAGAATTTATCCATATCAACATGGCCAATCTCAATATATTCCATCTCATGTACATTTGATTTGATTATGGATGTCAATAACACACCTTAAAACTTGTACTTCATCACTTTCTTGGTAGGAGAATCTTATGACATTGATCAAGTGACTATAAGGGGGAGTTTAAATTTTATAGAGTTAGTATTTTTCATCTATCTTGGAGAAAATACATGAGCCATAAAAATCTACGCTTTTACACGGGATGGAACAAAGTTGTGTAGTTCAAAGAATTTTCTATAAATTTCACAAGGTTTGAAGGATTTGGGTGAAATTCAAAGAAAATTATTTGAACTGAATCATAATTGGGTATTTCTTCATTGGGTGCAGATCAGAGAATTTTTTCTAACTTACACCATGGGTGAATTTGTTGGTTGGGTTTAGATCAAAGATTTTTCTCTGACTTGTACCATTATATAGGTCTTAGTGTAGGTCAGAGAAAAATATCTAATGTACATCATGATAACAAATAATTTTGGTGTAATTAATATAAAATTCTTTAACCTACACTAAATATTTTAGGTTCATGGTGAACTTTGGAGAAAAATCTCTAAAGTGGACCAAAGGGTTAACTACGTGCACTTCAAAGAATTTTCTCCAAGGTACATGGGTTAAATAGGGGGAAAAGTGTAAGGGTACATCCCAGAGAAAATTCTCTAAGGTACATGAGGGCCAATTGACTTGGAATTCACCTCAAATAATATTTTCTAGGGTGCACCTTGGGGTGTGGGCAAGTTTTATTTGAAGGCGCACCAAGGAACTCAAAGACCACCACAAGTTTTGGAAATGAGTTTCTTGACATACACCTAGGGTTTCAAAAACTAACATGGTGGGTTTCAAGGGCAAAAGGTTTTGGTAACACAAAATGATGATTAGATCATTTCAAGGGCACAAGGTGAAAAAATGAGTAGAGAAGAAATGAGGGTACATGGTTTAACTAGAAACAAAACAATGTAAAAACAAAAGTAAATAATTTTTTTTTTTAATGCCCTAGGGTTTTAAACTTATAATACAAGGTTTTTTAAAATACAAAAAACTCACCTAAGATATACTAAGAAGATATTTGAGGATGTGCTGAGGCAATCAATCACAAAAATGGTGAATGAAAGGGGGTGCACACAAGCTTGGAAATGCCAAGGAGAAGAAAAGTAAAAAACAATGTAAAAATAAAATTATGCAAGTTAACAAAAGTAATAATTAATGTGTATTAAATACCAAAGAAATGGTGGGCCCCTTGTAGGAGTGAAGAAATTATCTAATCTTACATGTGTAGTGGTGGAAAATTTCTCTACTCTTACACCTTAGGGTGTAGTCTGGAGTAAATTCTCTAGATTACACCAATTCAAACTTGGTATAGTGGGTTTTCACTATTATTTAGGGGGCTTGAGGTACTAAGGGGTTGTTGTTGATGCCTACTCCTAAAGACATAGTTACTCCTTTGGAATTGTTGAAACACTTATACCTCATTAATACCTTCCTCTATCTCATTTTCTTCTTGGATAGGGAAATCCAAAGTTTCTAGTACCATAGTAGTACTAAGGGCTTTACTCAAGTTAGAGGATTTTGGATGATTGGGAACTACCTCATATTCTTCCATTTCTTTTTGGAAGATATTGAAAGTAGAACATAACTCTATGAAATTTAGCTTTCCATGTGATGTTGTGTTATGCACTTGACACTAGTTGGGTAAGGCTACCTCAAATATATTGATCTTAATGAGTCTATTGGGTGAAGTTTATTATGGGTTGTGAGGGTGGTTGTAGCTCCTTTTTGGCCCTTGATACGTGAAATTATTATTGGATTTTTCTACATTATAGTTCCTCATCTAGTTTTTCAGCCTTAGGAAGTCATTTTTGAGCTATTATAACATTAATTGAATGACATCTATCTTACTTTTGTTGAAACCTTGAGGCATGGTTTGGGTATTATTATCCATAACTAAGGTCACTTGATGTTAAGTCTAGGGAATTAGATCTACACCCCATGGGTTTAAGAAACCTAGTTATTCATTTGAAGTGGGATGCCCCAATGGGTTTTGATGTGTTGTAGGGAGTAGAGGAGGCATAGGTTCATTTTCATTAATTCTATGAGAGAAGTTCAACATGGGAATTTATGGTATCATGATGGGAATGGGGGTCATGGTGTAGCCTTGAGGGTTTAGTTTCTTATACACTTTGATGGCCCTTACATATGTAGAGGATATGTATGTTATAGATACATCTCTTCCCAGTAACATTTAGATCTAAAGGTTTAGAGCATTCTTATACATTTTGAGTGCTATTTGAGGGTTGGGTTGGTAAAGTGTGGTTACCTAGATATACATATTTTTGAACATAGCATTGAAATTTCTAATGGGATCATTGGGCTCCTTATTGATACAAGAAAACTACTTGTACATGATGTTAAGGTCTATTACTTGGCCAAATTGGGTGAGGAAAGTAGAACTAAAGTGGTCCCAACTTGGTATAGATATTTTGGGAAGGTTTAGGAACCAATCATAGGTAGAGTCCATTAGAATAAAAGGTAACATCCTACATGCCACATCCTCATATTTTACATTAAAGAGTCTGAGGGTGGTCTTATATAAATTTATGTGTTCCTCTATGGTTCATCATACACTAGGTGTGAAATAAGATACCTTTTAGGGTTCCTAGGTAGATTATGGATGACTCTGGGATGTTAATGGTTGAGCTAGCTAACCAAGCCATCTTGGGCTATGAATTTGGAATAGGTTGCAAATAGGAGCTAACAAGAATCATAGTACACCTAGGTTGATTGAAATTGGGTTTTTTTTATGGAAAATTAGGGAGTAAATTACCAATCTACCTTGGTGGGATGTAGCCTTGGTAATAGGTGAATTAGTCTCCATGATGTTGTATAATCAATCAATAATTATAATGTTGTTACTAATAAATCAAACTCAACATATTCTTAAAATTAACTAAAATTAAAACAAGCATGAAGTATGTTGGGAACTCATTCTAGGAATGATTTGGGATCAACCTAGAGCACAACTATGGACATTAGACTTCAAAAATAGAGTTTGCATGAATAATTTCAAAGAGATGCACTATTACTACCAGAAATTCAATAGATTATACTTCACACATGTTAAGAATAATTATGAATACTTTAGTGTTGGGCTTAGTCTTTTTAAACACAAAGGAAAAGGGTCATTTTTGAATCACTAAATGAATGTAAAAGAGAGGGAAGTGTAAGGACGAGAAGGGATGCCTCTAGGTCTAAAATGAGATAAATGCAATGGTCATTAAAACAAGTGACTCTTCCACTATCATACCACTATAGATCAAGTTTCACTAAAGTTATACCTCTAAGAACATACATTGGTGAGATTTTGAGGGAAGTAGTTGTATGGCTTCAGTGTGAATTCTTACTAAACATTAGTACTAGGGGTTTATTATCTAAGACACATAAACACCATATGAGAATTTGTAGCTAGACACATAAATTATTAGAACTACCAAAAGGGAAATGAAATAACTCACAAATATATTATAATAACTACGCACACCATAATCACAAAATGCATAAAGTTACAAAGTGTTAATCTAATTAACCTAGTACTGTTGGTCATTCACACATAAAGATGAAATAAAATTGAAAACAAAAGAGACCCTCTTGTATAAATATAGATTATATTCATTAAGAAAGTGCAAACCTGATATAATAATTGATCTAGGTCGTTATTACAGTCTAGAGTGAAGAAATAAATATAGGTGAAATCTTACCAATAAACCAACAATGTTTTTGAGCAATTTTTGGTCGACCCTAAAATATAATAGGCAGTTATATATATATATATATATATATATATATATATATATAAAACTGCCTATTATATTTTAGGGTCGACTAATATAAAAGTATTGGGGCTCACCTTCAAAAATCATAAGGAACGCATCCTAGGCCATGATGGTCACTCATTACAATTACAACCATATTTCAAAATTTGAACCAAAATAAATTCCAAAAAACCCTCAAAAAATCCATGCGGGACCACTAGTTAACACATGGATATGGCTAAGATGGGATAAATCCTAAATATTTTAACTAGGTTCTTATAGATTTTGACATGGCTACCATAAGGTCAAACTCCTTATCTATCTTGGATAATTTCATTGGAGGTTCCCTAAATATTACCATGGCCTAAGCTAGTAGTCTCTAGGAGATCTAAAAAGTAGCTTCCATTGAGTCTTAGACTCTGAAAACTTTGTTGATGCTCATAATAGACTGAGTTGATAGGTCCAACACTACCTATGATCCTTCATGGTTCACTTTGTCCATTTTCTCCCTCCTACCTAGTTGAATTGACACAGGTGGACTTAGAATTCCCCTTGGTCATGTGAAGTTCCCTCAAGATGGAATAGAATGGAGATATTGACCTACTCAAAGTAGGTCAATATATTATTCTTTACCTCTTCCAAGGGTTTTATTGTATTGTGGGATAAGGCTCACCACTCCTCCATTATTTCTCTCATGTTCTTGGCATAAGTTGGTACAACCCCAAATCTGATTTTGGCATTAGTTTGAGCTTCAATAACATTCCTTTATTGACCACTACCTACATCTTCTATAATTTCCTATCATTTTATATAATCCTCTCTATGTAGGCATGTGTCCATTATATAATTATATCAGTCTCAACCTAAGTCCCTAGTACTTTCCCAAGGATTAAGAAAAGCATTAGGAGGGTGTCCTTGACCTATCTAATTAGTTTAACCAAAAATGTACTCTTCATTTGGGCATCAAGAGTCTAGACTTGGATCTATATGTCTTTGAGGATTTTTTCAAACATGTCATAAGTAGATCAAAGGATAAACAATGGGTATTTAGCCATCTTATCTTCTCTAAAAGTTGTCTTCACCTTGGTGCATGAAAATCAATCATGATGGGTTTGCCATATCACGATATTCCCCTCTTTGATAAATTTGTGAGTAAGAATCCTCTTCATGATCCTAAAGGCTCTATCAAAACTCCACTATACATTTAGGTTACCCTAGACATCCATATGTGGTGAATGTGACCCTAAAACCATCCCTTAGGTTATTGGGGGTATAGGATGTGTGGCTAAAATGGTGGTGAAAGGTAGAGGCTGAGGTGTAAGGGAGATGAAGGAAGTGGAAGGACTGAAAGAGGAAAAAAGTGAAAGAAAAGCAGGTATGTTGGTAAACAAAAAAGGAGGCCCATGGGAGCATTTGATCTCAACATTGTTCCTAGGTGAGGTTCACCTAATGTGGGATTGCCCCTAGGAAAGGGTCATGGAGCAACATATATGGGATAGGTTGGTTGAAGGTGAAGCTAGTGGGGCCTTGGGTAAGGGAGATAAGATTTTAGGGATTTCATTGATAAAATATTAATATTGAGGATGTAGGTATCATTAAGACCCATGAAGAAGGTGGATCTAGAACTAAAACCCTTTAGGCTAGAGATATAGTATGGGTTTCCTTCTATTTCTTCTTGAACATCTTTCTTAGGTTAGCTCTAGGTCCTATGGTGGACAGTCTAACCATGTCAGTTGGGCCTAGAGGGGTTGATGGTGGAGGATGTGGATTTATGGGCTAATTTTGGCCCACATACCAAGATTTTTCTTGGATAGATCAGTTGAGTAGTTTATTGATTAAATGAGTGATCAAATGACTTGAGAAATCCTAGAATAACTAGGCTATCATCACACATCATGCGAAAATGGATAGATCATTCTGGTTACACATTTGATAAATGCACTTGGGAGGTCTATCAGAGACAAAGGAATGCATGGACATGATATTTTTCATGCCTTGAAAATTCTTTACAAATTTGGTATCTTGATGAGATTTCTATCTCAAGATATAATCCTTTAAATTTAGACTTGTAGAGTGAAACGTGTAGGTAGACATCAATTTTAAGCCTCATAATATAGTTGTTTGGATTAAAAAGTTCCCATAGATGAACATAGAGATGATAAGTGTCCAAATATTAGAATCCAAGATCAAATATAATGGTGAGTGGGTGATCAATGATATCAATGTGTCTTGAATATCCATTAGTGTGCATTAAATCATGCATCAAAGATCAATAGTGAGCTCATAGTCAAAGAGTTAGCATATCCTAAGATTGAACATACAATTGACAAGTGTTGATATATCAGGTACCTTAATGGAGATCTAATTATGTGCATTAATTAACAAGGCTATTGATTCCAAATTGATCAATAGAGTTCATTTAATCATACCAAAGTAGATCGATGATGAGAAAAAAGTAAACAAGTTAGCAACTCTTGAGAATGAATAAATATATGCCAAGTGTCATGACCACACCAACTATTAAGTTAATTAATAGTACACATTTAATCCATGAAAAATAAGATTGATAGTGCATAAGAGGTCAAAAATTCAATAAGATCTTGAGGAACTAATAATTGACATAATATAACAAGCCTAGATCAAGATCGACAATCAAAACTAAAAGTCAAAGACATGATACTTCAATTAAAGGTCAAACATGTGACTTAGGTTAAACTTGAACATGATTCAAAGAACTATGTTACCATTATATCTGAATTAAATGTCATAATTAGACATATTCATACTATCAAGATGGTTATGATGAAGTTTCATTACCATTAAAGCATAGTCTTGACCTCTGGTTTGAAGATTTAGAACTTACGAGGCCTATTTTCTAGGGTTCTAATATTATTTCATGACTGTGATCATTGTTATATAAAATAATATCTATGTAGATAATGGTTCCTCATATTCCAAAATATTTACAAGTAGAATAGGTCTATTTAGACCTAATATAGTTCAAAAAGGAATCTATGTGGCCTATAGGTTTTCCACAATATTATAACTATATGAAAACCAATAAATGAGATCGGTTTTAAATCTATAGTAAGACCTATACTCAGATATTGAAGTAGGGGTAGCTATGAATGTTTATAAACAAGTGTCTCATTTTTTACATAGCTAAATCCTTGACAAGTAGGTACCTATATCTACTCAAATTAGATAAGGCCATGGATCTATTAGGTCCAAAGATATGAGGACTTTATCTTCATAAGTAAGTCAAGTGGAAGATGGCATAGAGTCCTAGTGACATTAATGCATGAGGATCTCATGGAATTGGTACAACTATTATCTTGATCATTGATGACTCCTCCATTTTCCCATGTATGTTCCCCATCTCTCTCATTCCCTTTTATTATAAATACAAGATTCTAAGCCTTGAAAAAGATCCCTCTCTTGGGCAAGACTAGACTGTACCAAGATTGATCTTTATAAACTCTTGAGATAAATATATGATTGTTTTAGATTTCATTATTCTGGTATAGTGTGTTAATGTTAGTTTGATTTACATAAGTGGTAAAAATCTCTCCCTTATCAAGTCTTGATCTTAGCTAACTACTAGTTTATCTTGTTATGAAATTCATTTTTAGTGTTTGATGTCATTTAATTGAAGATATCATGTGTATACATTGACTAGCTAGTGCCTTTAATTAGGCCTCTCCATCACTTCCCTCAAGTTTTGATCACCTTTGCATGAAATAATGATGCATAACAAACATTTGGATTTTTAAATTCAATCATTTACTTATCTCATTGTTTTTTAGAAGTTTAAATAGAGTGGATGAAAAATCAATTTAGGTGCATCACCAACATTAGCTTATATTTCCTTTTTAATTATCTTTCTCCCCCTTTTCACCCTAGTAATTAGTAGCTTTTAGTGGAAATGAGATAAGTGATGTATCAGAGGATCTATCCTCATTAAAAATATCAGAGGTCTAACCCAAGATAGGTAAGCCACAACCTAAGGTCATTCCCATGTTGGAATAGATTTGAGTTGAGGACCTGAACAATATTTTTCTCAGCTAAGGTGCAATCTAGGCCTCCAATAGTTCTAGCACGCTTGGTGGGATCAAGATCCAAAAGAGTGGAAAGATTGTTGGTATGTTTTCCCTCTAATCAGATTTCAGAATAAAATAATTTAGCACTAATGGTGACTCTGAATCAAGTATTTTGGTTGTAAGCAGCCTAGGTATGTCTCATTAAAGATTTTAATCAATTCTTGCATCTCATTTGATATATGCGGTTGATATGAACAACTATGGTGGATACCCATATCATTCACCTCCTTATCAATAGTTCCAACATGGTCCTCATGATCCATACAAGCCTAATTAGTCTTACTAAGAGTTATATCAAAGCTATGATGAGTCTTATCAAGTTTATCATGATTCTTATTATCAATGGCATGGATATTACCTTTTTCATGTCTCTATCAACCTTATTTTGAACATCACCAACCATATACAAAGCTTTACTAGTAGTATGGTGACCCATACCAATCCTATGATAACCCTCATGAATCTTGTTCTCCTCCTGATCAACCCATTCAAGTCCCCAATCAATCCATCTCAAGCTTCAAGAAAACCCTGTTTGGCTATGAGAAAGAGATGATAAGCATAGATGTTTTAAATAAATTTTTCTTATATTCTTTAGAATAAGGAGAAAATAAACTTAAAAAGAATAAAGTAAAAAAACCTGATATGTTGTGCATGCATTGATCCAAATGGTTGTAGATACTCCTCCTTGTCTTAGGAAGAATGACTTGTAGATAAGAAAACACTAAAGAATTAGTTGATTAGTTAGATAGTAGGGTGGATTGCCTAGCAAGCTAGATCTAAGAAGCATGATATTCTTTGGGGGATGTTAATACACACTTTAGAAAATCAAGGTCTAAAAGTGAAAGATAAATTATTTGCATATATCATAAAAGATACTGAAATTGAATATAAGAAGTGTTTGATAAATGAATTTGACTAATTAAAAAATAAATGTATTGATATCAATGCTAAATAAATTAGGTAGGGTGACCAAAAAATAGGGTGAGGCTTTGTGATTAGGTAAAGGGAAAGAAAGTTAGATTTGGTTGAGGTCTAGTGGATGAATATAGCTTGTTATTTATTTGTCACATAGTGACCATCAGTGGTTGGGGTGACCATCAATGGTTAGGGTGACTATCGATAGTTATGGGTAAACCATCGGTGGTCAGGATGATCGTTGATAGTTATTGTGAGCTCTGGTTTGGTTTTAAAAACTGGTTTGATATGGTTATAGAATGGAAATTTGGAAAGTGAGTTTGGATTGAGTTGGTTGTGAAATAAAAACAAAGTGACTAATTATTAAAAATATATACTTAGTTTATTGGTTGTTGATTTAAAGATGGTTGAGGGATCTACTAGTGAATCTTGGAGTAATTTTAGTAGAGTAATGATACTTGGTTATTAGCCATTAGATGGTAGTGCTTCAGATCTCTATTGTACTTGTTGGTTTGTTAGTTTGCTAGAAGAAGACCTAAAAAAGGAAATACTAATGTATGATGCTTTGATTCTAGATGAGGATGATGATGGATTGATTGATTGATTTTGGATCGATTGATTGATTTTAGATCCATTTCACCTCCTCCTCTTATCTTTTTAGAAGAAGGAAGGAGAGGTGAAATAATAGGTTAATAAGAGGTTTAACAAGTAGTTTAACTTTAATTTGTGCATGAATTGTCTCACATATGAATTAGATAAGCTAAATATAAAAAAATAAACTAGAGTTTGACTAGAGTTGGTTATTCAGGTGGTTGAAACCTAATCATCAGTGGTCAAGCCTAAGCATCAGTAGTTAGTTTGACCATCGGTCATCGAGGGTAAGCATCATGTTTGGTCAAGGTGGTTTATCTAGTTAGTTTAGTTAGTCAGCTAACTTGACTCAAGGTTTACAATCAAAAGGTTGTGGAAGAGTCCCTAGGGGTCCTAAGGTGGTTTAGGGGTTAGTTTAACATATAGAACCATTGTGTGTGGTTTTATAATGTCTACATTTTCCCCCTTTTGTTATGTAGTTTGTATTAGTAAGTGCAAAACAAAAATGGATTATGGGTTGAAGGTTAGGTTACCCCAAGCATGGGAGGTGTTTCCCCTCAAATCAAGAATTGATGAGGTGAAAGAGAATCAAGTGTAGGTTTGATGAGTGGGTAAGTGTGGTGATAAATTTAGAGGTAGGTTGGGAATTGAAGTGCAAACATGTGTATAGAGTGTGAATAATTATGATAACCAAGATCATATAATGACTAGGTTGCCATGGTTGATAAAAATAAGGTTGGTACTAAAAGGACAAGTGACAAGTGAAACATGTGTGTGATGGTTGGATACATTTGTAAATTCAAGTTTCTTAGACAAAGTTAGTGTTTTCATGGGTTTATGAGGTAGTAAGTACTCCTATGAAGACACAAGTTGGTCAAGTGTGTGTGAGGCAGTGCAAGTTCAAAATGGTCAACATGGCAATGTAGTTACTACAGTCAAAAGGACCAATGCAAGATCATCATAAAACATGAAATATTTTAATCTAAAATTACTAATTAGTGAGGTTGAAGTCATTTTTGATCAAGGCTAACATAAAAGGGAATCTCCATTATATGGTATTTAGATTAGTTTTTGGTAAAAAATTTTGGTGGAAAATTTATCATTAGGAGGGAATTTTTTCTAAAAATGATGACCATCAATGATCATTTTTGACACTTGGGGTTGACCAGCGATGATCACCCCAATCATCAACATTCACATGTTATCCCTAAAAAGGAAAAAACAAAAAGACCACATGGGGTTTTATTTTCACATATGAGCATATTGGCCCTCGATGATTGGCTTTTTAGCATTATTAGAGAGAATGGTGATGGTTGAGGGTGATTGATTGAGTTGTGATATTATGTTAGTTGATCAAGGGTGGATTGGAGATTTGACCTAATTAGGATGAAATATAGATGAGGGAGAGCATGGGGCTAGGGGCTGGTTCTCAAGGTTCATCCTTGATGATGGTCAAGGAATGAGCTAGGTAGTGTTATTGAATTGGTAGATTATGTTTCATTTTATCTAGTGAATGTTTATTTGAATTTGGATGTTTATTGATTGTGTGACCTAGGTGTAGGATTTTGACCTAGGTGTATGTTATGATAGGTTTTGTTGGTGTGGGGTTGAAATGGAAGGTTAGATAAAAAAATTATGGGGGTAGAGTAGATAAGCGATGATAGAGGTAGTTAGAGGTAGTTTTTTAGCTATGTGTGAGTTTTGGTAAAGTTTTTTGAGGGGTAGGGTTGATGTTTGATCACTAGTGGTTACTTTATAGTGATCATTGGTGACCATTTCTAGCAATCATTGGTCACTATTGATCATTAGTAGCTAACTATTGATCATCAATGGTCTATAATTGACCATCGATATGCCACTATGTGGTGGCCATCGATGGTCAGTCACCTAACCATCAGTCATCAACTCTTGGAAGAATTGACCATCAACAATCAATGAAAGATGGATAAGGTTAGATTTTAAAGGTTAGTTATGAGTTTTTAAGGTCAAGGTTAAGATTAATGGTAACATTGTGAAAAGTTAAGGTCAAGGGTTGAATGTTTAGGTAATGGGTGGAGGTTGTAGGTTGAAAGGTAATAGGTAAAGCTTGTAGGGTGAAAGGTCATAGTTGAAGGTTATAGGTTGAGTTTTTGAAAGTTTAGATAAGATAGGTTAAGGGTTTTAATTTGTAGATAAACAATAGTTATAGGTTATAGTAGGCAAATTATCTTAGTTGAATAGAATAGGAGGTTCGCTTAGGCAAAGTATGTCAATGAACTAAGGTTTTTGTTTGCTATCAAACCTTGTAGGCATGAGAGAAGATATAGATAAGGGATAGAGTGCCTTATATACTAGATGAGATTCAGTGTAGGATGACCAATGATGATTGGGAACATAGGGGCCTTAGATGAATGAGGTATTATCAACATGTACCTTAAGATGCAGTGATGTTAATGACACTCATCAAGAGATGGGATCCTACCACTAACACCTTTCTGCTTCCTATAGGTGAGTTAACTATCTTGGCTGAGGACATCTATAAGATAGTGTAGCTACCCATTTAGGGTGAGCTAATTTACCACATTGAGAGTGATGAGTGGGATAAATAGATGGATTTATTGTATGGAGATGAACTCAATTTTGTGAGGTGTCACTTAGGAGGATTTCACTACATGACACTATATGAGAGAGATAGGGATGTGAGGAGGCTTTTCATGATGATGATGATGATGATGATGATAGCAGTTACATGTTATGTGTTACTAGATTCTAGTAGTGGGAAGTTACCTTGTTGTTTTGGGTGATCATGGAGATGTGGTTGGTGTTAGTGCCCAAAATTACACTAGAGTAATTTGGGTCTTTTTATGGTAAATACCCTGTGTCAGAGCTGAGTGAGCTTTAATGTATTAATTTATTACATTCCTCATCAGGAGGAAAGGTTGGGGCATGTAATTTGAGAAATTATGTTTATTATATTGGTTAGAGAAGTCTAGAGGACCATCTACCAAAGATGTAAAATACCTAAGGAAGGCTAGGGAAAGATTAAAAAGTTAACAATGTGTGGAGTAAGGATTCTATGGCACGAGACTCTACAATAAACAAATGAGGATGTAACCAAGTCTTTTTCCAAATCTTGGATCCTTCATGCTCGAAAGAGGAAGTATGTCTGTGTCCTAGATAAAAATAACATGTTGCACTTATGTGTCTTGGTGATTAAGGTGATGAGTAGTTCGATGAACTGAATGAAAAATATGTATTTGAATTAAGGGACACCCCCATCGAGAGTGAGATTTGGGAGATGGGAGGATTTTTAACTCCTCCCCTTTTTGAATAAAGTTGGTACAAGTGGAGAAAGTGGTCTCACTCTCATTTTATTTTTGATTTGAACACTTGGCAAAACATTAGGTCCTCAGATGTTTTGGGCCTCTTTGAAAAATTTCCCCACTTACCTTTTTTTGGACATGGTGATAAAAATCCCTAGGGACCTAATGTCTATTTTCAATAATAAAAATATTCATGTCATGTGGAGGTGCTTAGGTTCTTGTTAACTTCAAGACCTTTTTGGAAATTGCCACACTCAATTTTATGGACATTTTCTAAAAGATCCCCAAAGGCCCAAATGATCAGGTTTTTTCAAAAGAAGGATCATTGTAGGTTGTCTTTGGTTTCTTCAGGGACTTGAGACTTTTTGTCCCATAGCCTTAGAATGTCATAATAGGTATAAAAGGTGAGAAAATCCTTGAAGACCCAAACATGAGTTTTTAAATCTATGATTCACTCATATTTCACCATGTGTTGTGAAAAAGAAGTTAATTAGTGTGTAAGGGAATGCCTTGCATTTTCCCTCTATTTTTCGAATGAGGCTTAAGAAATTAATGGGGGTAGGTGATGATTTTTTGACTTATATTGGAGCATTAGTGGTAACCCTAATTCTAAAATGTAAGGGATTATAATTAAGTGGTATTCTTCATTTGAACTTACCTTTCTAATTTAGAGCTAAAGATTTGTGCTTCCAAGTGACTAAGTGTACTAGAGAAAATAACAACATTAATATAGTGAATCACACTACAAGTTTCAAAGGATTTCTACTTACACCTATATACATCTCCATTAATACTAATGGTAGCTACTTCAACGACATCCAAGGGAAGCATCTTATTAGTATTGGATTCAATCAAGGACACTAATGTTATGAATTTGGATTTTGGGGCACTGGTAAATGTTTTACAAGACCCCAACCCCCCATAAGTAATTTCCAATGTTGGCATGAGCTACATTGCAACAACAAAATCATTTCCCTTGGCTGCTCTATACCTAGAGCTCATCATAGTGTGTGCTCAAGCATATCAACCAGATAACAGAACCATCATCAATGATAGTCATTCAATAGTATGCTCCTTTACTCTAGAAGCGCTCAACACCATTCTTGGCATTCCTCATCAAAAATAAATCATCACACTCAACATTAAGGAATGCCAAGAATATGCTGACAATGATGAGAAAGCCATTTGGGAGGTAGTAAACTCATGTTGGTTGACTAAGAAAAGAACCAAAGTCTCAAGAATGTTGAAGAACTTGAAGTTGGTAGAATTTAATGAGATAACTCAATATTTTATAGCCATGGCCACCATAATTTATGATCTACCCACTGCTAAGAAGTTTGAGACATGGATGTTTTTAATCATGCTCTATGTGCTAGAAGGGAAGAAGAGGATCAACTAGGATACCATCCTCAGTGATAATTTTCTTGCACAAATGATGTACCCCCAAGCAACCATCACCTCCAAGGAGAAATTTCAAGTTACATTTTATATTTCTTCCTACTTGATGTATAGTTTGGTACATAATAGGGTTTTTAGGGACTTAATAGGAACCCCACAGGGATGAGGATTTATGAGATATATCCTAAGGTAACCTTGAAAGGGTCTAGGAATAGTTTTTTTAAGGTGAATAAAGAATTATTCAACCCCATGATGAGTGTGTTATACCCCCTAAGGAACCTAAATAAACTATCTATAATAGCTAAACAGGTAATTGAGAAGTTTGGTGCCACCTATATTTAGTTAAACACATTCACCTACATCAAGGTGAGTGGGTATTTTGGATGCCCATTCAAATTACCCAAATACCTAGATGATAGATTGGTATCAATGGAGCTATGAGGGTAGATTATACCACCACATGAAATGATTGTCACAAAAAAGATAAACAATCCTTTCAAGTTTCTTGTGGTGATTGGTTTCTATTCATGCCTTTCTGTGGCCAAGGCAAAGGGGTTGAAACTAGAAATGAGTTTTCATGCACTTGGTAAGATGCCACCCTAACCTAATTATGACACTAGGTGGTTGATAACTATGGTGAAAAATGTGGTATGGCATTATTCCCACTATGAAGACATGTGGTTTGATTTCACCACTGAAGAATATGTCAAGAAGTGGGAATACATAAGGTTAATAGTGCAAGAGTTCATATCATATGACATCACTCCTCTCCCTAAGGACATGGTTGATGAAAAGATGACACTCTCCTCCACATACAATAAGAGAAATATTGAATCCCAACTCATCATTCTACCAAATTTCACTAAGGAAGAAAATGATTCCATCCTTAGGTGAGCAACATAGATAATGAGAAGAACCTTTAGGTGGTTGAAGGAGAATGGGGTCAACCTTAGGGCATACAATACCCCTATCCTCTAAGAGTTAAGGGAGGTGAAAATTTTGAATGCATTCCTCCTTGCACATAGTGGTGACCCTCTGGCCCCATCATCATCTAAAGTAAGAAGAGAGAAAATAAATTTGGGAGACACTGCGTTCACCAAGATGGTAGACGTTGAGAAAATGACTGTGGCCAAATCCAAAGGTGGGATGCCTTTCTAAAAGATAACAAGCCTAGACAAAACTTGGGATAAAATTCTCAAAGGGAAGGTCACACTAGATTTAATCAAAGATACTGATGTTATGAATTAGGATTTTGGGTCATTGGTAAATGTTTTGCAAGACCCCAACCCACCATAAGTAGTTGCCAATGTTGGCATGAGCTACATCACATCAACAAAAATGTTTCCCCTAGCTAATCCATACTTAGAGTTCATCATAGCATGTGCTAAAGCATAAAAACTAGATACCAAAACCATCATCGATGGTATTAATTTAGTAGTATACTCCTTTATTCTAAAGGCCCTCAGTATTATGCCTAACATTCACCCTTAACTAGAAAGCATCACACTCAACATCAAATAATGTCAAAAATATGCTAACAATGATGAGAAAGCCATTTGGGAGGTAGTAAACTCATGTTAGCTAACCAAGAAAAGAACCAAAGTCACAAGAATGTCAAAGAAATTGAAGTTGGTAGAATTTAATGAGTTACCTTAGTATGTTATATCCATGGCTTCCAAAATTTATGGGGTACCCACTGCTAAGAAGTTTAAGACATGGATGTTTTTAATCATGGTCTGAGTACTAGAAGGGAAGAAGAGGATTGACTGGGCCATTATCCTCAATGATAATTTACATGCACAAATGATGTACCTCTAAGTAGCCATCACCTCCAAGGAGAAAGTTCAAGGGACATTTTATGTCTTCCTACCTGATGTATAGTTTGGTACATAATAGGGTTTTCTAGGGACTTACCAGAAACCCCACGGGGATGAGGATTTATGAGATATATCCTGAGGTAACCTTATAACAGTCTAGGAATAATTTTTAAAAGGTGCATAACTACTTATTCAACCCCATGATGAGTGTTTTCTACCCTCTAAGGAGCCTGAATAGAATGTATTTAATAGCCAAATAGGTAATTGAGAAGTTTGGTGCCCCCTATATTTAGTTTAAAACATTCATGTACATCAAGGTGAGTGGGTATTCTAGATGCAAATTCAAATTACCTAGATACCTAGATGATAGATTGCCAATAATTGATATATGTAGGTAGATGTTACCACTACATGAAATGATTGTAGCAAAAAAGATAAACAATCCTTTCAAGTTTCTTATGGTGATTAGTTTCTATTCATTCCCTTCTATGGCCAAGGCAAAGGGGTAGGAATTGGAAATGATTTTTTAAGTACTTGGTAAGATTTTGTCCTAACCTAATTATGACATCAAGTGGTTGATAAATATGGTGACAAATGTGGTATGGCATTATTCCCACTATGAAGACCTGTGGTTTGATTGCACCATCAAAGAAGATGTTAGGAAGTGGGAATACATGAGGTTAATAATGCATGAGGTCATAGCTTATGACATTGCTCCTCTCCCTAAGGACATGTTCGATGCCAAGATGACACTCTCTTCCACAAACAACAAGAGCAATATTGAATCCTAGTCCATCACTCTGCTAGGTTTCACTGAGGAAGAAAATGATTCCATCCCTAGGTGAGTAACATGGATAATGAGAAGAACCTTTAAGTGGTTGAAGGAGCATGGGGTTGACCTCAGGGCATACAACACCCCTACCCTCCAAGAGTTGAGGGAGGTGAAAGAATTGAATGCATTCCTCCCTACACATAGTGGTGACCCTTCAGCCCCATCATCATCTACAACAAGAAGAGGGAAACTAAATATGGGAGATACCAACTTCACCAAGCCAAAGGATGTCAAGAAAATGATTATGGCCCAATCCAAAGCTAGGATGTCTTTCTCAAAGATAATGAGTCTAGATTAAACTTGGGATAAAATTCTCATAGGGTAGGTCACACTAGCTAGCACCATCCTTATTTCAATTTTGGGGAGGGAAGCTCTGAGGGTACCAACCATCTTAGTGGCTTCTCCCATGTCTAGTCAAGCACCAGCCCAACTCTCCTACCTCCACATTAAGATACAATTAAGCCTCTTTTGAATATATATTCAAGGAAGAGAAGAGGCAAGGAACAAGAGGATCCACCAAAACAAAAGAGAGACAATAAGACCCTCTAACATCTAGCCAAATCTCTGATCAAGAAAAGGAAAATTATCTTCAAAGATCCAATCATCGAGGGGTGCCCTCTAGAGATAAAATAAGATTAAGCTTCATACATGTAGAGGGCCAGGGATATGAGTGAGGGGGATGACTTAGATGAAGAAAGGTTGATAGTTGAGGTAATGAAAAAATAACATGCCTTCACTCCCCCTAAAGTGAGAATTGGGCAGAGGACCTATAGGGAGAAATGTCACTCCACATAAAAAATCCTAATGAAAAGAACATCTATAGAAGGAGAACCTACAATAAAAGAAGGTAAAGGTGATGAAGAAGGGGTTAAAACTTTATATGATCCTCTATCTTTTGATGATGTTATGAAGGTTGGTACTAAGGTGGCCACCCAAGTAGAATCCCCTACTAAAAAGGATCCCCACTCCCTAGAAATAGAGGTATTTGTCTAAAATGTTATTTTTCAACCACTTGGGTAGCACAAAGTTGATGAAGTCAAGGACACCTTGAAGCAACATGATGGGGATCAAGGTAAATTTGGGGATGGCATTCAATCCCCCACTAGTAGCATAAAGGTGGGAGAACAAGAGAAAGATAAAATAGGAGATGAGGGATAAAAACTATAAATAGGCATGCCTATAACTTCATAAGTCAATAAAGGTGTCGAGGATAGTGCCCTCAAGGATGCTACTTCAATCAAAATTCCTTGAGGGATTCTCCCCACCATCAAGGTGTATAAACTAGAGAAGAATAAATGTTTTAAGGCTAGAATTAGTGAATATTTTCCTAAATGTGACAAAGAAGCCACCATAGCCTCTATAGACCCAACAACTCAAGGTGTTACAAAAAGAGAAGCCATTGTTCTATGCTCCATCCAACACATAGAAAAATGGAGTTCTATTGATAAATTGTGCATGGAGTCTCACAAGCCTCAGTCTAATTTCAATGATTTAGAGCAAGTTGAGCTAATCTCAAAGGAGGAAAAAGAAGAGTAGGGAAGTTATGAAGACACAAAAATTTGTGTTAAGCCCTCCTCTTAAACTAGTGACACTCCTAATAGCTATTTTCCCATTGGCACCACTCATCACTACTACAAGGCCATCCTTAGCATCCACAACTTTGGTGGGTTTCCAAACCAAGCCCCTTTTTTGGATTATAGACCAAGTGAAGGAAAAGAAGGATGTGATGAGCAAAGTAAGGGACATTGATATAGCCTATATTATTCAGAAGCAAAAGGCCAAGCCCCCAAAGAAGACTAGGACACATGTCAAAATGGCATTCACTAACATAAGGGAAAGAAGTGTTGAAGTAGTCATTCCTCCTACAAATGCATTGAAGAAGGATACTCCCATGGAAAATTTTTCCATCTACTACTAAAATCTTATAAAGCCATCAAGGAAGGAATTGAATCATACTTCACAAGTCTTAACTGACATGGTGACACATAGAATGGACAAAGATAAAGCCACCATGGAGGAATTAAAGGTAAAAAAATAGGCTATGATCCATTACTTATAGAAGTTACTAAGTGAGACTTTGGTAGTGACTCTAACCACCATCTAGGCTCCTAACATTTCCCATATCCCCTTTAGAATACTGGACATTTCCCATGGTGAAGATTTAAATATCAAAGGATGGGAAACAAAAGATTGGGAATAGGTCTTGATACCCTGAGGCCAAGAAGTAATACATACAACTATGGGATGGCTAAATGATGAGATAGATAGGAAAGGAGAGTGTATCTCCCTAGAATCTATTTATGATGATAATAATAAAATTTGGGAGGCACTTGGGCCCAAAATAGATGAAATATGTAATATGGGCAAGGATGTTTTAATCATAGAAAAAATTATATCTCTAAATAATATTAAGATGCCTAGATAGTTCCAATTGGCCGTAAAGAATAGGCTCATCATGCTCAAGGATGGCACTTTTGATTTAAAAGGAGAAGAGTAGTCTCTCAAGACTACAAGAATAGAGATTGAGGCCACTCTAAGAGCAATGTCGAGGCTAGATGGTGTGGTGGACTTGACCAGAAAACTATTGGAGAAGGCTCTAGAGGATCTCATCGATGTACTTCATGGAGCTTTCAATGGCCAATTAATAAAGGACTTGGTATTTCTCAAAAAATCCTATGACAAATTAGAGGCATTGATATGAAAGAAATAGGGAGTGCTCCAGAGAACCACCAATTGGTTAGAGGAATATGATTCCAAATTAAAGTACTAGATGGGCCTGGATAGAATGATCCTTGCCAATATGATCAAAAAGTTTGTTACACATAAAGATAAGATAGTAAAGGACATAGTCATCGATGTGGATTCCACATCATGACGAGATATCCCTTATTTATTTCCCAAAAATGGAATTATCCCATACCTCCCTTTCTATTTTTGACCTTTTTTCCTTTTTATTTCTTTTCCTTTTTTAAGGAACTTTTGTATTTTGCTCGATAGTGGCACGTCCCTTTCCAAGTTTGTTTTGTTTAAGGAAGGGATATTTTTGATTTCTTTATACAAGTGGAAAAAGTTTTGTTTTTTCCCTTGTGTGTTTATTATGTGTACATAAATATAAATATTATTCTATAGTGGGAAATCATATCCTTCGTCATCACGAGAGCACACTTTTAGGTCTGAACAATCAAGTTCATTACAACCAACTCTAGGCCCATGAAGGAATCTTTTAACTAGAGTATCTTTATAGAATATGCCAAGTATGGTTATGGAATTGTATAAGTAAAGGTTGTGTGTCACTTTAAAAAGGTTAGCTAAAAATTTGAATGTAAAAGAGATAGCTTAGAGAGTCATCCCTATGTAGTGCCTTGGTGCCAAATCAATTTCATTTATAAAATCATTGGAAAGCTTTGAGATCATTTATCATGTTCCCTTATTATAGATTCATTTATATAGAGTGTCTTAATATATATATAATTTTAAATAAATGTGTTATGATCAATATTTTCCCAATAAATGAATAAAATATGTTCATGGTTTCCATTATATCGTGTTGTTCAAATGTAGTGTTTCTTTTCATAAGCTAAATAGATTGGTTATTAGGTGTATGTTTCTTTATGGTAGTCATTTGGAAGATAAAACTAGAATGTAAAATAATTTCTATTTTAAAATTTGGTAAACTAAGCATTGATAGCCTTTTTAAGGGTATTCTTGGGCTCATGAATGCAATAGGAAAGAATTCTTGAAAGATAACTTGTAGTGTTGCTTGTAATCTTTCAAGGACCATATGTGTGTATTTTCTTCCTGGATGTTTTTAGAATTAAGAAATCATTTATTGATAAAGGAAATATCATGATTGTGTAACCCCTCTATATTCAATTATTATCCCTCCACATCTTTTCATCAATTTTTTTTGTAAACATTGTCCTACCTTATTCTATCCTGCATACAACATATAACTAGCATACCATAAGTGTTGCATGCTTGAAAAATCCACTATACATTAGTCACCTAAAGTGTATTCACTTTATATGCTCAAAATATTAGCACTAAAGTCCTTGCTTACCCCTTATAATTCAACAACAATCTCTACATTGAAGATTGCAACCATTTTCCCATATGTCTTAAGTAACTTTTATATGACATAAGATTTTATGCATTTCATATGACAACCCTTCTAGGGTAGAGTGTGTGAGTCTAGTTATGCTTTTGTCATATACCCTCTCCCCTAATTGAAAATACCCATGAAGGTTAAAGGTTTAAAATACCTTCACCAAAAATAGCTACCCCCACCCATAGGTCCTCTCACCTTAGTTCAAGCAGAGCCAAAAGTATTAGGGAACTAACCATCCCCTTTGTTGAGCCTCTCCTGGTCATTATCCCCATTTAGTTCTTTCAAGGTGTTGAGCCCTCCCTAGCTCTAATGACATATCTTCATGACTTTTCACCTTTGACTTGCACTCCCCTTATTGATCTTGCTCCTAGGGTGTGTGAGGATGAGTGATAGCAATGCATGATTGGGAACTAATAGTTGGGTCACATAGTGTTTTTATGGGCACCTATGCTATTAGTGTAAATTTATCAAGAGTTATGGGGATTTTTCACCCATAAAAGATATGGGATTAGTGTCAAGTTTATTATTCATTGTTGGGCTTATGAGCACATGAAGGTGATGAGACATATGGGGCTTCCCTAGAAGGGCTTTATGTAGATGGATTATAGGGTCAGATATATGAGGTGGAGAGGTGGTTATGCCCTCTCAGGACCAGGAGGAGGATCACATGATATATATTGGTATAGGGGATAATTATATGCCTTAGTCATGGGAGACATGATATGGATACTATATGTCATGTTTCTAGGCTATGCACACTATAAGAGGCATACTCTATCTCTTTATATCTACATATGGATCTATGGAAAGTGATATTATGAGATAAAACTCATTATTTTTGACATGGTACAAAGGTAGTTTAGCCTTGTTTAGGATATACTCAAGGCATTATCAAGATATAGGAGGGAGGATGGAAATTTTCCATTACCTACCCCATAGCCAATCCATGATTTCATTAATCATGAGGAGTTTCTTGTGAGGATAGACATGGATGATGTAGGTGTTACAAATGGATATCTTGTATGATACTAGACACACTATGTCATAGCCAATATTGGTCCTAAGGATGGGGATCATCAAGATATGGATGTTGATGTAGGAGATGGTCAATAGGTTTAGATGCTAGGGGTTACCCTAGATGTAAAAATAGTGACCATGGAGAGGGACCAAGCATGAGTGGCACTAGCCAGAGCTTAGTCATTTATGGAAGTAACATAAGCATCTTTGGCATTAACATAAGGTTAGGTGGCTAATTTGATAGGGGAGATATATCAAGATAGGTATGAGCTAGCTTTGATGATGTAGGAGAGGGATTCTTTCTAATGGGAAAGGGGTGGAGTACCAATAGATGTAAGACCCATAGGGACTATATTGATGTAAAGATATGTAGTGACTATGGAGGATTTGTGATACTATGAGGCCTTGGTCTTTAGGTGCATACTATATGAGCCCTAATGGGGTGAGTATAGGGCTAGGCTTTTAGGTGGTGCTAGAATGATAAAATCAGGTTAGTGAACCACATTTTTAGGCAAAAAAATAGGTGTAGGAGGGTAGGCTCTAAGAGGCAACAATGCCCCAAGATCATAGACTGATTATGAGAAATTATATTTTTATGTGTTTTATAATTTTGATATCAGCCTATGAGTTGATGCAATTATATAGTATGATGATTATTTATGAGATATAGATGTGATATTTTGATGTGGTTTATGGTTCATGGTTGTGATGTTCATGTTGATTATTAATGATGTCATATTGATTATGGTCATGCTCCTGATGATGTTGATGTGGACTCACCTAGCTAGGAATGTTATGATGTGTTTCTTTAATTTATGTTCATTATGATGTTTAGGATGGATTAATGTTACTGATTTGATTATGATGTGATGGTTATAGATAACTATGATGATCCTGATATGAGTATGTGATGTTAATGTGATGTTGTTTGATTATTATGATGATGGTTATGACACTATGATTATGGTATTGGATGATGTTGTTTATGGATGTGATCATTTAATTTCATGTTTTGAGATGATTATGATTATGATATTGATATGATTATGCTTATGGCTACCGGTTAAGCTTAGGTGGACAAGGTTATGATGTGATTATTTTTGTGGTTATGGATTATGGATCATATTTATATGAATGTGATAAATGGTAGGATGTTGATGATGTTACGATGATGTTTATGATATGGTTATGTGATGATGATGTTTATGCTGAAATTTAATGAGTATATGCTTCCCTATTTAGATTTAGGCATGTGATGGATATGGTATATGTGATTATGAGGATGTGATAGTTGATAGTTAATTTATTAATGGAGGTGTTGATTATGATAATGCTATCTATTTGTGTTTATGATGTGATAATGATATTACTAGATGTGGCTATGATTATGGTCATTTTGTTTAAATTAGGGTAAACCACATAAATTAAGTTAAGGAAAAAAATCAAATGTTAGAAGGATAAGACAATCTAAGTGAATGTTTCAACTAGTGTGAGAGAATAAGGAGGCATGATGCTTCTTATTTGACAAGGATGAAAACAAACTGAAGTTAGACCAGATTAAGGAGCATAATCTCTTAAAATGTTTTGCATTAGTATTCACTAGTTGGTTAAAAAAGGTGTCTCAATCACATAATGTCAAGTAAGCTCACAATCCCTTGTTTATAGTGTAGAAAGGGGAGATGGATGAAGGTCAAACATTCTTGTAAGACTAGCTTACCTCTTTTGGAGGTTACCAAAGAGTCATTATAAACAAGTACATGCCATATAAGGTGTATAATGATTGTAGCTTTCAAAAAAACTTTGATATTTATGATATCTGATAATGGGTATTTTGTTATTTTTTTAATTTCTTGGGAGGGTTAGGGAAAGATGATCGATGTAAAAAGTTTCCAAATTTTTTGTTTATGCTGTGATAGATGTTATACTCAACCATCCTTCAAGGGAGTGGTTTAAGTTTTGTGTGCTTTGTTTAAGGCTTTTGATAGCTATCCTTTAAGGGAGAAGTCTACCTTATATTGAGCAATTTTGACATATTTGTGCAACTATCCTTCGAGGTAGTAGTTTATGAATGCTAGAGAGTGACCCATATGATTTATTTTGATTTTTATTTTGATGATTGATTTTGATGTCATGGACTTTATTATATAGTGTTGGGGATCAACCAACAATAGATTACACTTATGAAAGCAATAAATCGTGGAATTAAATCAGATAGATAAGTAACTAGAATCAAATAATAGCAACGAACAAGAGATACAAGAAACCACCCTAAAAACTTGTATTAAAACTCTTTACAAAAGGAATACAATTGAAGAAACTTCTTTCTTCCACACCTCTCTTAGATGCACGAGATCTCTCTCTAGATCTCTATCCCTTAAGAGCTCTCTCTCTCTCAAGTACAATCAATTCCAACAACCTAGATTGATACAACTCTGTACTGTTCTTCAACATTCACATACAATGAACTACTACAAAATCACACCAAGCTAAGGAAATCTAATTTTACATATAGAATTAGGAAAATTGAGCATGCACTTACAACCAATAGTTAAGCCTCTTAAACAAGGGCTCTAAAAACAATCTTGCTAATAATAAAAATGCAAACTTAAGACTAAGACTTAAAATCATCATGCAAATACTTGCTTCTATCCTCAGAAATAACATTCTAGACGCACAGGTAACCGATGCCAGTTTCTGACTGCTTGCCTGTGATCGACGTCAGCCGATCCTCTACCGACACCGGTGTCTCTTCAACTGCACTAGACCGATGTTGGTCGCTCCTGATCGACGCTAATGACTGTGTAAAAATACAACTTTGATAATGCGCTCATATGCAAACCTTTTAGGCTCCACACCTTAACAATCTCCCACTTGGAGATAAACAGCTGCACCAGTACCTGTACAGCAACATCTTCTAGCTCCTCTATCTTCAACTCAATCATGAAGACCAATAGAAGTTGAATGAAGATTCAACTTCTCCTTTGTAACTGGCTTGGTTAACATATCAGCAAGATTCGTATCTGTATGGATCTTTTCCAGCTTCAAATCACCATCTTCCAATACCTGTCATATGAAATTGTACCTTAGCTATATGTTCTTGGTTCTTGAATGAAGGGCTGAATTCTTAGCCAAATGGATTGCACTCTGACTGTCACTATACAATCTGCAACTCCCATGCTCCCCTCTAAGCTCTTCCATGAACCGTGTCATCCATATCATCTCTTTGCTAGCTTCTGTGGCTGCAATATACTCTGCTTATGTAGTTGACAAGGCAACAACCTTCTACAACTTAGATATCCAGCTAACCGTCATTCCTCATATAGTGAAAACATAACCTGTAGTGCTCCTCCTACCATCCAAATCACCTACCATATCTAAATCTACATAGCCATGTAGAGAAGTATCTGAACCTCCATAGCACAAGTGCCTACTGCTGGTTCCTCTTAGATATCTAAGGATCCACTGAACTGCTTTCCAATGTTCCTTACCTGGATTGGCAAAATACTTACTTATAACTCCCACTACTTGGGCATTATCCGGTCTAGTACACACCATTGCATACATCAAACTCCCTACTGTGGAAGAATATGGAACCTTACTCATGTACTCTACCTCATCATGTGAATTAGGAAATTATTCTTTACTCAACTTAAAATGTCCAGCCAAAGGTGTGCTTACCAGTTTAGCATCCTGCATATTGAACCGTTTCAACACCTTGTCCACATAATCCTCTTGAGACAATATCAACCTATGATTTTTCCTATCTCTCTTAATGCTCATGCCAAGGATTTTCTTTGTTGCTCCCAAATCTTTCATAGCAAACGTTTGAGCTAATTTCACCTTAAGCTCAAAGATATCCTGCATGTGTGATCCTACAACCAGAATATCATCTACATACAATAATAGAATAATATATCTACCATTGTCTAATCTCTTAAAATACACACAATGGTCAAATTGACACCTACTATAGCCATGCTCAGTCATAAACCTGTCAAATTTCAAATACCACTGTCGAGGAGCTTGCTTGAGGCCATACAAGCTTTTCTTCAATCTGCACACTAACTTCTCCTTACCCTTGACCTCAAATCCTTCCGACTGTTCCATATAAATTTCCTCATCGAAATCTCCATGAAGAAATGTTGTCTTAACATCTAGCTGCTCAAGATGCAAATCCTCAATAGCAACCAAAGACAATACAATCCGTATAGAAGTCATTTTAACAACAGGAGAAAAAATCTCACCAAAATCAATACCTGGCTTTTGTGCAAATCCTTTCACTACCAATCTGGCCTTATATCTCATCTGTCCATTCTCACCTTCTTTCAACCTGTAGGTCCATCTGTTCTTTAGTGTCCTCTTACCATCTGGAAATTCAACCAAATCCCATGTTTGGTTCTCTCTTAAGGACTCCATCTCCTCAACCATGCCACGCTCCCACTGACTCTTGGAATCCACCTGTATTGCTTCTTCAAAACTTTCTGGGTCACCACCATCAGTTAGAAATAAATAGAATAATGAAGGAGAATACCTAATTGGAGGCTTGCTTACCCTTTCAGACCTCCTGATGGGTGTCTGAGACTCATTCACAATACACTGTCCACCCAAATTCTCTAACAGTGACCGACCTTGGTCACCACTAGACCTGTTACTGGTCGACGCTGGTTTTGCCTGACCGACGCTGGTGCCTATCCTACCGACATCGGTCTCTGTATGACCGACATCAGTTTCTGTTCTGTCGATGTCGGTTCCTATACTATCGACGTCAGTCTCTGTGTTTTCTTGCAAGTGATTATTTCTTTTTCTCGTGAGCTCATTTTGGACCATCACCTCGTCCAATTCACTATTGCTCTACCCAGATTGATTCAGCTTCTTCAGCTAATCACTATACATTACTTTTACATTGAAAACAATGTCATGGCTCCTAATTACCTTGTTAGTTCCTAGATTCCAAAATTTGAAACCAAAATCATCTAAGCCATAGTCAATAAACGTGCATCTCATAGACTTAGCATCAAGCTTCTTTCTATTTTCCTTATCTATGTGCACAAAGGCTTCACAACCAAAAACTTTGAGAAAAGAGAGATCTACCTTTTTACCTGTCCAAGCCTCTTCTAGAATTCCACCATCCAGAGCTATAGAGGGTCCACTATTAATCAGGTACACTGCAGTGTCAATAGCTTCTACCCAAAACTCTAAAGGCAAACCAGCATGCAATCTCATACATCTTGCATGCTCCATGATTGTTTTGTTCATCCTTTCAGCAATTCCATTTTGCTGAGGTGTCCTTGGAACCGTCCTTTGCCTATGGATTCCATGCATGTAACAATACCAGTTGAACTTATAACTGCAAAACTCTCCATCATTGTCAGATCTCAGGCACTTTAATCTTTTGCCTATTTCATTCTCAACCATAGCTTTCCAAATCTTAAAAGTCTCAAATACATTAGATTTCTTCTTAATACAGTAGATCCATACCTTTCTTGTAGCATCATCTATGAATGAAACATAGTACTATGATCCTGCAATAGAAGCTACCTAAGCCGGTCCCCACACATCTGTGTGAACAAGCTGTAACTTATGCTTCTTCTTTGTAGACCCAGTCTTGAGAAAACTAACCCTTTTCTATTTTACAAATACATAGTACTCACAAAATTCTAGATCCATGCTTTTCAAATCTGAAAGCTTACCTTTAGATTTAAGAATTGACATCCCCTTCTCACTCATGTGGCCAAGCCTTGAGTGCCACAATTTTGCATCCACATCTAAAGTAGATAATACAAAAATAGAATTGTTAGTAACACAATTACACAAATAGAGAGTACCTACTCTCTTACCTTTGGCCATAACAAGTGCACCCTTGGTCACCTTCCAAGATTTTGCTATGAGAGTTACTGTACAACCCTTATCCCCTAACTTTCCTGCAGAAATCAGATTTCTCTTCAAGATAGGAACATGCATAACTTCTCTCAACACCCATGTGTTGCCATTTTGCATTTTCAGCTGCACTTTACCTTTGCCAATAATTTTACAGGGTTCATCATCCCCCAGATATACTATTCCAAAATCTCCATGGATATAGTCACATAAATTTTCCCTATTAGGGGTAGCATGAAAAGATGCACCAGAATCTAACACCCAAGATTCTATATTATTGTGCAAAGAGAATATTAAAGCATCTTGTGCAATACCTGAAACCTTTGCTTCTTCTTTTCCTTCATGCTGATTGTCTTCCTTAGGATTTGACCAGCAATCTCTGCTTATGTGCCCCATCTTTCCACAATTCCAGCATTGTGGCCTTCTGCCATTTCTGGATTTGGATCTGCCTTTCCCCTTAGACTTGGATCTTGATCTCCCTTTCTTGCTCTTCTCTTTTTGCCTTCCCCTGCTCTCAAAACTTAAAGCGTTCCCAGATGTCTCTTCTGTGCTTTTCCTATGAATTTCCTCATTCAAGATAACACTAACAACATCCTCTACTTTTAAAATATTTGATGCAGATGCAGTATTGCTAACTGCCATTACTAAGCTATGCCAGCTTTCAGGCAAAAAACATAATATTAAGAGAGCTTTTATTTCATCATCAAATACAATTTTGACTGAACTTAATTGATTTACAATACCATGGAAATCATTCAGGTGATTAGATACAGATCCACCTTCCTTCATATATAAATTAAATAGCTACTTCATAAGATATACCTTATTAGAAGCTGAGGGTTTTTCATACAAATTTGCTAGAGTAGTCATCAACTCTACCATGTTTTTGCCTATGATAAATTAGATATCACAATAGATGCTAGACTCAATCTTATAGACCCCAGAGCCTTTCTCTCAAGAACTTCCCATTCTTCATCCTCCATGTATGTGGGCTTCTTTGCAATCCCACCTAACGGTAAGTATAAATCCTTCTAATACAGATAGTCCTCTATCTGTATTCTCCAATGTTGATAGTTTTTGTCATTGAACTTCTCCATTCTCAATTTACTATCATCTACCATTGCTTCTCCCACTCAAATAGAAATCCCTACATAAACTCCTGTGAGCAACCTGTAATCAATACACACTACACATATCTGAACCACCTGTTAGTGAACCTAAGCTTTGATACCAATTATTGGATATCAAACTCTAAACCTACAACCAAGGCTTTGATACCACTTGTTGGGGATCAACCAACAATAGATTACACTTATGAAAGCAATAAACTACGGAATTAAATCAGATAGATAAGTAACTAGAATCAAATAATAGCAATGAACAAGAGATACAAGAAACCACCTTGAAAACTTGTATTAAAACTCTTTACAAAAGGAATACAATTGAAGAAACTTCTTTCTTCCACACCTCTCTTAGATGCACGAGATCTCTCTCTAGATCTCTATCCCTTAAGAGCTCTCTCTCTCAAGTACAATCAATTCCAACAACCTGGATTGATACAACTCTATACTGTTCTTCAACATTCACATACAATGAACTACTACAAAATCACACCAAGCTAAGGAGATCTAATTCTACATATAGAATTAGGAAACTTGAGCATGCACTTACAACCAACAGTTAAGCCTCTTGAACAAGGGCTCTAAAAACAATCTTGCTAATAATAGAAACGTGAACTTAAGACTAAGACTTAAACTCATCATGCAAACACTCGCTTCTGTCCTAAGAAATAACATTTTGGATGCACAGGTAACCGATGCCAGTTCCTGACTGCTTGCCTGTGACCAACGTCAGCCGATCCTCTGCTGATGTCGGTGTCTCTTCAACTACACTGGACTGATGTCGGTCGCTCCTGACCGACGTTGATGACTGTGTAAACCTGCAACTTTGATAATGCGCTCATATGTGAATCTTTTAGGCTCCACACCTTATATTGAACAATTTTGACATATTTGTACAACTATCCTTTAAGGGAGTAGTTTATGAATGCTAGAGAGTGACCCATATGATTTATTTTGATTTTTATTTTGATGATTGATTTTGATGTCATGGACTTGATTATATAGGATTAAAGGGTCACCTTTTATGAAGGAAAAACTAAAATCAAAATAAGGTTAGTTAGGTGTAAAATATGTTTAGATGACAACAACCATGGGAATCCATCAAATAAAAGGGGTGGAAAGCACCATGAGAATCATGCCATGGGTAGAGTCATGGTACCCATTGTTCAAGATTAGGCTATGGTTGTGATGGATAATCACATAATTTAGTTTTAATGAATTATTCCTAAAACAAGGAGATGAATTTGGTTTGAAAACAAGGGATGAGCTTAAGTTAGATAAAAGGTGGGTTTGATCCTATTTTAACAAAAGGAAGGATACATATGTGAAGCATTAAGGGGCATAGGCTTTGGGTTCCCCTAAATAAAGGATAAATGATAAGATCCTAATCTATACTTGTACATTATGATATAAGGTCCAATCTAATTAAAAGCAAAATTACCTCACTTGATTTCTCCATATTGGTGACATGTTGATTTTTATTTTAAGATGAGGTCTCTAATATTGATTTTTTTCACTTTTAGGTGTTTTTGTATAAGAATTTTTTATGCATTCCTAATAGACATGAAGATGAGTGAGTGATGCTAAATTACTTTCATCAAATAGCTCAAGTTGGGCTAAATGTTCTTGATGATAATTACTCTCAAAGATGAGATTTTGTAGGGATATGCAAAGAGAGGGAATTTGGACTTTAAGAGGTAAGATAACCTCTACTCCAAAAACTAGATAAAAAGGAGTATCACCCAAAGGGGTTTGAATTTAGTGCAATAGGCCTATAAGGCAAAGGAAATGTGTAATTGCCAATCATAACCAGATGCATTAACCATTTTAGTGAGCATGTTGTTGAGAGTTTTTTTATAATATTCTACCTATCCATTTGATTCTAGATGATATGGAAATGGGAAACTTAAATTGATACCAAATGAATCATAAAGACCTTGGACTTGTTTGGTTTTGAAAGGTTTGCCGTTATTGGTGATAATTTTGTGAGGGATACTGAAATGATAGATAATGTGATGGTTGATAAAGTCGATAATCTTTTCAACTTTTATGGAGATGAGAGGAATATCCTATACCCATTTTGTAAATTATTCAATAATAGTGATGATAGAATGATGTCTCTATGAAGAATGTGGGTTTATTTTACCAATAAGGTCCAACCCCCATTGTGAGAAGGGCCAAAAGTCTTTGGATACTTGAAGACTATGGATAGGTGCATGATGTAAATTGGTGTGTTGTGTGTTGTTGACATTTGACACAATTTTTCACATAATTATAGTAATCTTGGTTAAGGTTAGGCTAGTAATAACCAATTCAAAGGATGCATTTAGTGATAGATAGGCCACTAAAATGCCCCCCACAGATCCTATCATTGATTTCCTTGATAGCATGAGAGGCTTGATGACTATGTAGGCAATAGAAGAGGAGACCATCAAAGACATGTTTATAAATAATTCCCCCTAGTATGGTATAACATGAGGGACTTTGGATAAATTCTCTTAGAGCATTCCTAAAAAGACAAAAAAGAATGATGGCAAGGTTGAGATAGTTAAAGGTCTACTGATACCAAAGGTTAGGTTGGGTCTCCTCTACTATAAATATGGTGGGAGAGTTTGATATGACATAAGAGGGATGGGTAAGTTAGTGGATAATGATAGATATATTAGAGTCAAAGGGTGTAAATGGGATCTAAGAAGCAAGGGAAACCATTGTATCAACAAACTTGTTCATAGATTATGGAGTGGTTTGGATATGATAGTGTTCAAATGATGCTAAGAGTACACTAGCCAATTATTTATACTATTGTAAAACATCATTATTACAATGGAAAGAGCCATTGATTTGATTGACCATGAGTTGATAGTCACCAAGAATGTTGATCATTTTGACTCCCAAGTCTAAGGTAGTTTGGAGGCCTATCACTAGGGCTTTATACGCAACCATATTATAGGTACATTTGAAATATAGATTGAAGGATAAAGGATGAGGTTCACTATGAAGGGGTATAAGGATGATGCTAACTCCCCCACCACATTGACACTTTAATCGATCAAATAAATAGTCACTTGATAGGTGAAATCTACCTAAGAGAGGATCATGATGGATACATTGGGGAAGTCAAGATGAAGAGGTGGATTGTCTGCTAAGGGTGCTTCAACCCATTAGTTAGCAATGAATTTCCCTTTAATTAAATTATTATAAAGGAATTAAAGGTAAAAATTAACTAAAAACATGATCCACTTGACCATACATTAGCTTTGGTATGGCTTGGAGTGAATATACTTAAGTGGGTTGGTATTAGTTATGATGCAGGTCTTGTGGTTGAGAAGGTAGTGGTGAAGTTTGGTGGCTACAAAGACCAAGGTGAGATAAAGTTTATCACTATGTATGTACCAAATCTCATACTCTATAAGTGTGTGGCTAATGTAATAGATGGATTTCTCTTTATGTTGTTCATCCCGATGAGCTAGAATTTCCCTTAAGAAGTGGTCAATCATAGAAATATAAAGGTAAAAATGTAGATCTTCCTTGAGAGGAATGAGGACAGGTGGGGATAAAAGGTAATATTTAAGTGAATCAAAGGCCTTTTTATAGTCATTGTTCCACTTATAGGATACATCCTTCTTTAGAAGGTGATGGAAGGGTTGGCAATGATCAGAGAGCTGAGAGATAAAGGGATGAATGGATTGGAGCTTCCCCTACAAGATATAGAGTTGCTTGAGGTGGGTAGGAGGAGGTATGTCTAGGATTTTTTTTATTTTTTCCAAATCAACTTTGATTCCCTAAATGGAGATGATAAATCCATGGATCTTTCATTAAAAGACCCCAAAAATACACTTCTTGGGGTTAAGGTAGACATGGTAATGGATGAGTCACTCAAATATAATCTTAAGAATAACCAAATGATCTTTATGACATTTAGATTTTATAAGGAGTTCATCAACATATTTTGTGAATAAGTTCATGGAAGATGTAGGTCATAGCATGTTGGTAGGTTTCACCAGCATTCTTTAATCCAAAAGGTATGACCCTAAAGTAGAAAGTTTCCCATGGGGTGATGAAGGCAATTTTGTGTTGATCTTAAAGGGTAATTAGGATCTAATTGTAGCCTAATAATCTAACCATAATAGATAACATCTCATGGAAAACTATAAGATCAATTAGTTGTTTAATTCTTTGCAAAGGAAAGTCATATTTTGGGCAAACAAGGTTGAGGTCATTAAAGTCCACACAAATGTGTAGTCCCTATGTGGCTTTGGTGATAGGTATGATGTTGGAGACCCATTTATGATAGTCAATAGGTTGATTTAAATTGATATATAGAAGATGTTAAATCTCTTATTTAATAATAAGGGCTATGCAAGGATGCATTCATCAAAGTTTTTGACTAATAGGATTGGCCTCACAATTGGTGACTATGTTTTAGGTCACTATGGAGGGGTCAATTCCTAGCATGCCATTATAATACTAAGAAAATGTTATGCTATAGTCTTTTAGGGAGGAGGGGAAGTCCTAAAGATCCTTATAATTTAGAGATTGGCCCAAGTTGATATCCATAGTAGACTCTTTCAACATGGTTAAAGCCTCAAGAGGGAGAGATTTATGGATAGATGAATCTTCTACACCAAGATAGGTGAGAATGGAATCATCATCCTGACACTAAATGGTATTAATCGTAGGAGAGTCATCTCCTATCATTTTAGGATGGGTCAGAGGAATGGTTATGGATCCCCCATATTTTTGATAATTTATGGGTTTGAGTTGATCATGCTAATGAAAAAAAATTTAGGGGAGATGATGTTCATATCTTCAGTTGTTGATGGTGGAGTGGAAGCTGAAGATGGGATTTCTTCATCAAATATGGTAATTAGAGGCATGTCAATTTGTTATTTAGGTGGCAAGAAATTGAGGCCATGTTTTTTGAGATGTTTTCAAGTTTTTATTGGAAGAAATGTGTATGGCCCATGTTCTTACCGACCTATACGAAATCCATTTTAAGCACACCTATAAAGATATGCCTGGGAAAACTATAGTTTATCTAGATAGGAAAAATTAGAGGTGAATGATCGAGGTGAGAAAGATGTGGAAGAAATGTCAAGGGGTATATCAAGTCCCCCATAGATAAAGTTGGTTTGACAAGTTGAGGCCCAAAAAGGAATAATGGTTCTAATATTATGGTCATAACCAAGTTGGTGGTCAAGATTCCCATACTCATGAGGAGTAGGAAAACCATCAATGATCAAAAGGTAATACTCCCCCAGTGAAAGATGTTGGAAGGATGATTCCAAAGGGTTTATTATGGGGATTTGGGTAGAAGGAACAAATTATTTGGTGGAGGCTTTGGTGGTAGATGAAGATGGAAATTCATTTTTTATTGATGAAGGCTTTTTGGATGGAGGAAGGATAATGTCATAGGGTTAGTACATCATGTTACATGATGTAAAATGACTTGGGTCTACTTGTATGGTAACAACTTGACCTTCATGTCAAATTTGATGTATCAGTGTAGGGTGGATGCAATAGGACCCATAAAATGGATCCAAAGGCATACCAAAAAAAATTATACTAGAACTCACCTTCTACTACATGGAAGAGCTCAGGAAATGTGTGGGGTCCTAGGTGAATGTGAAGGACAATAGTTTCTAAAATCATGGACATGGTATCATTTAATGATTATAGTAATGCTAAGGTTTTTGACATGATTTTATTTGGTGATTTGAGTTGTTTATATACATGGGAGGAGATATATTTGATTCTATCTCTCCCATTAATCATAACCTTCTTGATGCAGGTTTGGTTTATGTAGACAATTATAAAGAGGGGAGGATCTAGGTCATCTAGATGGATGGAGGGTATTTCCAAATCCTTGAAGTTAAAAAATTTGAAAATATGGAGAGATCCAATGAAGGATGCTAAAGTTTGTGGGCCTTCTAGTTGGATCTATATGGATTTCAAATCCTCTATCATCACTTGGCATTGATTGGGTGAGGTATTTATTAGTTTATACAAACTCATCTTTACTAACATTTGGTGAAGCTATTTTAGAACTACTCATTGGATTTTTTTAGATGGATTGGAGTGAGAGGGTCCTAAAATGGACACTTTGGGTTTGGTTGAAGGTAAATGTGCTTGGTATGGTCTAGGTGGTTGGGTAGTGGAAGAGGTATATATCGATAGATGGGACACCATTACCTTTCCCTTATCCTTTGATTGGGATTATGATCATGTGACCACATGGATGGTATGGATTTGGGAATGAGTCAATCTATAGGATTGACTTAGTTTTCCCTCTTCACTCTAAGGTGGGATTTGAGGAGTAGGTAAAAGTTGGTTGACAGATCTTGCTTCGTAGATTAGTGTGGGCTTGTGGGAGGCTCATTTGAAAATAATTCATCCTCATGATACAATTGATGGGATAATACTTGGATAGCCTTATAGTTATCAACATCATGCCAAGTATTATATGGTATAAAAATAAAAATTTGTCATTGTAACAAGATGGTTTAAGACTGTGTGGGTCAAATGGACTGATAAGTTGTAAGGTTAAGCAAGATGCTTGGAATAACCTCTATAATATGGTTGAGTAAGATTCAATCAATGGTGGCAAAGGTGTAAGGGTCTTAGTTTTGGTATTTTAGGTTGAATTATTTTTAGGTGTGGGATTAGTGGTAGAGGTTTTAGGTAAATGAGCATTCTTGGTAGATAGTTTTAGTTTTGGTAGAGAGGTTGAGAGTTTGGGGTTATAAGGTTTTGGGGTAGACATTTGGGGGATAAACAGTTTATTTATATATTATTGGGAGATAGGAGGTATGTTTATGGATGGTTCAATGAAAATAGGTGTGGATGAGTGCAAGAGTGATGGCTTAACCAAAAGCAATGGTTGGGTTTTGATTAGGATGGTTTGTTTCCCAATTAAGGTAAAGGGGTGAGGTCCCAAAATAGAGGGAAAAGTGGAGAAGGGAGGTATATTTTTGGTTTTTGGGATTTTAGGTGGTTTCACTTTATTTTTTGGCTTAGTTTGGGGTTTGTTAGATAGGTTTAGTGGGATTAAATCTAGCTTTACTGATGGGTGAGTAATGTTACGAATATGAAGTGTGCCAAGGATCTTGGGGGTTTGGTTAGAATGGTAGAAGGTGATTTGGTGACTTTAGGTGAGTTTAGTTTTGATGGTGCTACTATAGTTTAATGGATGAGATGTTTGGGTTATGATGATAATCAATTTTATAGTGGAAAGGGTAGGTTGTTCTGATAAATAAGACTCTTACTTTGTTTTATAAAGGAGGCCAAGTTGTTTCTAAAAGGAAACCTGATCCAGGTTAGGATCAAATATGAATTCTAAATTTTTAACTAGTTTGGAGAAGGGTTTATAAATGGGTCTAAATCCCCTAGTAGTGGATGCAAAGGATAGGCCTAGGGGATAAGGGGAAGGAATGATTATCTCATCCTTTACTTGATCAAAAGGTTACAATATTTGGGAAGGTAATTCTTCAAAAAGAGGTGTCGGTGAAGTGGTTTCTTCCTTACGAATGATTTCTATAAGAAGAGTGGATTGTTTTATGATTGACAAAAAAGGTAGAATGGTAATAGATGCCTCCTCTAATGTGCATATCAAAGGAGAGGTTAGTGTCTCCAATTCCTCAATAAGTGGAGTAGGAGAAGAGGTGATTTGGTCAATGGTTTCATTAGTGATGAGTTCACTAAGAACCATATTGATAGTATGGGCCTCATGTTTATGAGAAGATTCTAATTTGTTTTCACTATTGGTATAAGGAAAATGGTTGGGAAATGGTTTTTTAAAGATATCAAGTGATTGTTTTGGGGGTACATTAGCATTATCCAACACAAGTTCCCCATTGTCAATGAGATTTTGGATAATGTTCTTGAAGGTATTGCACCTACTAACATCATGTCCAATGACTCAATAGAAGGCACACAATTTTTTTATCATTGTACCAATGAGTTATATGATGAGAGGAATCAAATTACTATGGATATTTGATTAGAGGGAGTTGTATGAGACTAGATTTTAATAATTTCTCCAAGACTGAAGCATATGACTCCCCAGGTAGAGTAAATTGCTTTTGGGTGTTGTGGTTTGGGTTCATGGTGTTTTGATTATAGGAATTAAAAGAGATATATTGGTTAACAATGGGTGGAGGGGTGGTCTTAAAGACAATCGTATTCATAGTTCCCTTATTTTTGGAGTTAGTGTTGCTTTGGTTATTGGGTTTGGAGGTGAAAGCCTCATTTGGTCTGAAGTAAAATTCTTGTTTCTCAATTTTAGTTTTCCCTCATTTATGGATTTATTTTATAGTTTTTATGTCATAGTTAAAGCCTCATCAAAGGTCCTAAAGCTCTAAACCCATAAGGTAGAAGAAATGTGTTTGGCATAAGCCCAAGCAAAGAGTTCAATCAATTTAAGGTGGGGTAGAGAGAAGGAAAGGCTATTTATCAAACTTCTTCAATGGGGTATGAATTCAATAATGGATTTATCATCAAATTACTAAATGGATTACATATTAGTGATGGAGACTTTCTTAGAGATGTTTATGAAAATGTGATCTAAGAAAATCTGAGTTAGTTAGGAAAAATAAAAGAGGGAGTGTTTTGTAATAGCACTATACCAGTCTAGTGATAGACCTGATAGAGACATGGGGAAGGTACGAAGAAGGAGAGCATCATCATAGGCAATCATTTAACATGAATGCCTAAATACTATTAGGTATTGTTGAGTGTCCTCCTTACTTAGACATTAAAAATTTTAGAAAGTTCCCATTGAGGAGGATATGGTTGAATGGGTGAATTGACTCATTACATATTTGGTCATATGATAAAATATTATGATATCTAGAAATGGATGACTCCAAAGTAGTCATTTTGTCTATTAACATTTTGACAAGGTCAGTTTGGGGTTGTGCACCCTCATAATTGTAAGGTAGGTTGTGTTAGGTTTGGGTATGTGTAACATATGTATAGTTGCTGGGGGATTGAGAGGCTACCACATATCAGTATGTAGACATGGGTGGTTAAGATGATGCCATATATGAATACATGAAGATAGGTAGCTGGGAGGAAGGTAGAGGTATATACCCTTGTGGGTTAGGGATTTAACATAGGTTCGGTAAAATGGGCATTTGTTGAGAGATTAATGTAGATTGGGTAGGAGGTATGGTTGGGTTAGTAAATAGAGGGTAGGTGGTAACTTTGATATTGATGGGTGGAAGGGTAGAGTGGGATGGTTTTAGATGGAGGTATCGGTAGGGTTATTGGTAGAGGATGATGCCTGGGTGACTAAAGGTTGGGTGGAGTTGGTGGAAAAAGAAGTTTCACCCATAAGGTGGGATGGCATACCATAAAATAGGTTAATATTTGGAACTAAAATAGGGGTATGGTGGGATATGGTGTTAAGGTAATGTTGGAGGGCTATGGAGTTGTTATCTATAAAGGTGGTAAAATTTGCATCACTTTGGGAAACTATCTAAGGGATGGTAAGACTCCTAGAAGGATGAAAATAACTATCTACATCTAAGATGTACTCTATAGATGAGGGAGAGGAGTCAAATAGATGATTAGGAGGTGGATCCTAGTTTGCTTGGTTTCTTAGTTGTTGCCTAGTGAAAACCATGTAGGTAAGGAAAATAAGAAGATACAAGCAATCTCATAACTCAAACAAAGAGAAGAAAATAAAAATTCAAGGAAATAGAACACATGGTAAAGCACATTAAATCCTAGGGTTATTTTTAGTCTCTCTTGTGTTCTATGCCTTAAGCTTTAATAATTATGTGACTCAACTTGGCTTGCAGAGAGGGTATTAGAAAATACGTCTATGGCTAGTTTTAGGTTGTATTTAGGCTCTCAAAGGGATCTATATTAGAAATCATTACATGGATTGATATTAGGGCCTATCCCCTCACTTCACACAATATAATGATAAAGGTGTTAGGTGCTTAGCCAAGATATACTAATTGCTAGAGATTATACTCAACCAAAGAGCTGAGTTGGTTTTCACCTTAGTGATGAGATCTAAGTAGGATGGTTGAGAAAGGTGACTTCTAGGTAATGAAATATTAGATAGGCCTTATGTCAATGTTTTTATGCTTAATTAAGTGTAAGTGGTTTGGTATTGTGTGTGTGATAAGAGTGAAGCTATGATTAATTCACTTGATTAATTAAGCTATGTGAGTTAAAATAAGCAAGAAAATAATGGATGTAGTCAATTTTAAGCCCAACAATGAAATTTTGATTTCATTATATGAGCAAAAAGATAAAGAGAAGAAGCACCTAGATGCAAATATGAACTCAAGAAAAGACTCAAGGGTACCACTGGGTGTGCCATAATGTTTCAAATAAATTTTGCTTATATTCTTTGGAAGAAGGAAAAAAGAAACTTGAGAAGGGTATGGTATAAAAACCTGATATGTTATGCACACATTGATCTAGACGGTTATAGATACTCATATTTGGCTTGGGAGGAATGACTTTCAAATAAGAAAGCACTAAAGAAATGGTTGATTAGTTAGATACTAGGGTGGATTGCTTAGCAAGCTAGATCCAAGAAGCATGAGCTTCTTTGGGGGTTGTTAATCCATACTTTTAGAAAATCAAGTTATAAAAGTGAAAGATAAAGTATTTTCATATTGTTGTTCCCAAAATCTGCCTCTCATTTTTTGGGACAACATTTGAACTATTTTGGTCCTGCAGACCAAAATTTGTTATGAGCTAGATGAGCAGTGAAATATGGTGGTGGACCGAATTGCTGCAAATCAAAGTCTGGTGAAGAGGCTCTTTGACTAGAAAGCAAAAGACCATGATTTCCATATTGGAGATCAAGTCCTAATGTGGGACAAGAGAAGAGAACCAAAGGGAATGTATGGGAAATTTGACTCCTTTTGGAGGGGTCCTTTTATTATCCATCAGCTCATTGGTGAAAATAGTTTCCTATTGAAGTATCAAGATGGCATGCCCTTTTCTCTGCCTCACAATGGGCAGCATATAAAGCACTTCAATTCTTGAAGTATCCAATAAGATCATCTATAGATATGTATATTTATATAGTCTTTTGTTCTATTTTGTGCTTTTCATTTTCATTTTTGGCACCTTTCTTTTTTGGGTAGCATGACTCCGTAGCCCAATGTGTTAGGGATCAACCAACAATAGATTACACTTATGAAAGTAATAAACCGTGGAATTAAATCAGATAGATAAGTAACTAGAATCAGATAATAGCAAAGAACAAGAGATACAAGAAACCACCCTGAAAACTTGTATTAAACTCTTTACAAAAGGAATACAATTGAAGAAACTTCTTTCTTCCACACCTCTCTCAAATGCACAAGATCTCTCTCTAGATCTCTATCCCTTAAGAGCTCTCTCTCTCAAGTACAATCAATTCCAACAACCTGGATTGATACAACTCTGTACTGTTCTTCAACATTCACATACAATGAACTACTACAATAATCACACAAAGCTAAGAAGATCTAATTCTACATATAGAATTAGGAAACTTGAGCATGCACTTACAACCAACAGTTAAGCCTCTTGAACAAGAGCTCTAAAAACAATCTTACTAATAATAGAAATGCGAACTTAAGACTAAGACTTAAACTCATCATGCAAACACTCACTTCTGTCCACGAAAATAGCATTCTAGATGCACAAGTAACCGACACCGGTTCCTGCCTGCTTGCCTGTGACCGACGTCGACTAATCCTCTGCCGACGTCGGTGTCTCTTTAACTGCACTGGACCAACGTTGGTCGCTCCTGACCGATGCTGATGACTGTGTAAACCTGCAACTTTGGTAATGCACTCATATGTGAAGCTTTTAGGCTCCACACCTTAACAATCTCCCACTTGGAGATAAACAGCTACACCAGTACCTGTACAGCAACATCTTCTAGCTCCTCTATCTTCAACTCAATCATGAAGACCAATAGAAGTTGAATGGAGATTCAACTTCTCCTTTGTAATCGGCTTAGTTAACATATCAGCAGGATTCCTATTTGTATGAATCTTCTCCAGCTTCAAATCACCATCTTCCAATACCTGTCATATGAAATGGTACCTTAGCTGTATGTGCTTGGTTCTTGAATGAAAAGCTGAGTTCTTAGCCAAATGGATTGCACTCTGACTGTCACTATACAATTTGTAACTCCCATGCTTCCTTCCAAGCTCTTCCATGAACCGTGTCATCCATATCATCTCTTTGCTAGCTTCTATGGCTGCAATATACTCTGCTTCTGTAGTTGACAAGGGAACAACCTTCTGCAACTTAGATATCTAGCTAACCACTGTTCCACCTACAGTGAAAACATAACCTGTAGTGCTCCTCCTACCATCCAAATCACCTACCATATCTGAATCTACATAACCATGTAGGGAAGTATCTGAACCTCCATAGCACAAGTGCCTACTGCTGGTTCCTCTCAGATATCTAAGGATCCACTGAACTGCTTTCCAATGTTCCTTACCTGGATTGGCCATATACTTACAACTCCCACTGCTTGGACAATATCCGGTCTAGTACACACCATTGCATACATCAAACTCCCTACTGTAGAAGAATATGGAACCTTACTCATGTACTCTACCTCATCATGTGAATTAGGACATTGTTCTTTACTCAATTTAAAATGTCCAGCCAAAGGTGTGCTTACCCGTTTAGCATCCTGCATATTGAACCGTTTCAACTCCTTGTTCACATAATCCTCTTAAGACAATATCAACCTGTGATTTTTCCTGTCTCTCTTAATGCTCATGCCAAGGATTTTCTTTACTGCTCCCAAATCTTTCATAGCAAACATTTGAGCTAATTTCACCTTAAGCTCAGAGATATCCTGCATGTGTGATCCTGTAACTAGCATATCATCTACATACAATAATAGAATAATATATCTACCATTATCCAATCTCTTAAAATACACACAATGGTCAGATTGACACCTACTGTAGCCATGCTCAGTCATAAACCTGTCAAATTTCAAATACCACTGTCTAGGAGCTTGCTTGAGGCCATACAAACTTTTCTTCAATCTGCACACTAACTTCTCCTTACCTTTGACCTCAAATCCTTTCAGCTGTTCTATATAAATTTCCTCATCCAAATCTCCATGAAGAAATGATGTCTTAACATCTAGCTACTCAAGATGCAAGTCCTCAACAGGAACCAAAGATAGTACAATCCGTATAGAAGTCATTTTAACAACAGGAGAGAAAATCTCACCAAAATCAATACCTGGATTTTGTGCAAATCCTTTCACTACCAATCTAGCCTTATATCTCATCTGGCCGTTCTCACCTTCTTTCAACCTGTAGGTCCATCTGTTCTTTAGTGTCCTCTTACTAGCTGGCAATTCAACCAAATCCCATGTTTGGTTCTCTCTTAAGGACTCCATCTCCTCAACCATGCCACACTCCCACTGAATCTTGGACTCCACCTGTATTGCTTCTTCAAAACTTTCTGGTTCTCCACCATCAGTTAGCAATAAATAGAATAATGAAGGAGAATATCTAATTGGAGGTTTCCTTACCCTTTTAGACCTCCTGATGGGTGTTTGAGACTCGTTCACAACACGCTGTCCACCCAAATTCTCTAACAGTGACCGACCTCGATCACTTCTAGACCTGTTACTCGCTGAAGCCAATTCTGCCTAACCAACACCGGTGTCTGTCCTGTCGACATCTGTCTCTGTATGACCGACATCAGCTTCTATTCTACCGATGCCGGCTCCTAACCTGTCGACATCGATCTCTGTGTTTTCCTGTAAGTGATTATTTCTTTTCATCACCTCGTCCAATTGACTATTGCTCTACCCAGATTGATTTAGCTTCTTCAACTGATCACTATACATCACTTTTTCATTGAAAATAATGTCACGGCTCCTAATTACCTTGTTAGTTCCTAGATTCCAAAATTTGAAACCAAAATCATCTGAGCCATAGCCAATAAACGTGCACCTCATAAACTTAGCATCAAGCTTCTTTCTATTTTCCTTATCTACATGCACAAAAGCTTCACAACTAAAAAAATTGAGAAAAGAGAGATCTACCTTTTTACTTGTCCAAGCCTCTTCTAGAATTCCACCATCTAGAGTTGTAGAGGGTCCTCTATTAATCAGGTACACTGCAGTGTCAACAGCTTCTACCCAAAATTCTAAAGGCAAACCAGCATGCAATCTCATACATCTTGCACGCTCCATGATTATTCTGTTCATCCTTTCAATAATACCATTCTACTGAGGTGTCCTTAGAACTGTCCTTTGCCTATGAATTCCATGCATGTAACAATACCAGTTGAACTTATAACTACAGAACTCTCCACCATTGTCAGATCTCAGGCACTTTAATCTTTTGCCTGTTTCATTCTCAACCATAGCTTTCCAAATATTAAAAGTCTCAAATACATCATATTTCTTCTTAATACAATAGATCCATACCTTTCTTGTAGCATCATCTATGAACAAAACATAGTACTGTGATCCTCCAATAGAAGCTACCTGAGCTGGTCCCCACACGTTTGTGTGAACAAGCTGCAACTTATGCTTCTTATTTGTAGACCCAGTCTTGAGAAAACTAACCCTTTTCTATTTTCCAAATACACAGTGCTCACAAAATTCTAGATCCATGCTTTTAAAATCTGAAAGCTTACCTTTAGACTTAAGAATTGACATCCCCTTCTCACTCATGTGGCCAAGACTTGAGTGCCACAATTTTGCATCCACATCTGAAGTAGATAATACAGAAGGAGAATTGTTAGTAACACAATTACACAAATAGAGAGTACCTACTCTCTTACCTCTGGCCATAACAAGTGCACCCTTGGTCACCTTCCAAGATTTTGCTCTGAGAGTTACTGTACAACCCTCATCCCCTAACTTTCCTGCAGAAATCAAATTTCTCTTCAAGCAGGAACATGCATAACCTCTCTCAACACCCATGTGTTTCCATTCTGCATTTTTAGCTGCACTTTACCTTTGCCAATAATTTTGCAGGGTTCATCATCCCCTAGATACACTATTCTAAAATCTCCATGGATATAGTCACATAAATATTCCCTATTAGGGGTAGCATGAAAAGATGCACTAGAATCTAACACCCAAGATTGTATATTATTATGCAAAGAGAATATTAAAGCATCTTGTGTAATACCTACAACCTTTGCTTCTTCTTTTCCTTCATGCTGATTGTCCTCCTTAGGCTTTGACCAGGAATCACTACTTATGTGCCCCATCTTTCCACAATTCCAGCACTGTGGCCTTCTGCCATTTCTGGATTTGGATACGCCTTTCCCCTTAGACTTGGATCTTGATCTCCCTTTCTTGCTCTTCTCTTTTTGCCTTCCCCTACTCTCAAAACTTAAAGCATTCCCAGATGTCTCTTTTGTGCTTTTCCTACAAATTTCCTCATTCAAGATAACACTAACAACATCCTCTACTTTTAAAATATTTGATGTAGATGTAGTATTGCTAACTGCCATTACTAAGCTATGCTAGCTTTCAAGAAAAGAACATAATATTAAAAGAGCTTTAATTTCATCATCAAATACAATTTTGACTGAACTTAATTGATTTACAATACCATGGAAATCATTCAAGTGATTAGATACAGATCCACCTTCCTGCATATGCAAATTGAATAGCTGCTTCATAAGATATACCTTATTAGAAGCTGAGGGTTTTTCGTACAAATTTGCTAGAGTAGTCATCAAATCTACCATTGTTTTTGCCTTTGATAAATTATATATCACAGTAGATGCTAGACTCAGTCTTATAGACCCCAGAGCCTTTCTGTCAAGAACTTCCCATTCTTCATCCTCCATGTCTGTGGGCTTGTTTGCAATCCCACCTAACAGTAAGTATAAATCCTTCTGATACAGATAGTCCTCTATCTGCATTCTCCAATGTTGATAGTTTTTTCCATTGAACTTCTCCATTCTCAGTTTACTTTCATCTGCCATTGCTTCTCCCACTCAAACAGAAATCCCTGCAAAAACTCCTGTGAGCAACCTGTAATCAATACACACTACACATATCTGAACCATCTGTTAGTGAACCTGAGCTTTGATACCAATTATTGGATATCAAACTCTAAACCTACAACCAAGTCTTTGATACCACTTGTTGGGGATCAACCAATAATAGATTACACTTATGAAAGCAATAAACCGCAGAATTAAATCAGATAGATAAGTAACTAGAATCAAATAATAGCAAAGAACAAGAGATACAAGAAACCACCCTGAAAACTTGTATTAAACTCTTTACAAAAGGAATACAATTGAAGAAACTTCTTTCTTCCATACCTCTCTCAGATGCACAAGATCTCTCTCTAGATCTCTATCCCTTAAGAGCTCTCTCTCTCAAGTACAATCGATTCCAACAACCTGGATTGATACAGCTGTGTACTGTTCTTCAACATTCACATACAATGAACTACTACAATAATCACACAAAGCTAAGAAGATCTAATTCTACATATAAAATTAGGAAACTTGAGGATGCACTTACAACTAACAGTTAAGCCTCTTGAACAAGCGCTCTAAAAACAATCTTACTAATAATAAAAATGCAAACTTAAGACTAAGACTTAAACTCATCATGCAAACACTCGCTTTTGTCCTTGGAAATAGCATTCTAGATGCATAGGTAACTGATGCCGGTTCCTGCCTGCTTGCCTGTGACTAACGTTGACCGATCCTCTACCGACGCCGGCGTCTCTTCAACTGCACTAGACCGACGTCGGTCGCTCCTGATCTACGTCGGTGACTATGTAAACCTACAACTTTGGTAATGCGCTCATATGTGAATCTTTTAGGCTCCACACCTTAACATAATGGCATACTTAAAGGCACTATAAATTCTAGTTTCTACTCCCCTCAGCTATTCCAAGTTTTCAACTGAAGGAATTTCCCCAACTGGAGCCAGCTATTGTTCCCAAAATTTGCCTCTCATTTTTTAGGCCAACATATGAACTATTTTGGTCCTGCTGACCAAAATTATCTCTTCCCTTTTCAAAAATTTGTTCTGAGCATTCAAATTCTTCATTATTCAAGCTTTTTCAATTAAGGGACTAGTAGGTTCAGTAGGTTCAATAGCTTCAACATGCAAATTCTCATAAAGGAAAAAGTTTCCAACACTTAGGCAATTTTAGGATTGGTTCAACGCCTTGGTTCAATCAAAAATATTCATCGGCAAGCTTCAAAAGAAGGATTGAACCATTTAACCATTGAACCCCACTTCCAAAAGTTTCAAAGGTTCAACGGGTTTAAAGGTTCAATGACATCAGCAAGCTTAAAGGGTTAAGCACTTCTGTAAAAGTTCAACAAGTTCAATCGCTTCAAAGTTCAATAGCTTCAAAACACTTAACAAAAATAAGAAGGCTTGAACCATTGAACCATTAAACCTTGAACTATTTTGGTTCAAGGTTCAATGGGTTTAATAGTTCAAAGGTTTAACAAGTGGTTGGTTCAATGCATTTGGTTTGAAGAGATCAAAAGACTTAGAAGAAAAGAAGCTTCAAATGCAAGATTGAATCATTGAACCAAAGTCAGTTCAATTAGTTGGTTCAAAGGACTACCCCAAAGCTGAAGGAATAAGTTCCCTTATAGAGGGTAGTGAATGAAAGGTAGGTGCCCTTGCAGAGGGTAGGGAACATTGGTTTAAAGATCAAAGAGAAGGTTGAAAGGGTAAGGTTCCCTTCATATTTTTATCTAAAGAAATTACTAAGTAAAGGAACTAAAAGAATTCCTTCAAAAAGATTTTCTATGGAATAATTTCACAAAGACAAGGTGAATTCTTTCAGACAAAAAGTCCAAAGGAATTCCTTCAGACTTTTTGTCTGAAGGAATTCACCCGAGAGGAAAAGCACGAAGTAAGGCAGACAAAGCCAAGGAAAGATTTCCTTCATACAAATTATCTGAAGGAATTCCTTTAGACATTTTGTCTAAAGGAATTGAAGCTTGAAGGCCATCTGAAGGACCCCAAAGGGCAGGTACCCTTGTGAGGGGCTCTCAGCACCAAGAAAGTTGATCTTTCTCAAAGACCTGAAGGGACACCTTCCCTTTGGGGTATTGAAAAGGCTTAATAAAGAAACAAAACAAAGCTTCAAAAGACTTAAACAAAAGAAGACCTCAAAGAACAAGGATTGAACCATTGAACCTTAAACCAAATGGCTTAATGGGTTCAAGGGTTCAAAGGTTCAATAAGTCCAATAAAGATCAAAAGACTTAGAAAAATAAAGGAAGCAATGGAACAAAGAATGAACCAATGAACTGATTGAACCTTGAACCAAAAGATTTTAAAGTTCAATGGTTCAAAGTTTCAATGCTTCAAATGAAGCTCCAGACAAAGGAAGGAAATGGATGATTCCATAAGAATAGTTCAAAGGGATGGTTCAACCAAGGAGAAAGGAAACGATTGAACCAAGGAAGCGATGGAACCAAGGAACTGATAAAGGCCACCTAAACCATTGAACTACTAAACCAATGAAATTTCAAAGGTTCAAAGGTTCATGGTTCAATATGGTTCAAACAACCAGCAACCATTAACATCCCCACAGACATCAAATTTAAGGTAATAGAATATCTGTTAACTTTCAAATATAGAGCGGGACTTAAAGGATGAACCAAGTGACCAACTAAAGAAGATAGCCCGAGAGCTCAAATTCTATAGGGAAGAGAAAACAATACAAAAAGATAAGAAATATCTATAAGGAAGTTATTTTTTGTAGGTGAAACAGTCGATCAAGTAGTCATCTAAGTGCACCAAATCAAGGATGTAGCCTATTTTTCTTCCATGAAGTAAAGGAAAAATGGATAGTTACACATACATCAGGAAAAGAATTAGACAACCCATGCTATGGAGGAGACATATAAGGTGAATGGGCACACCATAGTTAAGGTAGTGCACTATTCCAAGCATGGCCCCCTTGACAAAACTAAAAATGCATTCAAGGCATTGAATACAGTATGGGCCATTCCATGGAAAAAAGTGCCAAGCCTTTCTTGGTTGCCATATATTGTAACCTCTTATTTTATGAAAGGGAGATCTTTTCATGATAGAAGTGAAACTCTACCAAAATTGAGAGGCGATTACTAAGACTTTGAGCTCAGATTGTTCATCATATTTCTTTGTTTGAATGAGAAAGCAAGTTACTTTTAGACTTTGTGTTGTTATAGCTTGTGTCATTTTAGGAGATTTTTCTTATGTCTATTTCTTGAATGCATTCTTGTCCATTTTATTGAGATAAGTAGAACTAGTGGAAGGAATCAAGAAGGTGTTCTGAAGCTAGTTATGGAAAGACTTTATGCTGTCATAGTTGTCTTCAGTGTGTTTTTAGTTTATTTCTATGTAAGGGTTCTTGGGATAACTTTGTGCCCCCATTATCCTTCATATTTTACTCTTTGGGCAGTTGAGGTGTAGAATTTGTGTTACACTCCATCTTGCTGGTTATTGTGCCCTTGTTACATGTTGGTTACCTACTAGAAAGAACTCATATGCTCTGCTACAAGACCAAATTTGAAAGAAGAGAAGTGCTTTTAGTATTATCACTAGGATTTCTCCTTTGTTTGTGAACATCATCTCTAAAAAAAGAGAGATGGAAGGTGTAGTTCTACCCTTGAGTGTTATTTTATGCTTATGTATATAGTATATAGCTCCTCATTATTATTAGGGAACCTCCCCTTGATGAGAGGAGAGATTTGTCTACCTCTGATGTGGTAAACCTGCACATTTGGATGACCAATCTCCCTTGCTATGGTTGAAGAGACATATTTATCTCATCAGTTAGCTATTGACAAAATATTCACCCAACATTTTTTTGGTGACTTTGCTGAGGAAGAGTGCACAGTTTGAACCCTCAAGCTTCAAGCTAAAGCAAGACTAGTTCTTTCCCATTTTTATTCTACAATCTGGCAACTCTACACTATAGCAAAAGCTAGAGAGCCCAAGGTGTTTTTGACCCTATTTTTGAGATGGTGTAGTAGGGCAATTTTGATTTATTCCCTCCCCAACTTCAAGTTCAATGATCAAGGAGTGTTCCTCCTACCCATACCAGGTCACCAACACAAGGTAGAGCTTCTTTTTCTACTGTTATCAGAGCTTTTCCTATACATACTCCACCCAAATTTATTATCCCCCTTTTCCATAATCAAATTATGGCAGTCCAAGGCCCTTGGGGTAACTCTTTTGGTCCACTCAATTTAACTCCACCTCTACATGAGCTTCCATGCAGTTCAAGGAAGAATTTCCCCAAATTATTTTGTGATGGGAGAGTTCATCCTAATGAACACATTGCATCTTTTAGCATAGCCTATGGTGTGATAGGCATGGAATTTGAAGATGTGGCAGTTAGTATTTTTGTGGAAACATTGCAAGGCCCTGCTACAGACTAGTTCTACCATCTGCAGGCTAGGTCAGTGACTAACTGGGACACTCTTAAAGCTAAATAAGCTAGGTTCAAGCCTATATAAGATGCACATGCCTTGCTATCCTATCTCACATAGATGAAAAAGAAACCTCATGAACCTATGAGGGACTTCATTGCCAAGTTTGACAAGCTGAGGAACTGGATTCCTACAATTGCTCAGCCAACACCTAAGAACCTCAAATGCTTCTTCATCAACTCACAGCTACCTGAAGTGAGTTTTTTTACTAAGATGGGCTGGCCACATAAACCTTGCTACTACTCAAGATTTGGCTACTGAGGTGGAATATGACCTTATCTTGGTTGAAAAGTTAAGGAGAGATCTAAACAAAGGTAAATCCTTTTCATCTTCTGAATACTTACCTATAGCCGCCATTGATCTAATGGTGCAAAAACTAGAAAATAAGCTTCTAGCTCTTAGAAAGCAAATGACACAAGGGATGTCTTTTGCTCCTTCATATAGAGATGTACCAAGGAGGACATACCCCAATCAGTCATATAAAGGCAATGCTGCCAAGAATCAAGGTCAAACAAATCATCTTCCTTCCCCACAGGAGAACCTTATCATTGAAGCACCTTCAACCAATTCAGCAATTGGATATCTTGAAGTAGAATCAGATTTCTCCTTTTAGCTTGAGTTGAACCCAGAAGATGAGGCTAATCTCTTCATAGAGGGAGAATAAGAATTAGTTGGCAACTCCAACATTGGTTTCCTGAATTACCAGGATGAACCCAGAAGTGAGGGTAAAGTAGCTAAGGGATCATATGTTGTGTTCACCCAGTCTACGAATTAGTCAGCTAAGCAAGCTAATAAAGAAAAAATAAAAGAGAAACCTCAACCAACAATCTCAATTACTAAGTGGGGAACCACTCTGCCTTTCCAGCCAAAGGACCCAATGATTACAAGAAAGGTAAGTACATCAAACATCCCTACACCTTCTACTTCAAATTCACATACTTGTCCTCCCCCTCCCAAAAATCAAAAGGATGAACTCCCATCCTCTGTATGTAGTTCATTTCAAACATTTGACATAATTGACCATATAAAGAAAACCGAAATTCAAATGTCTGAATTTGAATTTCTACAGTCCAACCCTGAGTAGTTAGATAAGTTGGTTCAATGTGTAAAGAACCAAGCCATCCCTGTAGGACAAGCAATTCCAAAGGTAACTCATGATTCCCCCAAGAACACATCCACTAGGAATAACCTTGTCATTACTCCTCTTATTGCTCTTAGGAGGACTGAACCATTTTATGTCTCCCTACTAATAAATGGACACCAACTAAATAATTGCATCATAGATTCTGGTGCATCTGACAATGTCATGCCTACCAAAGTGGTGGAATCCCTTTGTCTCACACTAACCAAGACATTTGGGATATGTTTCTCCATGGATAATAAACAAGTGCCACTATTAGGACAAATCAAGGATACCCAATTTATGTTTACAACATTCTTAGACAAGAGAATCAAGATGACTGTCCTGGTGGCTGATGTCCCAACATCATACGACATCCTTCTTGGGTGAAATTTCTACAAGGACATTAGAGGATAATTGAGCATGGACCTATCTGAGGCAAGTTTCCTAGTCAATGGTGTTATGCAGAGATTGCTTCCTGAGAAGGAAGCAAAATATGTGGTCACGCAGACATCAGCACCTAAAGCTCAAATATTGTTTGAGTCTTCAGGCATGGGTGACTACTTTTTATCTATAGTGGAAGTCCATGAGGCATCTGATAAATTTTTTGAATGTGTCAACCTAAAAATTGGTTTAGATGGAACAATAGAAGGATTGGTGGAGTGCAGTGCAAGTGTATGAGAATCTCCCACTCTAAATAAAGAAGAATCTAAGGAAAAATTAGTGTCTAATGAGGTATGGATTCTAGAATTTGATGATAGATGCTCCTCTACCAGTCTAGGAGCCAAAATTGTGCTGATATCTTCTCAAGGAGATATTTTTCCCTCTTCATACAAATCACAGTTCAGCAATACCAATAACACAACTGAGTATGAATCTCTATTGCTTGGATTGAAGGCTGCTTGAGACAAAGGCATCAAACTCCTTCATGCCAAAGGAGATGTTAAACTGGTGGTTTTTTAGGTGAGAAACCTATATCAAACCAAAAATGAGAGATTGTGCTACTATCACAATCTAGTATGGGATCAAATTGAAAGCTTTGATGCTTTCAACATCTCTGCCATACCTAGGGAATTTAATGACTGAGCTGATGCACTAATTATTTCAGCAACTCTCTTAGTTCCTCACCCTAATTTTAAAGGAGACAAGTACACTATTAAACTAGTCTTTTGACCAAGTGTGCCTGACAATGCCAATCATTGGCAAGTGTTCAATGGTGACAACCAAATAATTGACTTCTTGGAACAAAAAGATAGCTTTCAATAGCTTCACTTTGAAGGTAGTGAGCCTCAAAATCTTGAACCAGCCCCTGAATCAAGTTCAAACACAGTTGAGGAATTCCTACAGCTGAAAGGGAATAAAATTCCCAAAGGATTAGTTTCCCTTGATAAGCTATTTGACAAGCACAATAGGTTCATCAAACAACAACAAACATATTCAATCTCCTCCCAGGAGTTCGATCAAATAAATCTAGGTATCAAAGAAAATCCCAAGATGGTGAACATTGGAAAGTGTTGAACTCAGGAAGAGAAGTTCAAGTTCACTACTCTACTCAACTAGTACATAGATGTCCTAGCATACTCCTATGATGATCTAAAGTCACTCAGGCCTGAAGAAATATACCATGAGATTCCACTCAAGAGTGACTCGGCGAATTACAAATAAAAATCTAGGTAGTACAATCTGAAGATATCAGGTACTATTCTATCTAAAATATAGAAAATGCTAAATGCTAGGATAATTTTTTCAATCCATCATTCCACATAGATTACCAACATAGTACCTATGCAGAAGAAGAATGGCAAACTTCACCTCTATGTGGACTTTAAAAATTTAAATCAATCATCCTTAAAGGATAACTATCCTCTACCCATCATGGACCAAGTTATTCAGATAGTGACTAGTTCAGAGATGTTATCAATGCAAGACGGCTTCTCAGGATACAATCTAGTTGAAGTTGGTGAAGTAGACCAACATAAGACTACCTTCACCATGCCTCGGGGCACGTTTGCATACTGAAGAATGCCTTTTGGCCTGATAAATACTGGTGCCACCTTCTAAAGAGAAATGGACCTTGATTTCAAAGATGAAATGGGTAAGCTCATTGTAGTGTACTTAGATGATTTAACCATCTTTTCCAAGCATCGCCCTGACCATGTGCATCATTTACAACAAGTGCTAGAACGCTACCACCAGAATGACATTTCTTTAAATCCCAAGAAGTCTATTTTTGGGGTAACATAGGGGAAACTTCTCAGATAGAATTACTCTTGAAAAAGCATAAAGATTGACTCAAAAAGAGTCAAGTCCATCCAAGATCTTACTTTGCCCATAAGTAAGACTGCAGTTCACTCTTTTTTTAGAAAAGTGAATTTTTTATGAAGGTTCATCTCTAAATTTGCTAAGAAGACTCACCATATTGTAAACATGATGAAGGGAAAGGCCACTTTTAGCTAGATTGAATAAGGCAAATTGGCATTCTAAGATATTAAGATAGCTATTGCCCACGCCCCAATTCTAGTTTGTCTAGATTATAACAAGGATTTCACAATGTATAGTTATGCTTCTGAGCACACACTTTCAACAATTTTGGTTCAACAAAACCAAGAAGGTGTGGAAACTCCCATTTATTTCATGAGATATCCTCTCAAAGCTCATGAGATGAAGTACTCAAACATGGAGAAGCATGCTTATGCAGTGGTGAAGGCAATCAAGCACTTCCATTTTTACATCCTGAATTCACAAGTTACTACCTTAGTTCCTGACACCACAGTCAAATCTATATTAACTCAGCAAGATTTGGGATGAAAAAAGGTAATTATATTGATAAAATCTAAGAGTTTGATCTAGTTATCAAACCAATGAAGCTGATGTGGGGAAAGGGCCTATGCCAATTGATTGCTGACAATAGACCAGAAGAAATAGAGCATGGAGAAGAAGAAATTGAAAACATGCCAATAGTCCTCTTTGTCTCCACCATGAATGAGTGGTATTTAGGTATTGCTCATTTCCTTACTGATGGTGAGTGTCTTGCTCACTTGTCTCATAAAGAAAGGAGGACTATCAAGTTAAAAGCTACCAATCTTATCCTTTAGGACAATAACCTATATAAGAGGAGCCTTGATGGAGTGTTTCTTTGCTACATGGACAAAGAGTAACAGAGCCAACTTTTTAAGTCCTTCCATAATCTGGCCTATGGAGGACATTTTTTTCTCTTGTAACTTCCCATAAGATTCTGTGAGCTAGGTATTACTGGCCTACTCTATTTCAAGATGCATACAAATGGGTACGAAGGTGTGAGCTATGCCAATAATTTGTTAAAAGACCTAAGTTAGCTACCCTACCTCTCAAGCTAGTGGTGATAGAAGATCCATTTCAAAAATGGGGAATTGATTTCATTGGTCTTGTAAACCCATCTTCAAGTGCTAGACATGATTATGTCCTCATAGCCATAGATTACTTCACCAAGTGGGTGGAAGCTATTCCAACCAAGCATGTTACTTCAAAAGTAGTGTGCAATTTCCTCAAGGAGAACATCATTTCTAGGTTTGGGGTCCCAACCAAGATTGTCACAAACAACACAACTTGTTTCACTTCCTAGGAGATTACCTAGTTCTATTTTTACTATGGGATTACCCTCTCCCACTCTTCTGATTATTTTTTGCAAGAGAATGGCCAAGCTAAATCAAGCAACAAGAACCTAGTAATTATCATCAAGAAGCTGGTAGATGACAACCAATGAACATGTCATAAAGCATTGGTTGATGCTTTATGGGTAGATAGAATTACACCCAAGAGGACAATTGGTATGTCACCTTTCCAACTTCTTTATGATCTCAATGTTGAGATACCAATCACCCTAGAATTGCCAGCATTGAAATTGGCTAATTCAATCAAAGATCAGACATATAAAAGCTACATCGAGAAGAGGATCATGTGCTTGACTAAGCTAGATGAGCAATGAACTATGGTGGTGGATCGAATTGTTGCACATCAAAGTCTAGTGAAGAGGCTCTTCGACCAAAAAGCAAAAAACCATGATTTCCAAATTGGAGATGAAGTCCTGTTGTGGGACAAGAGAAGAGAACCAATGGGAATGCATGGGAAATTTGACTCCCTTTGGAGGGGCCCTTTTATTATCCATCAGCTCAATGGTGAAAATAGTTTCCTATTGAAGTATCAAGATGGCACGCCCTTTTCTCTACCTCATAATGGGAAACATTTGAATCACTTTAATTCTTGAAGTATCAGATAAGATCATTTGTACATATATATATATATTTGTATAGTCTTTTGAATTACACCCAAGAGGGCAATTGGTATGTCACCTTTCCAACTTCTTTACGATCTCAATGTTGAGATACCAATCACCCTAAAATTGCCAGCATTGAAATTGGATAATTCAATCAAAGATCAGACATATAAAAGCTACATCGAGAAGAGGATCATGTGCTTGACTAAGCTGGATGAACAATGAACTATGGTGGTGGATCGAATTGCTGCACATCAAAGTCTAGTGAAGAGGCTCTTCGACCAAAAAGCAAAAAACCATGATTTCCAAATTGGAGATCAAGTCCTGTTGTGGGACAAGAGAAGAGAACCAATGGGAATGCATGGGCAATTTGACTCCCTTTGGAGGGGCCCTTTTATTATCCATCAGCTCAATGGTGAAAATAGTTTCCTATTGAAGTATCAAGATGGCACGCCCTTTTCTCTACCTCATAATGGGAAACATTTGAATCACTTCAATTCTTGAAGTATCAGATAAGATCATTTGTACATATGTATATTTGTATAGTCTTTTATTCTATTTTATGCTTTTCATTTTCATTTTTGGTGCCTTTCTTTTTTGGGTAGCATGAATCCATAGCCCACTGGCATACTTAAAGGCACTATAGATTCTGGTTTCTACTCCCCTCAGTTGTTCCAAGTTTTTAACTAAAGGAAGTTCCCCAACTAGAGCCAACTGTTATTCCCAAAATTTGCCTCTCATTTTTTGGGACAATATATGAACTATTTTAGTCTTGCAGACCAAAATTATCTCTTCCCTTCTCATAAATTTGTTTTGAGCATTCAAATGCTTTATTATTTAAGCTTTTTTAGTTAAGGGACTAGTAGGTTCAGTAGGTTTAATAGCTTTAATAGGCAAATTCTCACAAAGGAACAAGTTCCCAACACTTAGGTAATTTTAGGATTGGTTCAACACCTTGGTTCAATAAAAAATGTTCATCGACAAGCTTCAAAGCAAAGATTGAACCATTGAACCATTGAACCCCACTTCCAAAAGGTTCAAAGGTTCAACGGGTTCAAAGGTTCAACGATGTCGACAAGCTTAAAGAGTTAAGCGCTTTGGCAAAAGCTCAAAAGGTTCAACCACTTCAAGGTTTAATGGCTTCAAAACACTTAACGAAAAGAAGGCTTGAACCATTGAAACTTGAACCATTTTGGTTCAAGGTTTAATGGTTTCAAGATTTCAAAGGTTCAACAAGTGGTTGGTTCAACGCGTTTAGTTCGAAGAGATCAAAAGACATAGAAGAAAAGAGGCTTCAAATGCAAGATTAAACCATTGAACTGTTGAACCAAAGTCAATTCAATTGGTCAGTTCAAAGGACTACCCCAAAGCCAAAGAAACAAGTGCCCTTGTGGAGGGTAGTGAATGAAAGGTAGGCACCCTTATGGAGGGTAGGGAACATTGGTTCAAAGATAAAAGAGAAGGTCAAAAGGGTAAGGTTCCCTTCAAATTTTTATCTGAAGAAATCACTAAGTAAAGGAACCAAAATAATTCCTTCAAAAATATTTTTTGTGGAAGAATTTCACAAAGACAAGGTGAATTCTTTCAGACAAAAATTCTGAAGGAATTCCTTCAAAATTTTTATCTAAAGGAATTCAACCAAAAGGAAAACCTTGAAGCAAGGCAGAAAAAGCCAAGGAAAGATTTCCTTTAGATAAATTGTCTAAAGGAATTCCTTCAGATATTTTGTCTAAAGGAATTGAAGCCTAAAGGCCACCCGAAGGACCTCGAAGGGTAGGTACCCTTGCAGGGGACTCTCGGCACCAAGAAAGTGGACCTTTCTCAAAGACTCAAAGGGACACCCTCCCTTCAGGGTGTTCTAAAGGCTTAATAAAGATGCAGAAAAAAGCTTCAAAAGACTTTAACAAAAGAAGACCTCGAAGAACAAGGATTGAATTGTTGAACCTTGAACCAAATGGTTCAACATGTTTAAGGGTTCAAAGGTTCAATAAGTCCAATAAAGATCGAAAGACTTAGAAAAATAAAGGAAGCAATGGAACAAAGAATGAACTGATTGAACCTTGAACCAAAAGAGTTCAAAGTTTAATGGTTCACAGGTTTAATAGTTCAAAGGAAGCTCTAAACAAAAGAAGGAAATGGATGATTCTAGAAGAACAGTTCAAAGGGATGGTTCAACCAAGGAGCAAGGAAATGATTAAACCAAGGAAGCAATGGAACTAAATAACTAATAAAGGCCACCTGAACAATTGAAATACTAAACCAATGAACTTGTGAAGGTTCAAAGGTTCATGGTTCAATATGGTTCAAACAACCAACAACCATTGACATCCCCGTAGACATAAAATTTAAGGTAATGGAATATCTGCTAACTTTTAAATATAGAGTGAGACTTGAAGGATGAACCAAGAGACCAGATGAAGAAGATAGCCTAAGAGCTCAAATTGCTACAGGGAAGGGAAAAAAATACAAAAATATCAAAAATATCTACAAGGGAGTTATTTCCAGTAGGTGAAACAGTCGATCAAGTAGTCATCTAAGTGCACCAAATCAAGGACATGGCCTATTTTTCTTCCATGAAGTAAAGGAAAAATGGACAGTTACACATACATCAGGAAAATGACTAGACAACCCATGGTATGGAGGAGACATATAAGGTGAATGGGCACACCATATTTAAGGTAATGCACGGTTCCAAGCATGCCACCTTGACAAAACTAAAAATGCATTCAAGGCATTAAATGTAGTATGGGCCATTCCATGGAAAAAAGTGCCAAGCCTTTCTTGGTTGCCTTATATTGTAATCTTTTGTTTTATGAAAGGGAGATCTTTTCATGATAGAAGTGAAAATCTACCAAAATTGAGAGGCGATTACTGAGACTTTGAGCTTAGATTGTTCATCATATTTCTTTGTTTGAATGAGAAAGCAAGTTACTTTCAGACTTTGTGTTGTTATAGCTTGTGTCATTTTAGGAGATTGTTCTTATGTCTATTTCTTAAATGCATTCTTGTCCATTTTATTGAAATATGTAGAACTAGTGGAAGAAATCAGGAAGGTGTTCTAAAGCTAGTTATGGAAAGACTTTATGCTATCACAATTGTCTTCAGTGTGGTTTTAGTTTCTTTCTATGTAAAGGAACTTGGGATGACTTTGTGCCCCCATTATCCTTCGTATTTCACTCTTTGGGTAGTTGAGGTATAGACTTTGTGTTACACTCCATCTTGCTAGTTACTATGCCCTTGTTACATATTGGTTACCTACTAGAAAGAACTCCTATGCTCTGCTGCAAGACCACTTCTAAAAGAAGAGAAGTGCTTTTAGTATTATCACTAGGATTTCTCCTTTGTTTGTGAACATCATCTCTAAAAAAAGAGAGATGGAAGGTGTAGTTCTACCCCTGAGTGTTATTTTTGGCTTATGTATATACTATATAACTCCTCTTTATTATTAGGGAACCTCCCCTTGATGAGAGGAGAGATTTGTCCACCTCTGATGTGGTAAACCTACACATTTGGATGACCAATCTCCATTGCTATGGTTGAAGAGACCTATTTTGCTCATTAGTTAGTTGTTGACAATATATTCACCCAACACATATATCATAGACGAAATTGAAATTGAATACAAAAGTACTTGATAAATGAATAGATGAATTTGACTAATTACAATAATAAATAGATTGATATCAATGCTAAAGGAATCAAGTGTGGTCCAAAAAATAGGGTGAGGCTCTATGATCACATAGAGGGAAAGAAAGTTGGATTTGGTTGAGGTATGGTGGGTGAAAACAACTTGATATTTATTTGTTACATAGTGGCCATTGGTGGTTGGGGTGACCATCAATGATTAGGGTGACCGTCAATGGTTATAGAAAGACCATTGATGGTTAGGGTGACCATCAAAGGTTATTATGGGTTTTGGTTTGGTTCAAGAAATTGGTCTAGTTCTGGAAAGTGGGTTTGGAATAGGTTGGTTTTAAAATTAAAAAAAAGTGAGTAATTAGTGAAAATAGATACTTAGCTTACTATTTGTTGATATAAAGATGGTTGAGGGATTGGTTTGTGAATCTTAGATCAATTTTAATAGAGTAAAGATACTTGGTTGTTGTCCATTAAATGACAATGCTTTGGATCTCTGTATCACTTGCTAGTTCATTGTTTCACTAGAAGAAGACTTGTAAAAAGAAACACTGATACAAGAGGATCTGATTCTAAATGCAAGTGATGATGGATTGATTGATTGATTCTAGATTAATCAATTGATTTTAGATCCTTTTCACCTCCTTTTCTCTTTTTATAGGAAGGAAGGAGAGGTGAAATAATTGGTTAACAAGAGGTTCAAAAATTAGTTTAAATTTATCTTTTACATGCATTAGCTTGCACATGAATTAGATAAGTTAAATATTAAAAAACAATCTAGAGTTTGATTGGAGTTTACTAGTCAGGAAATTAGAACTAAGACTTCGAAAATCAAGGGTAAGGGCTAACTTGATTGAAAGTTTGTGGTTGAAAGGTTTCAGAAGTGTCCCTAGAGGGTTTTGAGGTGGTTGAGGGGTTAGTTCGACATCTAGAACCGTTATGTGTAATTTTTTAGTGTCTATAATAAATACTAGGAATAGATATAAAGAGGATATATCCAAGCATGAAATTCAAATAATTATAGCTAAGTTATAATAAGGTAAAGAGGTATGTTCATCTTTTATAAGGCAAGTTCATTCAAATTTTAGTGTTGATATTGCAGACAATAGAGGTCTAATAGTAAACATTGAAGAGAGGCTAGTAGTCTATGAGGAACCCCAAGGTCATCATAATCACCATCATGTTACCATAGAGCTTCCATTTTCCCTTCATGAAAGCCAAACCAATATTTATCATATCCCTCAAAAGTCCATTCAAACCTTACCTAACTTTTTTACCTAGAAGTCTATCTAAGAGAGGCATCAAAGGCTAAATAATTATGTTTTGAGGAGTCTAATATCCATGTTTATCAATATATCATACAAGAGACTTCATTTTCAATTTTAAAAAGAGACATATCTAAATAATTGGTCCATGATTTCTAGGATAATTTAGCCAAGAAAATTAATTTTACAAATCAACATCTCCAACATTCAATAGCAGCTACAAAAGCAACACAACATAAAATCCTTCTTTCTCAAGCATAGCAAGAACAAGTATAGAAGCAAAGGTTTATAAACCTAATTTTATGAATTGGAATAAAATTTAATAATCAATAAATAAGGAAGAATATTTGAGCATAAGACAGTATGTGGAAGTCAAGAGCAATCTAGTGATCATTCAGCCTCTACTCCTTTCCCCTTAAAAGCCTAGAGCCTTTTTTACATGGAAAGCCATTCAAGAAGCAAAGTAAAAAAGAGATGAGGTTAAGGTGATAAAATTAGAGAAGATACATGAGTAAAAATAGGTATCTATGGTAACTTATTTGGACCTTTCTCATATTACTATATATTTTCAGGGGTATACTATACCACTCTTTGAGAAAGATCCTCTCCTTTGTGAGGTAAATCAAGAAGATACAGCTAAGGAAATATAAATTGAAGGTGACTTGAGTGACTATGAAGAAGAAATAACTCTTTAGACACCTATTGGTAGGGATAAACTTATTCTTCCATAATGATGAAAATATGGAACAAGTGCAAGAAAAAGCTGATGTAGAGGATGAGATGTAAGCGCAAAAATAAGAACATAAAGAGGAGGTCATTGATGTTCAAGAGGAAGACACTCTAATTGTAAAATTTTAAGGTGTTTCCCATTATTTTTTTATGACTCAAGAGTTTCCATTCATCAAGAAGGACAAGAGATTATAGAATTATCAGAACACAAGTACCAATCAACAAAAGAAGGTGAAGAACAAGCTAACTTTGAGAGTATGTTCATTCATCAACTTGATGTTGAAGATGAAGCATTTTTATTGACCAAATTGAGATATCAACAATATAATTGTAGACTCATGATTATTCTCAAGGAATTGATATGATTTATTCTAACATTTAGCTTGAAAAATATCCAATTGAACTATAGCTTCATATAACAAATCTTTAGATTTGTTTGATAAATTCCATTAAAGTTATTATTTACTTGATTATGGTCCATTATAGGATAAGAGGAGTGATATCATCAATCAATAGGTAGTTCTTTTACATAGGGGATGACATGTTTGAACTTTTCAAACATGGTTATGAACTTTTCTCTTCAACTTCAAACATCTCTCTACTCTTGGAAGCTGAGAATGAGCTCAATTGGCCTCAAGAAGTCCCAAGATCAAATCCATCTCCCTTAGAAGTAAAACCTTGTAGATATGTCAAAGGAGACACATTAGGTTGGTCTATATGTTCATGATCAGCAATTCATAAATGAAGAATAGATATTATTGCAAAGTCCACAAATTTAGGAGTATGATTGGGTCTTAGACTCACATCTACAACTCATTCATTTAAAATTGGTAGTAGAGGAACCAGTTGATTCCCCAAGAAGACATGAAAATGAAAATTCTCTTAGCTACAAAAGAGAGCTATCAAGAAAAAGTAAGCACATTTCAAAGTTCTAAGGTGCACAAAATAGCTTTTCATTTGATCCTAGAGGGAAGCATATTATTTTAGGTTAGTTGTTCTAGGTTTTTTAAATTTCAATAAGCGATTAGAATAAGTAATAGTTTACTTCCCTTTCGTATTATTTTCCCTATTTCCTTAGGTTAGTGGTACTTACATTATTTAGGTTAGTTTCCCTTCTATTTTGTGTTTCCCTTCAATAAGTGCCTTGGGAATTTTATTTTATTTTGTTCCTTTTGGTCCCTATTTATTTCAAGAGGAATTATCCAATGTTGGTAGATTTTTTAGCTTTAGATCAATATGTTGAACTAGAGAGGAGACTCTATGCCCAATGGACTAGCCAAGACAAATAGTTTGGGTTCTTAAGCATGGCAGGCATGCTTCCCTATGAGTCATCAAAGATGTTGGCCAATTTTGGTCCACATACTAAGCTTTTTCTTAGATAGATTAGCTGAGTAGTTTCTTGATTGAGTGAATGATCAAATGAATTGAGTAAGCCTAGAAGAACTATGTTGTTATCACATGTCATATGGGAATGGATAGATCAATCTAGTTTTACATTTGATAAATGCACTTAGGAGGTCAACCAAGCCAAAAAAATGCATGGAAATGATTTTTTTTATTACTTTTAACATGCTCTATAAATTTGGTATCTTGATGAGCTTACTATCTCAATATATAATCCTTTAAATTTAGACTTGAAAAGTGAAACATGCATGCAGACATCAAGTTGAAGCCTCATAAAATTGCCATTTGGATTCAAAAGTTACCAAAGATGAATGTGGAAATGAAAAGTCTCCAAATATTAGAAGATAAGATCAAATATAATGTCAATCAATTAATCATTGATGTCAGTGGGTCTCAAAGATCTAATGGCATACATTAAATCATGTATTGAAGATCAATGGTGAGCTCATAGTCAAAAGGTCAACATATCCTAAGATTTAATGCATGATTGATAAGTGTCAAGATATTAGGTACTTGAATGGAGATATAATGGCATGCATCAACTGACAAGGCTAGTGGGCCCAAATATATCAATGGATCATATTTAATCATACCAAAGTAGATCGATGATGAGTGAGAAGTTAACAAGCCAACAAATCATGAGAACGAATAAGGAGATGATAAGTGTCACAATTGTATCAACTTCCAAGTAAATTGATGGTATGCATTTGATTTATGTAAATGAATATTGATGATATGTGAGAGGTCAAAGAGTTGGTAGGATCTTGAGAAATGAATAAGGAGCTAATAATTGACATAATTTGAGAAGCCCAAATTAAGATCGATGGTCAAAATTAAAATTTAAAGATTTAAGACTTTGAGTAAAGGTCAAACATGTGACCAAGGTCAAATTAGAGTGTGATTTAAATAACTATGTCACCATTATATCTTGATAAAATGACATAAGTAGATGAATTCATACTATCAAGATGGTTATGATGAAGTTCCATTGCCATTTAAGCATAGTCTCAACCTCTGGTTCAAAGATTTAGAACTTATGGGGCCTATTTTTTGGGGTCACAGTATTATTTCATGACTATGATCATTACTCTTTAAAATAATATCTATGTAGATAATGATTCCTTATCTTTAACAATATTTAAAGGTAGAAGAGGTCTATTTAGACCTAATATAGTTCAAAAAGGAAGTTATGTGGCCTGTAGGTTTTACATCGATATTATAGCTATATGAAAACCAATAAATGAGATTATTTTTCAATATATAGTAAGGCTTATGCTCATATATTAAAGTATGGAAAAATATTAATGGATATGAACAAGTGTCTCATATTCGACATAGCTATATCATTGATAAGTAGGTACCTATAGCCGCTCAAAGTGGATATGGTCATGACCCTGTCAAGTCCAAAGATATGAGGATATTGTCCTCATAAGAAAGTCAAGTAGAAGATGACATAAATTCCAAGTGACATTAATGCATGAGGATCTCAAAGAGTTGGTAAATTTTTTGTCTTGATCATTGATGACCCCTTCTCCATTCTCCCATGCATGTTTCCCATCTTTCTCATTTCTTTTTGCTATAAATATAGGCTTCTAAGATTTGAAAATGATTCCATTTCTTAGGCATGACTAAACTCTACCAAGATTTATATTTTTAACCTCTTGAGATAAATAAATGACTATTTTAGATTTAATTGTAATGGTATAATGTGTTAATGTCAGTTTAATTTACATATGTGGTAGAAATCTCTACCTTGTCAAGTCATGATCTTACCTAGCTACTAGTTTATCTTGTTATTCAAGTCATGTTTAGTGTTTGATGTCATTTTATTAAAGCTATCATGTGGATACATTGACTAATTAATACCTTAAATCAGGCCTCTCCATCACTTCCCTAAGGTTTTGATGACTTGGTGAACCTCTACATGAAATATTGATGCATAACAGACATTTGGAGTTGTGGATTCAGTCATTTACTTATCTCATTAGTGTTTTTAAGAAGTTCAAATAAAGTGGATGAATAATCAATTTAGGTGCATCACCAAAATTATCTTATATTTAAATTTTAATTATCTTTCTCCCCCTTTTCACCCCAATAATTATTAGGTTTTAGTGGAAATGATCTAAGTGATGTATAAGAAGAACTAGCCTCATTAAAAATCCTAGAGGTCTGACCCAATATTAGGTAACCCACAACCTAGGGCCATTCCCATGTTGGATTATATTTGAGTAGAGGACCTAAACATTCCATTGGTTAGATAGGGTGCAATCTAGGCCTCTAATAAGATCTACATAGGGGATCTCTACTCTAACTAGAGTGAGGACTAAGAGGGTCCCTGTTAGAGGTGGTAGGCTTCTAAATGCTATAATCACACTTATTATTGAAGGCATGTCCAAGAGAGGCATCAGGGGGACTCAAAGCTACGAGATAAGAGGAATATAATGGAAAGAGGAAGTGAGGATGCATAGAAGGACCAAGGTTAATGTTACTTTAGTAAAAAATAGAGGGGAAGAAATAAGAAATAGAGGGGGTAAAACCAAACTAGTGGGTGTTAGAATAGGGGGTTGGAATGAGGTGGGAGAAAGGGGTAGAAGGGAAACATTAGGAGATGGAGGAGTGAGAGGGGGAACCTTGATGGGTGCATATTAAGATCCTTGCTTTGGGCTTGCTCTTGATCTATCAACCACATTGAATCTTAGAGGCTATGATACTGATGGTTGAGTGGGTTGCTTTTAAGTTACCTAACATCATCTAATCCAAGCCTAGCTCTATCAAGGCCTAGTTACTCGTGTTATTAGAAGAGGATGAGGTAGAGTACAAGGATATTTTTCAGGAGGTAGAGTTAGAGCTAAGGATATTCAAGGAAGTGGATTGGGAGCTAATTCTAGATCTCAAGGAGAAGAAGGAATCAAGATGCCCTTCAAGAAGATTATCTAAGAGATAGCTAGAGTTGTTGGAGTTAGGTCCACATTGGACTGAGTAAGATTTGAAGGAGTTGTAGAAGGTAATTCCTAATCCTTATTCCATTTATTTTTATTCTTCACTTATATTCAATATATTTCTCCTATTCATTGGTAATGTTCAAATAGATCTCATCATCATTTTCAACTTGATAGTTGTAGTTGATGATGAGATGCATTGAGTATTGCACCGAATGGGCCCAAATCACCTATGTAGGGTCTCAATATTAGTTATTACATTTTTTTTATGGTGAAATATTCTTTCCTAATTAACATATTTTGTATCTAAGGGAAGTTATTGTAAACTTGGCTTTGTATGGTGATTAGTAGCTATAGGCACACCTTCTACCAATGCTATGTGTAGTTATCAAAGATGTCATTCACTAATTAATAGGCAATATCCTATTCTACTAAATGGTAAAGTACATAATATGGTAGGTATAGGGGGTCTTAGAATAATCTTATGACTTGGATTACTATATCATCTTTGTATAACCAGTAATCCCTAATGGTTATGATAGAGTCCTACATTATCTTTAAGAGTCAAGGCATCAAAACTTCATTGATTGCCTGGTATACCATCAAGTAGAAGTGGACATAGATGTCATGGACATGTTATTATAATTTGTAGACATACAACTTATATAATACCATGTGGATAGTTGGGCCATTGGGAATATATGCAAGAAAGGATAAAGGATTAAATTAGAACATCTCATAGATTGTGTTGAGTAGGTACCCTATCATGTAGAAGTCACCCCAATTTTAAGTGTATATAATTACATGGACCAACTTGAAGTCAATAAAGCCTCTAATTAATGGGATTTCAAAGTGTGTTAAGATCATGTGTAGAAGGGGAACCCATAGGTCATTGACATGTTGGTAGTCTAGGTCTCTAAATAACTAGTTTAGTAGGATCATGCCTACTCAAAAATCTTCCTAGAAGGTGTAGAATATCTAGGTATTAATATTTTCCTTGTTAACCCACTTGTATTTGGGGGTTTTATCCCAATAATGAAACACATCATAGATTTGGTAGGTTTCCATCTAGGTTGACACTACTACTGCATCATATGAAAAAGAGAAGTCTAGGAGAGAGTAGTATTCCTTGAAGGCATTCTTAGATATATTTTAAATATATTATTGAGAGGTGGGTGAACACACCCAATCAATGATAATTTCCTATAATTAGATAGCCTTGTGGATTATGTCACTTAGTATTTCAGTGTATGGAAATGCCTTTGTTTTGGTCACGACTCTATGGAGTCCACACCTTTTAAAGGACTAAATGCCATCCTTATATGCAACCATCTGGTCATTGACATTAATAGAATCCTTAGGGACCTACTAAATTAATTTGTATATGTCATTGTAGTGTCTATAGTTGGTTAAACCAATAGGGAAAGTGTGTCTTGGTAATCATGTTTGGCCTTCAAGTTTGAGGATGTAGCATCTATTAGAGTTGGAATAATGGGAAATTAGGAAGCTTTGGGCATTAAAGGTTCAAAATATAGAGGTTGAATGTAACTTTAAAATCAATGAGTCTGATATTTATTCTAAGGTAGCAATGGTAACTATAAATGGGCCTTACTTAGGATTTATAAGTGTATGCATACATCTCTCTATATTATTGGCATTTGGAAGCTCACTTATTTCTAATTTGAAATTGAGTTGGTGGTTATATTTTAACCCCTTATTCATACATTTGGAAGTAAATTTGGAGCCCATGATCCTCTGCCTCCAACTAGATACAACAATGGTTATGGCATGCTAAAACTACCAATTAGGTCCAACTTCATATTTTTTAATGGTTAATGTATGGTAGGCATGAAGTCACATCTCTTAGAGGCCCCTCAACTATATCCTACTTTTTGAAACCTGTCATCCATCTATTGGTCTTCCCATTAATGGTCAACACCTAGGAATGGTTTCATACTCCATGTCATTTCCCAAGGCTCAATGACATGTCACTCAAGGAATTATGGCACATCTTAATTGGCCTTTGAGTCTTATTTTTACTTCATTCTAAGCTTCCCAAGTCATAAGTGGAAACTATTTCATCATTTCACTAGATGACATGGTAACTTTCCATTCAGTTAGGCTCTCTCAAGATCTAAAATCTCTAACAAGTCTGAGGGATTGGCCTCTCTAACTCCAAATGATGTGGTAAATTCTCATTTGGTTGAGATCTCTTAGGCTCTAACATATCTGATAGGTCTTGGGAACTAGCGTATCTGACTCTGAATGGCATGGTAACTTATCATTCGACTAGGATCTTTTAGGCTCTAATATATCTAACATGTCTATGGGACTAGCCTCTCTAACTCCAAATGATGTGGAAACTTCCTAATCGATCAAGATCTCCCAATGTTTGACATCTATAACATGTCTCGAGTACTAGCTTATCTCACTCCAAATGACATGGAAAATTCCCATTTGGTTGGGATCTCTCAGGCTCTAACATATTTGGCAAGTCTAGGGGACTTGCCTCTTTGACACCAAATGACCTAAAAACTTCCCATTCGGTTGGGCTCTCCTAGGCTATGACATCTTTGATAGGTCTTGGGGACTAGCCTCTCCAACTCTAAATGATGAGGAAATTTCCCATTTAGATAGGCTCTCTTAGGCTCTAACATCTTTGATAGGTCTAGAGGACTGTCCTATCTAACTCTAAATGATGTGGCAACTTCCCATTCATCTGAGATCTCCTAGGCTTTGACATCTCTAATAGGATTAAGGGATTAGCCTTTCTAACTCCAAATGACATGGAAACTTCCCATTTGATTGAGCTCTCCTAGGCTTTGACATCTCTAATAGGTCTATGGAATAGGCCTTTCTAACTCATAATGATGTGGCAATTTCCCATTTGTTTAGACTACTTTGGGCTCTAAGGGCTCTAACATCTTTGATAGGTCTAGGGGAATAATCAATATAGACATCCAAATGATGTGTCAACTTCCCATTAGGCTAGGCTCTCCTGATATTTGAAATTTTTGATATGTCTAGGGGACTTGCATCTCTGACTCTAAAGTATGTGGAAACTTCCCATTTAGATAGGCTCTAATGTCACTAATAGTTATGATGGACTAGAATTTATAAATCTTAATGACATGGTGATTTTTATTCAATTGAGCTCTCCTAGGCTTTGACATCTCTAAAAAGTCTGAGGGATTTGTCACTTTGAATCCAAAGGATGTGGTAACCTCCCATTCCAATGGGCTCTCTCAGGCTCTATGAAATTCATGAAATGACTAAGTAAGAAAGATAAAAAGTATATGATACATTAAGCTTACCTATTATACATAGATAAATCAATTTTCCATGAAGGATAATGAGTTTGTTTCTCTATGAAGGGAACTAGGCTTTGGGAAACCCAAGTTAAAATCAATCTACAATGCCAACACCATGATGTACTAAAATAGAAAAAACACCACTTAAATGTTTTAGAGAAGTTAAAAATAGGTCTGTTACTAGTTGTAGAAATCAAGGTAGTGTATATTATGAAGATTTGAGCAAGTTTTTCTAGAAAGAACAAATGAAAGAAATCTGAAGCTCTGGTTCATGAAATTTTTAGAGGGGTCCCCCATTTTAGAGAAAAGGGGTATGTTGACCATATAAAAAAAGAGAGTCTAAACTAATAAATATATAAATGAAATTATGCATGAATATGTAATAAAAATATATTTAATAGATAGGATGTACATATGCTTAGTCTAAAGTATTAATAGCCAACAAAAAATATGAGTAAGAGTAGCATCATCAATATCAAGATATTATAATGCTAAAGCTAGGATGTAAAGTATATAAGGATATAACTTGGTAATCAAAACTATGTATAGGATATGTTAAGTGAAGACATGTGTATCAGTATATATGCCCCCAATGGGTAGATAATTGCAAGTCTAGATCAGTGTAGTGGACCTAAGTCCTATAGCAATTTGTAAACACTCAATAATAACAAGTGAATCATGTATGTATAATAAAATTGGCTATAGTAAGATAGATATCATATGTAGTATATAGAAAATATAATAAATGTTAACATAGTAATTCATACAATCTATAATTTTGTTTTTTTAGTAATATTTGAATGTTTTTGTGTTTTTTGATATATTATATTATTTTTCAATTTTTTAGATATAATCTATGTACAATAAACATGAAAATGAACTATGTATAAGGAGTAGTAGAAATTTAAAGTATGCACAATAAGGGAGGAATAATGCTAATTGATGAGTCTCATGGGAGATTATCATTGTGTCTTGTGTCAAATAAGGGAACTATGATCATGCGTACTATGTGAAAGTGAAACTGTGGTCCTATAATCTTCTATACTAAGTGATTTATATATGTATATTCCAATGTTGTGGTGCTAGGAATATATGGCACTAAATATGGTTTCTTGTGAACTATATGTATCTTAGGATTCCATCTGGTAGAAAAATCTATAGGTGGCATAGGTTCCTTATGTTAAGAACCCCAAGAACTCAATAATACTGATCTCAACTAAAAGTGTCTAGATGGAGGCCCTCTAGAGTCTACAACATATCTTTGATGCATGTGTATATCTAATAATGGTCTCTATGGGAGAGTATGCCTACATTTTAAGACTATATGAGTATACCTCACTTGTACTGGTGGCTCTACTAAACTCTATGGTGTATCAATAGGAACTATGCCTTAAGTTTTAACTAATAACTATGTTTTAACTGCTAACTATGATGTAACTGCCTATAGAATAGGTAGAGGGTACTCATATGGAAGACTGCCTAATTTTCATGTATGTATTTTAGGTATTTTCATATAGAATAGGTAGTTATTTTATCTTTTTCCTACCCAAAAAAATATCAAACATGCATGCACTAGGTGCTACTAAGAACTAAGTGGCCATATGTGCTAGTCCAATATGTAATGGAAGCATAATCTCCCCAATGGATTTCTGAACATGACCACTAAAACCATTGATAACTATGTCTATAGAGGATATATCCTAGTCTAAATACCCCAAATGTTATAGAAGATTAATAGTGCACATGTAAATGCTTGACCCATTATCAACCATAACACTCTAGATATGATGATGTTTATGTAGACTCACACAAAGAGTGCACATAATTATGTACATCATCAACAATATCCTATTCTTAGAAGGTGATGAGTGGTCTAGTTAAAACTATAGTGTGGTACATACTAATCATATTGTGTAATGGGTGTGCCTTTTGTATAACAATATGATATGAAGCTAGTGGTGGATGTGTCTAATATACATAATAAATACCTAAATTACTTCCTACCTCATTCACTATGTGCTTTAGAAATGGATCTAAGAATATATTTAATGCCTTAAATTTTATTTTCTATACTTTTGGTGCCTCTGTGGGTATGCCCACATCAATTTGTTAGCCTAAATTAAATTTTATATCTTATGTTTTAGGCTAATGCATCTATTTTTTGTATGGCATGGTGCCTTGTGATACTCGTAGAATACATTAAAATCATATTTTTTATAAGAGGTCATGTTGTATCAACCTATTACATGGGAGGGAGAGGTATGAAATTATATTCTAAGAGTTGGTGTAATACTTGTGTTGGTGATTAAGAAAGTTTGGTGAAGACTCTAGATGGAAGAGTTGGTAAAACCTAGCAATGAGATGCATTTAAAGCTACATTAACTATTCCCTTTTGATCACTCTTATTTTTAGTTGCCCCTACCTTGTTTGGAGGCTTACTTGAACTCTTAATAGTTGATTTTTATCCAATTGTATATTTTAGTTTGCTCATCGATAGAACATTAACTTATCTTTATTCACACTGTGTCATAAATATGTGAATGTTAAAAACTTCTTAAACAAGATATATTCATGTAATGCTAGTACAAGACTCTATTTTAATTGTCTTGAAGCTCTTTATCTACCATGGGGCTAGTCAATTTGGCTAATATAGTATTGTATCATAAGATGTATTATGTAATAGGTTCATTTGAATTTTGTTTCAATTATGCAACTTAAGTATATGAGATCTTGTCACTGATGTTTATGGAGAAATGTGCTAAAAACATGTCTTCTAAAAGATTTATTATTGTGATAAATTGATTTGGTAAGTCATAAAACCATTTTAAGGCATAATATTTTAAACTACATGGAAACAACTTGTGAGAAGCCAATCATTGGACATGTATTCAAAACATGATGCATGAAAATATCAGAGATGGTGCTCTGGGTTACCTTTACCATCATATAATGTAATCTTAGGTTCCAATAATCTAGATGTCAAGGGAGTTACCTCTATGTGATGTGCCAAAGGTGTATGTAATAGAACATTAGAATCCAAGGCATGTGATGGCCTAGTGGCTCCTTGATCAAGATGTAACACCTTAGCATGTAGAGTATGAACCTTATGCATAATGGATTGTACATTTCGAGTGGAAGAATTAGCCACAATTGGTTTAGCTATCAATTAAGGTTGTTTAATTACAATGGTTGGTTGTGATAGCTTAGTTAGACCCACTATATATGAAATAATGTTATTATCTATGGGAGTTAAATATTGACCTTTATTTGATTTATTATTAATTTACATTATGTCATGTAAATTTTTTTCATGATCAAGGGGATATTCTCTAAGTGTATCAAGGAAGATGTACAAGATATCATATTTATTGATAATCAAGTTGTCATTGTTGAGTGGAAGGATAATGCCTCAATTTCTAATTTCTATATCAACTTGATTTTGATTATATTATTCATATTCAGATGAATTATCATTGAAATTCACATAATTAGGGTGTGAAAGATTAACAAAGTGAGTTAAAATAGGTCCCTTATCCATGGTATAATCTTGAATAACAGGATGTTGAATATGCTCAATAAGATTACCACCTACCCTAGCACTTCTTAATGAAAGAGATAATTTTTTTAGATGGCATATAATAATCAAATTGAAATAGAGTTGATGATATAGAATATATGAAATATAAAAAATTTGAATCAAATAATGAAAATAAGAAAAATAAGGATACAAACCCTAGGATCATCTAGGTTTAGGGTTTGAGAAATGTTTAAAGGAAGTCAGTTTCACCAAATGTTTTAGCCTTTTAGGACTTAGTGAATGTAAATCCTATATTTGTTAAATAACTAATTAGATTAAATCATGGAAATAATATGCAATAAATACATCTACTAATTTGTTATATAATTGAATATATTTGATTTTTTCTAATAATAGTAATAAATAGTGCAAGTAAGAACTTAGCTAATTAAAAACTAATACAGATGATTTGGGTACTAGAAACTAATATAGAAGCTGGTCTAACTATCATAAACTATATCCCAATGATATAAACCCTCTTGGATAGTAGTGACATAGTTTGGTAGTATCATCATTATTGGAAAAGTGGAGGTGGTGTCCTAATATTGATTGTAGTGTCATATGTGCAGGACTATCTTGAGCTTCTACGTGCACCTATGTCTAGGTCTATTCCTATGTGAATGAGTTTTGTAGCCATATATTTTAAATTTAATGAATTATTTAATATGAAATCCCTAATCCTCCCTGTTATTAGGGCATAATCTGAAAAGTGTGTTTGTTAGTAGGGTAGGATGCATATCCTCAACACCCCACTATGAAGATATTTGCCTACTTAGAAATACTCTGAGGAGGGATCAAGCTCGATGTAATTATATCAACCTAATTTTTGGTGTAATTTTAAATGATTCTACAATGATAGTGGACTTGATTGCCTTCAATGTGCTTGAGATTTCAAATCTAGATAATCTGAGCTTAGGAGTATTGTAGATGTTAATATGCATAAGTAGGGAAAAATAAGGACTGATAACCTTAATTATGCTCAACTTATTTTGAGTTTGAATGTGTATTTTGGATATGATTTACATCTAGTGGCTAGAGGGATAAAATTCATGTATTTATACTATTTTTTTGCTTGTGCAGATGATGAAATATGTCTAGGTTGACCTTAGAAAGTTCTAGTTTTGAAAATATATCTATTTGGGAAAAAATATGGAAAAAGGACATTAGCACCATTTTGGGATAGTATCACCATGTGGTGCTAGTTTATTTATTATGGTGATAGTTTCCATGTAGCAGAACACTAGGCATGAAGCTTTAGGATCAGGAAATGAAGGTATGGGACTGCTTTAGGGATGACTATGACATGCACAAAGGCTAGATAAGTATGATAATAGGTTATAGGATAGGTTTAGTGCTAAGCTAGGGTTAGGTAGTCTCAATTATCACTCTTAACACTAAAATACCACTTTTGGGTGATTACAATAGGTGATGTTTTATAATGGTAGAATCAACTACTATAACATTCCATTACACAGTTAGAAGACATGGTTAATGTTTTAGTAAAGGAATTTTTAAAAAATGATCTTATATAAAATTGTCTTATTCATTTTATAAATGCTAATTAATAAACCTCAAAATCATCTCATGATTTCATCAAATGATGGAAATAATTAGCTCACAAATTCGATCATAACATGAATGATGACAATCTATTTAAATAATTTATCACTACTTTAACACCTTCACTTCAATATAAGATCTGAAAATTTTCTCCACATAATTTTACCAAAGCATTTGATCAATCCGAAATGTAATATTTACTTATGAAAAAATTTGAACCAAGTCATATATAAACTAAGGAATGTTACAAACCTTGACTAATGTAATTAAAAGTGCTACTCAAATGAAATAAATACTAGTCAAATTATATAATCAACTTATTTTTCATCCACCATTAATAGTCCCAAAAATGAAGCAATTCTTATCTTTGTCTAAACCCTCCACCTATAGTAATGCTATACCTTCATGGTATGACCTTTATAATTATTTTTGGTTTATTGATGATGTGGGTCATTCACATGAAACATGTCATTATATTGCTCAATTTTTTGTTTCTTTTATGTTAGGAGACACATTAGACCATGCTGCTATGATGAAATTATGTCAAATCTTCCAAAAAGAAATAGGTTACCAAGACCAAATATTATAAACCTTCAAAATATTCCATTACCCCTAACATAAAACATTCAAATGATAATATTTGTGAATTTGATGTTGATTATGATCATTAATAAACAAATTTACAATAAGTGAATGCATCAAAAGTCAATTATAGACGAAAACTTGCTCACAAAGAACTTGTTACTAAACCTAAGAATCCTTCCCTTGATGAAAAACTACTTAAATATACTACAACTATTGCACCCACATCTTCCAAATTAAATGAAGAAAAAATTACACAATTATAATCCCAACCTAATTCCTTTGTTCTTATGAAAAGCATTATACCTCATAAATGTTGGGTTGGTTATTTATCTTGTAAATTAAACTAGATTTTTTAGGAAGAATTTAATTTAATGCCTTATAAAATTCCTCTCATGTAGTTAGTTCATACTTATCCATATCATTGCAAATTCCATATGAAACAATTACAAGATATCGAAGAACCACAATTATTTGAAATGGGAATACCTTCCAAATATCCTTCACTTACAAAAGTACATACAATTGAAACCATTTATAAATCCTCTAAACCATCCATATAATTTCTTGAAACATATATGATTAATGATGAAATTATTTTTTGAGCTAATGATCCACCCCTTTTTAATAAATTTGTGATTATTACTACCCTTCTTTGAAAATTCTTAGTAGATAAAGGATCACGTATTAATGTTACTAATCCTTTGTTAATAAAATAAATTATATACCATAAATAAAATATTAAATAGACATGTCTCACATGTAGAGGATTTGATAAAAAAATATAAAATTATGTGGTTGTATTTGGATATTTAAACCTCAGACAATTTACACTAAGTTCATGGTTCTTGATTTACCATTGTCTTAAAACATACTCCTTTGTCATCCATAGACACAACATGTGCATGTTGTTGCCTCTTCAGGGAGTCAATGTATTAAATTCATTCATAATGGAAAAATTTACAAACATGAGGCTGACCTTAATCCATGGAGTATATAGCTACCAATTCTTAAATCTCAATATTTCATTCTAATACTTCCCCACATTGATAGTTCACCTCTCCATAAATTTATTAACATGAATCTTGATTTACATGTTACCCTTTTTGACTTAGATGATGATGAACCCAATGAATTTAAAAACACTTGTAATATACATAGGATACCTCCTTATATAGAGAAATGGCTTATTCCTTATTTATTTCCATGAGATCACACCATTCCTCTCATTTATGAAATTACTAAAACTCCTCCCCCATGAAATGCATATAAACCTTATTACAAGAACATGACTTTACATGTGATGAATATGGAGTTGATAAATTATTTTAAAATTGTCTAATAATTCCTCTCAAAAATTTATCAATATAGGTGTTTCAACAACTAATTCTCCCATAAAAATAGAATCATGAACTATTTATCACACTTATGATGATAATTATATCATAGCCTAAGCCTAATCATGAGATTTAGATGTACAACATTACCAAAAGACATTAAAAAAATACATGACTTTAACCACAAGGTACATGTCATTCATATATCATCTCATATTAATTCAGAACCTAAACATTATGTATATCTCATTAATCCTCCATTATTAGATACCCTATGGGTAATTGAGGAAATATTGACTCAAGAATCTTCTAAATTTTATACATAACCTATTCCTCCTTTTTATGATCACATTGATACCATTGAAGTTATAGAAATCAATACAAATGAAATTTTACCCATTGAACAAATTAAAACAAATAATAACTCCTCATTTGACTGAACTCAACCAAATATATCCAATATATAATCTCTAAACACTATTAAACCATAAATTACTATTGGTCCCCCTTTTGTACCATTATGTGGACCATGCCAAACTATCAAACCTCAGTAATGAGAAACCCTTGGATTAGTTGCACCCCATTTTGTACATTTTGGCACTAGTTATAGGAGTCCCCATTGATCGTATGCCAACTAGTGGGTAGTTGAAAAGTAGCTAACTTATTAAAGACATCCTTGTTAGGACTTGTACAAGGCAACTCAAGAAGCAAGGATGTCAGAGAGTGAAGTAGGTGAGATAGAGACCCCTCATTGATAAATCAATGTATGGCATGTGCATGTCTGACCTAGGTAGTGTAGTAAATCCATTATATTTTTAACAACTCATCACTTAGTACACACCCATCCAACCTAGTAGGATATGACCATCACCTATAAAAGGAGACTCACCTTTGAAGAGAAAGAGGAGAAGAAACATAGAAAAGTTCTAGGAAAATAGAGAGCTAACATTAGTATTTTCATTCTACATATTAGTTCTAGTAGTTTGAATGTATATCCCAAGCTCACATCTGAGCCGTTGGGCATGGATAGAGTTAGGAAGAGCATATGTTTTGTTACTTGTGATTAACTATGTTGATTAAGTTAATGAAGAATACCATTAAAGTAATGAAGTATTAGTCCTTATTTTATGATCTGCATGATGTTTTGCTTATGAGGTAGTTTCATTTAGGTTTTATTTAGCTCTTTCATAATATATTAGAATATATAGGTTCAATCTTGGCCACTAATGGCATCTCTTTGCCATTTAAAAAATTTGGTCAATCTAAAATTGCACTAAGTGTTGGAACCCAAATATTTCAAGGTCTAAGGACCCATGCCTAGAGTGTTACCCAAGAGTGATTTCTTAGACTTAAGTCATCCCAATGACTTGTATTACTAACAAGATGGCCCTTAACCCTTAACTTGACAACCTATGCCTATAGAAGCTTGGCCTAACCAGAGATGGACTTACACCTAGAACCTATTCTCTCATGAAGACTTGCACCTATCAACCTCCCTGTGAAGACATATCATTAGAAGGCCACCTAATCCCCTATATCTAATGATTAAATCCTATTGAGACCCCATGTTTCACCAAGATGAAATTAGCCTACCATGGGCCCATTCCCTTCACTATGGTGCTTTGGGTGAGTGTACAAGGCTTGTGCCTTGTGTAAAACTGATGTCCAGTGCCATATCATGATTAAATGTTGTGCTCTATATCTTGTTACCCCTATGTTTAGCTTCCCCAAGTCTATAACTAACTTAGATTGATATCTAAGTGTATGACCAAGTGCATAAACCAACCTAGTGAAATTTTATATAACATTTTGGTTTAGTTGTTGGGACATGTGTTGAATTTTTTTAATTTTAATGGTGAAACAAAGTGATGCTCTAATTATCACTCAAGAATATTGATTATTGGTTAGAGCAAGTGGAAGATAGTTTCATGTAGAGGAATCCTACATATAAATGGAAATAATCAAGATAATGGGTACAAACCAACTTGTATGATGTTTCATATGGAGTGCTATTTTGTGAGTTACCTAAGTATGTGTACCTGTGTCTGGTTGCCTGCACTAATTTTAGAAGGTGTAGCTATGGCGATTGCCTTAAGTAGACCACATATCATGTAGAAGGGTTGGAAAGTTTGGATGAAGTTTAGATGTACACTATGGAAAAGTGGTAGAATGGTACATTGAACAACTACATATTAGAGTTTGTAGTGTTAACCATCTCATGTCCTAAAGCAATAGAGTATGAGTTTATTCATAAATTGAGAGGTGCATTTATAAGAGGGATCAATACCAAATTAAAGAAAATCCTAGTGGATTATGACATAGAAACTATAAGAATGAAGGCTAAAATCCTTATGCATATGGGCAAGCATAAAAGGTGAGAATGGGAAGTGTAGGTGAGGTGTGATTATTGAAGACAAGCAACCTAACACCTAAGATATATAGAAGTTGAACTATGGAAAATGTAGGTACAATATAATGGAGGATCTAGAACCTATAAGTACTAAGAGGCCCTATAGCGAGTAGTAAGGGCATGGGGAAGGATCCCTTGATTTGTAGTGGCATGAGGAGAGAGAAGAAGAGAAAAGAAATTAAACTTAATAGTTAGGTGTAGGATGTAGTGAGTTATTATAAGAAGTGTCATTTGAGGATGTGATATAAGGACCTACCCCTTTTAACTTGAAGCACAAGATCATGTGCTAAATTCCCCATCAGAAGATAGAAGAAGAGTAACTAAACTTGTTATCAACCTAGACTTTGATAGGATTTAAGATTTGAATCAAGATTTTAAACTTGAGCAAGATTTTGAACTTGAGCAAGTGACCCCTTATGAGGAATTGAGTAATGATATGATGAATTTAGAAATCAAACCCAAGAGCCTTAAATATAGGAGAAAGTATTCATGTGTAGATCATGTTAGCTGCACTGATTGGGCAACAACCTATAGGAAGTGGTATGATGTCACTAGTGAGCAGTATTGTGATGATAAGTTCAATAACATAACCTAAACCATTAGGGTCAATTATCAACCCTATAAATGGAGGAATGAGGGGATAATCACCTCAAACCCTAGTGCTACCCCCTCAATAGATATATTACAAGATGGAAATGTACTTTCCTAAGTATCATAGAATTGAAAATGCCATGGATCATGTGCTAAAGTATGAGTTACAATGGCATGATTAAGGCATCACTTAGCTTGAGTATGAGGCAACTTAGTTCACTACCACCTTGCTAGATCATGCCCATACCTATTATCAAAAGTTTGATCTAAACCAAGGTATGGTTAAATATAATGTGCTAAAGGAAGCCTTCTTGAAAGAGTTTAATATCCTTAAGTTTGAGCAGTAGAGCATCATGGTGCTCAAAGAGATTAGCCAAGGGTTATTTGAGAGTGTGTGCCTATATGATGCACAATTTAAAACTCTTCTCTTTAATCTTACATATGATATTCATCCCTCCTATCATGTGTAATGGTTTTTTATGGTCCTATTGGTGCCTTTTAGACATGCATTGTCTATGAAGACTTTCATAAAACCCCATAAAACACATGAATTAATGCTCTAGGCTGAGGTGGTAGGTAACACTGATATTATGATCAGTCCATTCATAGAGGCACATATTAAATCAATAGCCTCATAAATATAGAATATGATCATTGGGTCAGCACATGGCACTCTCAGTAGATTATGGTGCATCGATTATGAGATAAAGGGACATAATAGTAATAACTACCTACAAAGAAATGTTCACACCATCATTCTCAACTATGAAGTTTGTCATGGGTCGAATGACTCTTGAAACTACCCTATATTATAAAATGATAGCCAAAACATAAATTTGTGATTCTTACACACACTCAATAATGAGTTATAGAGTCATTGATGAGATATGCCAAAACATAAAAAAAGGTGTGAGAAAGGTAATAATAATAGGCAGTAGTCAGGCAAGCTAGGCAATGAAGACTATAGCCAAAACAATATGGGTTATGGGAACCAATGAGGCACACATGAGTGAGGAGGAGTAGGTGGTGTAGAAAGATTCCCACTATGATCATGCTATAAGTATGGGTCAATGAAACACTATCAACATGATTACCCCATGCACCCAATGTGATGGTATTTTTGAGGGCTACATGCAGTTGAGGAATGCCCTAACTTGTACAAAAAATTGACTCAAGGTACGGTTGATATAGATAGGGGTGAAAAAATGGTTAAGAGTGAGTTTAGAGAGGAAAAGTGGGCCCCTAAGCCCTAAAAAACTCATAAGGGGCCACCTAAGGTATAGGCCATGATAAGGAGTGGGTTCACCACTCAACCACCTACTAAACCAAACCAATATCTACACTTGGAGTATGGTGAATGAAGCCACACTAAGCATGTGACATGGATAGGTCCAAAATCTATGTCATATCCTGACCCTGCATGATAGAAAGATGTCCTATAATAGGTCATGAGCATGATAAAAATCTTCTAGCATGAGCTTCAATTGGCTAGATATTTAGAGGCATAGATCACCACTTCATGTAGGAAGCAATATCTCCAGGAGGATAAAGTACAAGATTTGACTGAGATCTTGTGCTTCTTACATATTGAAGGGTTACTACCACTACTAAAGGACTTACTTCAAAAGAATGCAAGAAAAGAACCAATGCAAGAGGCCACACCTCAAGTGATAGAAGTTACAACACCATATATGGAGTGGGTGCATGAAGTTAGGCATACTTATAATGATGAGTATGACTAAGAATTATTGATATATACCACCATCAATGGATGGTTGGTCTATGAAGTATTAGTAGATATAGGTGCCAAGGTCATTATCCTAGCCAAAAATCCCTAGGAAAAGATGTGGTGACCACTCTTGAGGCCTTCACCCCATATGTTGTTCATGGATAATAAAACTTGAGCACAACCTATCAGGATCTTGAAAGGCACCATTATAGATATCATGGGCACTAAGTTTCATGTAGACTTTTAGGTCATTGAGTTAGCAAAATAGGAAAACTACCTAGTGCTCTTGGGAAGGCCATGGTACTATGACAACAACATAGACATGTGATTTAAGAAGTGTTATATGACTTTTGTGAATGGAAAAGAAAGGGTGGTGATCCCCCTTTCAAGTAATCAAGGGCCACCATATGTAAAGAGTGTTGATCTTGAGGATGAGATTAACCACATCTATAAAATCATGGTGTAATGTGTCAAGAAGCTCAACCTTAATGACCAAGGTGTGCTTGAATGGGATGATATACAATTGGCCTTTGACATGACTAATTTAGCATGCGAGTGATTGGTTGAAGAAGCCTATGAGGTCATTGGCTCAAGGTGCCACCTAGTGTGAGTAGCCAGGCCAAGACCAACTATAACAAGGTTGGTTAGGATTGAGCATCTTAAAAAGAAATGGGCCCCCTATGCCTAGAGGATAGAGAAAAGGGTACTTTGAATCAATAAAGAGAATATTAAAACACTTCAAAGGTATGAAGGGAACCAACCCATAAAAAATTACATCCAAGACATTAAATCTTGCATCCCAAAGGAGATAGATTGAATGGACATACTAGTGCATACCCTCAAAAGCACTACCGCTCATTGGTAGACAATAAAAGAACCCACTTTGCCAACTAGGTGGGACATGAAGGTAGTAATATGCACCAAGTTTGACAAAAGTAATGAAGATATAGACATACCTATTTAAATTGATAATTTTAACCCAATCCCACATGTGTGTTTGTGTGAAGAAATGTGGACTGACTATAGAAATAATGTGCTAAGAGGCCTATGGGTGCACACCTTTTATAGGACCTTAAATACATGGATACAGATATAGTACATTATAAATGAGATGCACTAAAAAAAAAGTAACTAGGAAAGGGTCAAGGAGAGGTTTGTGTACACTTTTTCCTTTCTTTCATAGAACTTCGAGATACTAGAGCCATTACCAGTCATCTACAAAGTACTATTTGAGTACACTACAATCTTAGAAGAAAACCTAAAGGATATGTTTGGGGAGAAATGAATAGCACTCCCAACATTATTTAAAGAGATGGTGCTTAATAGTGACTCTAGTGAAGAAGATGATGAGACCTGGAAAGAGCACAATTGGAAGGCTCTGATGGGTAGACCAAATCTTGTGCACCTTGTGGATGATAATACCCTAGTAGATGAATACCAAACACATCATTGAATTTAAATAATGGAGGGGATAAGGTAAGTTAAAGACTCTCATCAAGAGAGAAATGAACCTTGTCATGTGCCACTCAAGACCACTAAAGTGGAGATCAACATAGATGGTGAGACAAAGATCACCACTATAGACACGTACTAGTCTGAGTCAGAGCTGGCATGAATTATAGACCTCTTGAAAGAATTTTAGGACCTATTTTCATACAATAATAAGGAAATTAAGGTCACCCACCCTTCACTTGGAAAAATGAGCATCAAGCTAGGAGATGGTGTGAGATCAGTCAAGAAGCACCCATATCAGATGAATCCCAATCTATGCACCAAGGTAAAGACATAGATAAATGGAATATTGGCTACTAGTATCATCTACCTAGTACAAGAATCTAAGTGGGTGAGCTTAATAGTCATTAGAATCAAGAAATATAAGTGTATATGAATTTGTGTTGATTACAAGATACTAAACACTATCTATATCAATGATCCATTCTTGACCTTGTTCATCAATGAGGTCCTAGATGGAGTCACAGGCTATAAAATCTACACTTTCACTGATGGGTTTTTGGGTTATCATTAGGTGCAAATCAAGGAGGAGGATAACCCTAAAATAACCTTCACAATTGAATAGGGTTATTTCACCTATAACTTGATGCCCTTTGGACTCAAGAATGGACCAGACATATTTTCTAGAGGTAGTGATCACTACCTTCAAGGACTTCATCCATAGTTTTTTCTACAAGTGTACCTCAATGACTAGACTATGTATGGTCTTGTAAAAGACCACTATTATAATTTGTGACTTATTTTTAAAAGGTGTAGATATCCTAGATCTATTTAAATTTGAATAAGTACATCTTTGTAACCTTATTTGTAACATTACTTAGGCACATCATCTGCAAGGATGGTTTATTTATCGATCCAACAAAGATTTCCATAATAATCCATCTCTAAACATCTTTAATGTATTAAGTTATCGATACTTTTATAGGCCATTATGGAAACTATAGAATTTCATTCAGAGCTATGTGAAAATAATGGCACCTTTAGAGGAACACTTGTGCAAGGATGACCCATTCTACTAGGGCGAGTCACAAGAGGAGGCCTTTGAAACACTAAAGTTGAAGCTAGAAAGTGCACCAATTCTACAATTTTTTGACTGGATGACTCCTTTTCACATCTACATTTATGATTTAGGCTATGCCATTGGCACCCTATTGGCACAACTAGGAAAGGGTAAGATGAACCACCCCATCTCCTTTGCAAGTAGAAAATTGACGTAGGTAGAGCAAAATTATACCACCACCGAGCGTGAGGTGCTAACAATGGTCTATGCCTTACAAAAATTTATGTAGTAGCTTTTAGGAACCCCATTCATTTTATTCATAGATTATGAGTTACTTAATGACCTTATGAATAAGCATATTTTACATAGGCACATATTCAGATAGATTGTTTTCTTCCAAGAATTCTAGTTCTCTATAGTCATCAAACCTAGAAAATAAAACTTGGGACCAGACTATTTATCTCGTATCAACTCTAGAGATGTAGTGGTAACCATTGAGGATGCCATTATATATGTACAACTATATAAATTTTAATGCATTATTGAAGACCTAATAGAGATTACCACTTTCCTAACATCTAGATTTGTGCCCTAGACTTGGTTGACCAAGGAAAAGAAATAAATCATAATCTGGCCACCCCCTTCTAGCTCATCAAAGGGGATATCTATACACTAAGTAGGGATGAAGTCCTATGTTGGTGTTTTTTTTAACATGAAAGGGACTCCATCCTCTAGGAATCATATGAAAGGATCATATGAGGTCATTTTACTAGGGATGTAATGATGTGCAAAATATTATAGTCATGCTTATGGTGGCCAAGCCTATTCCAAGATGCTAAGGGGTATACTAAGGCATGTGATGTATGCTATCACACTAGAAAGCCCTACCATTGGGATGATATGCCTCTCATTCCCATCCTCACCTATGCACCATTTAAAAAATGGGCCTTTAGCTTTATTAGGCCAATCACTCCTATAGAAAGGCACACCAATGCCATATACATTTTAACAATCATTGACTATTTCAATAAGTGGGCTAAAGCCATGCTGACCAAATACTATAAAACCATAAAAACTATGTGACTCATATGGGATAACATCATCATTAGGTATGGGTGCTCATTCAGTTTAACTAGCAATAGGGGCACTCATTTCATAAATGAAATAGTGTGCATCCTCCTAATGGAATATATGGTGACACACCATAAGACCACCCCACATCATCCCTAGGCTAATGGAATATCTAAATCCTTTAATAAAATCTTAGGAGCATGCCTCATGAGATATGCAATGTTGGTCACAAGGACTAGGATGATCAAGTTTTAGCAGTACTTTGGGCATATCAAACAACCTACAAGTGTTTGAACAAGGCTACATAATTTTAACTGGTGTTTAACAATGATATATTTTTGGCCATGGATTTCATGGTGCTCTCCTTAAATATTACATACATTGGCTATTTAGACAACCAAGAATCTCTAAGCATAAGATTGGAAGACTTATATCACTTAGATGAGAAGAATGTCCAAGCTAAATGGAGTTAGTAGGTTGAGAAAACATGCCAAAAGTGATAACATGGCAAGCAAATCATGCATAAGGAGATTATTTAAGGAGTATTAGTGTTTCTCTATGATTCCACATACCTCAAGCACCTAATCAAGTTACAAATCTGGTGGATGGGTCCATACATCATCCACCACATCTTGGAAATAAGTTCATGTAAGCTATGCACGTTATCTAGTGAAATTCTCCCTAAGTATTTCAATGGGAAATAAATAAATTAATATAAGTAGTAGGTTGGTGTGCATGACATAGAAACTCAAAATTCTTGATCAGTAGTCAATTCAAGTTGATTTGACTAAAATAAAGTTTGGTACAAGCCAAACCATTCTTTTCTTTCTTTACTCCTTATATAGTGTATAGAGGTAGTGAACGGTGTATGATGGCCATATGAAATTTTGGGTCAACACTTCATGATTAATTCCAATCAGGTGAGTCGACCACTTGCTCCAATAAGTGCATGAAACTTACTAGGTGCAAGCACATGTGTGCAAAATAAATAGTGTAGGGCAATTCAAGGCCCAAGAATGAACCACTCTGGTGCTACTTGTGCACCAAAGTTTTAAGAAGGTATATCTTTCAATCTAGTTCTAAAAACCTTTGAGGCAAGAGAATACATTCAACATAGTTGGGCACACGATCAAAAAGTAAAGACACTAAACTTAGTTAAGTACAAGGTAGACAATGAAGATGCATGTACTAAAAAAGTGTGCAACAACATCCATAGAGGAAAAAAACACTAGAGGGCCAGTGTAAGGGATTTTTATGGGGTAGGAAGGCCAAGGAAAGATGACACATAAGAAATCAACCAAAAAATAAAAGTGTGATTGAAATGGGAATGCAACTAGCAAAGAAGTAGAACTAAGGAGGTTGAATCATGTGCATGTGAGGTGTTATGTCTAGGTTAATACAAGAAAGGTGAAGGCCATGCATAAATAAATCATTCAAGATAGTTGGCATTCACCCAAGAAGGAGCAAGAAGTGACCATTTGAACCACACATCACTTCACCAAAAAATCCATTAGGATCATTCAATGAGGTGATGATGGCACATAGATATGCAATTAATGCATACAAGATACGATATTTTTCAAGATTTTGTGTATTTTTTGCATTTCCAAAGAAGATAAAGGTACCTATGCCATTAAGATTACATTAATAATGATGGTTTAAAAAAGGGTTATAGAAGTGAAAATGATAGATTTAATAATTTTACCAAGTTCACGCTAACCCAAACTAAGAGTGAGTAGAGCAAGAGAACAAAGAGTTGAAGTAAGAAAGAACTTGCCACAAGTGAAAATTTGACCAACTTAGGCACCTAGAGTGGAAGAAACCACATTGAGGAGTGAACTCATAGTGAAGCCATGTGTGAGGGGTTGGGATGAGATAAATTGGTGTAGAGATCTAGGTAAAATCTAATGCTATCACCGGGTTGCCATTAATGACTAGTGAAGTTTAGAGCCAGACACATAGGCAAAAACCCTATGACTACAAAATTACCCACCATCATTAGAAGTTATGGCAAGCTACACCACCTTAAGTTCAATTCTAGTAGAGTAAAAATGGTGAAGAAATAGAAGGAATCAGGCTCAATATAAGCATAGTTATAACCCAAGAGGGTCAAAATTATTGAGGAAGAATCTACCACCAAGACAAAAGTATAGACAATTGAGGCAATTAGCATCATAGTGGTAGATATCAAAGTGCTTAAAAAATTGTCCTATTAATACATGTAGTTTACATCAAAGGTATCAATGGAAGAACTATGACATTCCTTCATGTACATATCCTAATTAAAAGAATACAACCATCATATATTGAGCCATTTCTAGGACTTGGCATAAGACTGAATGGTGGATATGGGGTGAAAGACCCCTAATGATTTGCCCTCTTTGATGTCTTAATTAGAGCTAGGTTAAATGCCTCAATCACAAATCAACTCTACGAGTTACCTTTCTTTGAAAATCTTGAAGAACTCATTCAATTCCTTCTCTTGCACATCCATGAGGATTGTGTATACTTTTTAGGTCAATGCATGAAGATCTTGATGTAGATGATAAGATGCAAAACTAGGCTCTTAGACATAGGTATATACATCCATCATCTAATGGATGATGATGAGGAGGTATATCAAGCCACAAAGCTATTAAACTACTTTAAGGGGGGTTATACATTCTCAATCAACAAGTGTGAAGACCCCAACATAAGGGTAACAATGTGCCTTATGATATTGAAGTTATGTCCTGGTGACTTTAAGATAGATTTGTCTAAGGCATATCTATAATTAGCCTATAATATGTCATAGGGAATCTATTTCAACATCATGCAATTCATTTCCAAAGAATTGACCAAGAATATGCTTGAATGCCACAGTGCTAAAGGGACCTTCAGATGCGGCTATATCCTCATCTTGATCATAAAGGAGGAGATCAAGATCCTTGATGAAAGTGGGGAAATTTTTTGGCTATTATCAAAACACCATGAGTCCCTAACATAGAAATACAAGGAATATGCCTACCCCACTACCTTTAGCCCAAAATATAAGACTTGTGTATTATGCTGGCATGAGAAGTATATCAAAGCCTTTGGACTAGAGTGGTGCATGCCCTAGGGGATTCCTCTGATCATATTGGGATGGAAAATTCTTCCATGATGTATCACTAATAAATTATGCACTTATAACTAAAGGATATGAAAAAGTCAAGATGGCTAAATCTTTCCTTCACCTTCTCAGTAGGATACTTTCGAGACACACTTCACTGAATCCCAAATGTGTAAAGAATGGACATCCTAGTCTACAAGCTTGATGTAGATAGACAAAAAATGTGTTAATGGTTCCCCTACATAGATTTATGAATGAATAAAGATAAAGAGGATACCTTAGATCACCTAGACATCAACTTAGTTTAAGAGGTCACTATCCTTGGATTCATCTATAGACTCTACTATGCGATGAAGCCAAGGAAGAAGGATTCTAGCATCAAGCCTAGCACCAAGAGGATAAAATACCCCCATCCATATTATGGATGAGGTAAAATCCATCAGTAGCTAGTTGAAAATGTAGGATCAATACTTGGAGGTGGTCTTCTATGCCTTCTAAACTAAGGCTAGTAAATAGGGATAAATTTTAGATGGCAGGGTGAAGCACACTAAAGAAAGGCTCGAAGCCTTTAGGAGAGAAATAACAAGCACATAGATGATTTCCTTCAAGGATGATATCACTAAGGTAGACACCAACATTGATGAAATTAATGTTTTTATCCAACTCTGTGATAATTTTAAAGTAGATCTAGTATAATGTGTGCCCAAGTTCTGCACACCTAAAGCACTTAAAGACTAATCTGGGGTGGACTAACAATTTTGTATGGGGTATTGTTGGGCCCCATTTTGTACCATTAAATATAACATTAAAACCTATCAAAAATATATAATGAGTGACCCTTAGATTAGTATCACCACATTTTGTACATTTTGGCACCAATTGGAGGAATCCTCATGGATCTTGTGCCAGCTAACGGGTAGTTGTAGAGCATCAAACTTACTAAAAACATCCCTATCAAGACTTATACAAGGAAGATAGATAAACATGTATGTTATAGAGTGGAGTAGGTGATATAGTGACCCCTTGATGATATATCATCTTATGACATGTGTACATTCGACCTTGATAGTGTAGTGGAGCTAGCAAACTCGTAATAGCTCATCACTTGGCATGTGCCCATCTGACTTGGTAGGAGATCACCATCACCTATAAAAGGAGACTCTCTTTAGAAGATAATAAGGAGGAGAAGAAACATAGTGAATTTTTATAAAAATAAATATCTAACATTAATATTTTCATTTAGTATATTAGTTCTAGTAGTTCGAATGTATATCCCTAGCTCGCATGCTAGCCACTAGGCATGAATAGTGTTAGGAAAATAATATGTTATGTTACTTGTAATGAAATATATTGATTAATTTAATGACTAATACCATTAAATAAATTAATTATTAGTCTTTTTTTATGATCTACATGATGTTTTTGTTATGAGCTAGTTTCATTTAAGTTTTGTTTATCTATTTCACAATATATTAGAATATGGAGGTTTAACCCTAGCCACTAATGGTATCTTGGTGCCATTTAGCATATTTGGTCAACCTAAAATTTCACTAAGTGTTGGAACAAAAATGCATCAAGGTCTAAGGAACCATGCCTAGAGTTTTACACGAGTGATTCCTTAGACATAAGTTCTCCCTATGACTTGCATGACTAGCTAGATGGCCCTTAACCCTCAACTTGATGACCTGTGCTTATAGAAGCTTGGCCTAACCAGAGATGTAATTACACCCTAGGACCTATTATCTCATGAATAGTTATGCCTATAAAACTCTTTATGAATACTTAACATTAGAAGGCTACCTAAACCCCTCTATTCAATGATTAAATCCCATTGAGACCTTAGTTTGTACCATGATGCAACTAGCCCAACATGGGCTTAGTCTCTTCACGATTACACTTAAAGTGAGCACATAAGGATTATTCCTTGTATGAAACTAATGATAGTGCCATAGAAAGATTAAATTTTGTGCAGCAGATCTTTCTACCCCTACACCTAGCTTCCCCAATTCTAGAATTGACTTGGCTTAGAAGCGAAGTGCATGACCAAATGTAAAAACCAATCTAGTGAAATTTTCTACAATAATTACCTTATATGATAAATCCACTAAAGTTATATAAATACATTATAAATATTATCACAATGGTAGTCAAATTATTAATTTAGAAGTAGATATTGAATATTATATACCATTACCTATGCTCCCTAGTGATGAATCTATACTTGAGATACTCCATGTCAGAGAACCTCAATTTCCATGTCAACATCATAAACTCAGTAAATTTAAGAAAAAAATTCCTTGTTTCAATAATTTCATTACTAGTGTCGACCCTAAAACATATCATATTTCTCCCTTTCCTCCCATGCCATGTTATTTTCAAGATGGAAATGTTGTGCTCATTGAGGAAACTACAGAAATATAATAGAGTACACCAACATGTCGTAAAACTATTATTGTTTCCAAAGAGTTCACTCTTGAAGATCATGATAACTTATGTTGGAAATTGATCCTATCATCATTATTCATAACATAATCACTTATCCAAATGCTAAACCCATTAGACAAAAGCAACAAAAATTACCACTTGAAATTTCTACTTTATGATTATAAGAAAATCATTAAAGTTTTGGATGCTAAATTCATTAAACCCATGGATTACTCAGAATGGGTATAAAACATAGTTATCATTTATAAAAAAGTCAAAATGGTTATCCATATATGCATATATTTTTTTAATCTAAAATTAGAATGCCCAAAATACAACCTTACCTTACATTTAATACATGTTATTATCGATTCTACCACCAGGTATAAAATGTTATCACTTATGGACATTTTTTAGGCTATAAATAAATTCACATATCTCCTAAATACTAACATAAAACAACATTTTATATAAATTAGGGCACCTATTGCTACGTTAGAATGCCTTTCAGTCTAAAAAATTTTGGGGCCACCTACCATCATGAAATGACCCATATTTTTCATGAACATATTCATAATATTGATGATACTTATGTGGATGATCTCATTTCCAAATCTAAAATTTGTAAAAATTATCTCAATGATTTAGCTATAATTTTAGACTGACTCATTAAATATAAAGTCAGATTTAATCCATATAAATGTGTATTTAGAGTTACATCTGTTAAACTTTTAGGTTTTCTAGTTTCCCTTCGAGACATTGATGTCTATCCCACTAAAATCAAGGCCATCATTAACATTTATATTCCTCATTCCATTCTTGACATATGAACATAACTTGGGAAACATTGATCAATTTGGTGGTTTATCCTATAAATGGCTTACCATATTTACTCTATCAATTCTCTTTTTAAAAAAGGTAATGCTCTAGAATGGATGGATTCATGACAAAAATTATTTGATAGTGTGAAATAATATTTTTTCATCCTCCCACTCTTCATCCACCTTAAAAATATTACCCATTAATTATATATACATAATCTAAGCCCATATCATTTGGGGCAATGGTTTCCCAACAAGACATTAGTGGTAGATAATATGTTATTTATTATATTAGTCATGGTTTAATTGATTATTAAAAACATTATACCAAAGTAGAGCATTATTTTCTTGCCATATATTTCACAACTAAAAAGCTTCATCATCAAACCACTTATGTCATTATCCATTCTAATTCACTTCATCATTTCTTCTCCAAATCTTTCTTACCTAGAGATATAATTGGCAAATATATTGTCCTTCTGATGACATTTGACCTTCGAATTACTACACAAAAATATATCAAAGGACAAGTCATCATAGACCAAATTGTGGCAGCTTCCTTACCATATACAAATCACCTTCAAGATACAATTTTGGATGAAGAAATTATTTACATTGAAGGTCTTAATCAAGAAATTTATCTTAAATATTATTTTCAAAATTTCACTACTTATCCATAAGCAAATAATCTAATTTTTTGTTATAACACTACCATTAAATCTAAAATGTTTATTAAATAATTATAGGGAATTACAATTGATTTAAATAGAGATACTTGAAAACTCCACCTCAATGGCACAAAATAACTCCAAGGATATGTTGTAGGATGCATCCTAACCAACCCATAGGGTAAAATTATACCTTTAGAATTTTAGCTAAATTTTGATGTCACCAATAACATGGATGAATATGAATCTCTAATATTAGGCATGTAAGCTTGAATAAATTTAGACATCCCATATTTACATTCTTTGGGTGATTCCAAACTTATATGCCATCAAGTTAGTGGAGACTATAAATGAAAACGTGAAAAATTATTCACATATCATCAAATTGCCACCAAACTTTCAAAATAATTAGAATATTTTACCATCAAACTAATTCCAAGAGATTAAAATGCTATAACATATTCTCTTGCTTCATCAGCATCTTTGTTTCACCCTCACCAAGTATTTTCTAATTCTCAAATTCTTATTCAAATAAGGAAAGCATATTATTCCTTACAAAAAAAATGCTTTTCTAATTTGTTTAATTAAGGATATCATTATTCAAAAAATCATGTGGTGTAAAAACATAATTCAATTTATTAAACATAAAACCTACCCTCTAGACACAGATTCTCATGAAAATACTCACATATGTAAAAAAGCTTTTAGATAAGTACTTCGATACAATACCTTATAACATAATAATGAAGAAGGAACCTTAATACATTATGTATTATAAGAATAAATTCCTACTCTTTTATAAAAAATGCATGAGGGCATCTACGGTGGTAACTATAGATGTCATGTTACAACCTACAAATGCCTGCATATGGGTTACTTTTGGCATACTTTGAAAAAATATGCTATTTATTTCATTAAAAAGTGTAATCCTTGTCAAATCCATGATGATATAATTCAATCCCCCCTACCAAACTCCAAAAAATGGAGTTTCCTTGGCCATTATTTATGTGGGGATTATATATCATTGGAAAATTACCCCGATGACAAGATGGGCATGTATTTATTATAATTTCAACTAAATATTTTACCAAATGGGTAGAATCCATGCCTCTTGTTAATGTCACTAGTATTACCATTTTTTAATTTATTCTCAATAAAATCTATCATTTTTGAGTTCCCCATACCATCATTTCTAACAATGGTGGTATATTCAAAAATAAAGACATAAAGAAATTATGTGCAAAATTCAAAAGTTCCCACAAATTCTCAACACCTTACCATCCCTATTGTAATGGAAAAGTAGAATCCAATAACAAAATTTTGAATAAAATCACACATAAAATTTCTAGATAAACTAATATTTTTTGGCAAATCCATCTATATGTCTCACTTTGGGCTTACCATACTAACATATGCACTGCTACTGGGGTACTGCCATTTTCACTAGTATATGGGTCTGAATCAGTCTTACCATTAAAATTTTAACTCCCATATTTACATATATCCCTTCATGGTATAGTTCATGGTGAATAATTATGTGAATCCTATCTTCATGATTTATGTCTTCTTGATGAGTATTGTATGACTACTTTACATCATAATCATTAGTACCAGGCTCAAATTTCTAAACAACAGAATAAAATGGTCAAAGTATGAACTTTCAATATTGGTGATTTAGTCCTCAAATTATATTATACAGATGACAAATAAGGAAATTATACTAAAAAATGGTGGGGGCCTTACTTATTAAAATATATCCTTTCTCATAGTATCTATACATTACAAATTAGTGAAGGGAATGCCTTCAAATAACCTACTAACGCTCAATTTTTTTTTAAATATTTTGCTTAAATATTTAAATTCTTTTCATGATTTAATATACTATAGATAATTATACTTATTTTAGGTTTCTTCCAAAGATATCCAATCTATATCAAGTGCATTCTATTTAATAACCTTAGCTACTATCTTTGTCCCTTGGGTCTATCTTTATTACTTTTATTTAATTCATGAGTTGTATTGTAAGATTGTGGATGGGACCCAAATTTCCTCATTAACATATTTTATTTTCATATTTCATTAATATCATGTTCTCTTTGATCATAAATTTGTCATTTTACATGTTTCTTTTCATTTTTCATTTCCTTTTTATTTTGTGAGTTGCAATATAAAACCTTGGATATGACTAGGCCTTCCTCACAATAGCATATTTTTACCCACTTTGATTTATATTTTAAGAGTTGTATTATAATACCTTAGATAGGACTAGGTCTTCATCATAAAATATATATTTTTCAAAACTATATTTATACCAAAGTGTTTTTTTAGAAATTAAAGCAATGGTTAAGGATTATTATCTCATACTATTAAAATTGATTTTTTTAATTTTTAGGTAACATATTTAGAATAAGATATATATTGCATGTTTCCCTATATAACCATTACTTATTATGATATATATTCACTCATACATGTCATTTTATCCCACTCACATTGTCCTCGTTTTTATGATTTGAGGTAACTCAATCATTTCATGTTCATTCTCCTTCATTCCCTATTTTTATTCTAATTTGGGCACAACAAGGTTAGTTTCAAGATAATATTCTTATTTAACATGATAGTACAAGACTCATAAATAACATGATCTCTAATTTATTTTCCTTAGACATTAGGTCTAATTTTTCTAGTGATATTCATTTTCAACATCCATGTTGGTCTTGAAAACCCATATGGAGGAGGAATTGAAAAATCCATAAAAATGTTAAAAGGGAAATTGTTTAAAATAAAAGGCAATGATAAAAATTTAATTACAAATCTGAAATTCTAAATCACACCAAAATGTGTTATTATAAAGCATACCTTATATTCTATTCCAATATTAAACTCCATAGTTGACATCATCATAAGGCCAAGGTCCATTGGGGTGGGGTATGCAAATAGATTGGAATGAAATATTTAAAATTATATAAAGTGCTACCTATTTTATCACACAATTACCCACTCTTCGTAATATACTAATGACTTTTTAAGTGGTCTTGAGAATGGGGAACATGTTGTGGGAAGGTAGGTCCATTTTAATTTTCTTACATATAGCCTTCATTAGATGATATTTATACTTCATTAGTTAACCTAAATCTATGTGGGTAAGGTAAGTTATCTAGAGTCCTTAATGACAAAATTTCTCTTGTTTTTCCAGCTTATTTTGAGTGTCTTAACCTCGATAAATATTTCTTATCTTGGTACCACCTACATTTCCCCCACCACTCATTTAATTTACCCCCTTAATAAGAAAGTTTATTTCAAAATCAATTTTCCTAGCTTATTTATTCCTTCTTCACATCTTCTTAAAACATGTTACCAATAGTTTTACTTTGTTTTTGTTTATATTAAAGAAGAAAACTATATTTTTGAGTGACTATGCATTACATATTTATAACACCACTTTATCTTTCTTATAAATTCTTAGTTTTTTATAAAAATTATAAACTTTATTTATCAAACTATTTGAGGATCATATTTCTTCATTTCTAATTATAATTTTTCCATTGTTTAATGAGTTTGGATTGTTACTTCTCACTCATCAATGTTGTTTTGATTTATGCTACTTTTCCATTTATGTTCAAGTTTATTTGTTAATTATTTTACATTGATGTTATATTTATCATCTTACTATCACATGACCATAATTTGATCTAGTTTATCACTTTTCTTACCTAAGGTACATTTTATTTGAGTTTTTGGATCATTTTGTAGCATTATATTTTTTGGTTACCCAATTTACTCTCAGTCTTCCTTGGTCCTTTTAGTTATAACTTAGCACTTATAAAATTAGCTTACCAATTAACCAAGTGATTTATTTAGTTATATAAAGTTAATTTACGTTGATTTCTCTACATTTATTTATTTTTTATTTTTATTTTTGCATCCCTAGGGTTTATCAAAAGTAATTAATGTTACCTCCATGCTCAAAATTATAAATAAAATAGAAAATAATTCAATGATAAAGGTAAGTCAAGGTATGTAGATGATATTTTTATATATTTTAGTTATTTAATTATAGTCATTTAAATTAATGATTTTACTAAAATATATTATCTCAAAGTTTTGTATAGATATGATCTTTTCCTAAAGCACCATCCCATGTTATAACTATATGACATGTGATGATCTTTGATTGGGGCATATGTATACACACAATAGTTTTAAACTTTATCAGTTATTGATTCTCTCTCTTATAATAACACATCTAATATCAATCTCTTTGAGTGCATGCCTTAAATGGTACACCAAGAAAGTGGTCGATAGACCTTTAGTGCTTCATAGGATTGTTAGCCCCTATACCACCACTTAAAACCAATACAAAATACTCATATCAATTTCCCTAGGCATTAAAACCCTATTTATACATTTCCCTAAGCAACTCACTACCCAAAATAGCCCCCAAATAATAAAACCCCCATTTTTACCATGTATCCTACTAGGTTGACCTTTTTGACCCCATTTTGGGATTTATCACACATTACGAAACTATGTTAACTTAACCTGACATAGTTTAAGACCTAACATCTCTATTTCCTACCTAATGAGGTCAACTAGGTTGACTTCCTAGGATAAAATATTGGGAGGGTTTAGGGTCAATCCATGACTATATATACCACATTTCATTTCATTTCTAATAGAGGATCAATTAATTAAAAAGAATTACTTCTTATAAATCTACTTGTACAATCAATAGGAAGTTTCATTACGTAGATTTTTGCCTTGGATAAGTCGCACTTGTCGTATGGAAGTCATGGATGAATAGGAGAGATATTATATCCTAGAGATTATTTATCCTTGTGATCATTAAAATCCCACAAAAACCTCTTGCAAAGTACCATAGGCCAAGGGAGAGATTGAGGCATGATGGGTTCACTTCAACAAAGGTAAGTATATTTATAGCCCTTTATATTTTGGTAAGTAGATGTTGTAGAGTTAATATTTGTTATATTTTATATCTCCTTTCTTAGATAATTTGTATGTTATAGATAGATTTATTTTTGCATGTTTATTATCTTCCCCATTTTTTCCACAAGACTTGGTGAACACTATATTATCTTACATATGCATTTACTAGATTATCTTACATAGTTTTTAGTAGATTATCTTACTTAATATTATTTACAATCATAAGGCCTAGCTATGGTTATCATAATATTTCATTTAACTAGAGGGATTAGAAACCTTTCCTTTACCATAATGTGACAAGAGATCCCTGAGTATAACATTAACAGATCTATTATTGGTCACAACCCTGATTTAAACATATCTACAAGTGTACTTACTAGTTGATTACCTTATTCAAACTTGAATATTATTTATTAGGATAAGTTATGGAATTGTCTAGTTTCACTTACATACAAGTAGAGGTAGATTATTAAGGATTTAATAGTTTGAGAATTGATATTTTTAGTATTGTAAGCATTTTATAAAAGTAAAGATAAATTATTTTCATAAATTTTATAAAAATCTAGTATTATTCTAATCCTAATCTAAGGGAGAGTAAGGGCCCACTAAACCAAAAAAGTGGGATCTATTTTTGGTATTTATATGTTTATCTCATACTATTGTGTGTCTTAAAGTTTTTCATCCATTATATTATGTAAATTATTGTGTTATTTCTCTCACCTATAGGACTATGTGTTAATGTAAGTGTTTCAAGTAAGCTGACTTTCAACATTTACATTCCAAAACATTTTCATTCTAAAGCATTTCCATTTTTATCAAATATATTATTTGTGTGTTTCTATTTGTTTACAATTTACATTTTTTCAAATAGACTAAAGGTGTGTTTACTTCAATGCAATTTCAATTTTAGGAATTGTGTTTCCACTAAAAGTATTTTCAATTTAGTAAGTGTGTTTGATTTCACAAGTAATAGATTATATTTAAATTCAATGAAGTATATTAAAACCTTAAAATTAAATGATCCACAAATCACCCCAAACAAATAATTTTTAGTCACCATTATGCATACCTTATTGTTGATTACCATTATACATAACTTAGATTGACATGAAATATTCATCTAAATGAAGAGTACATAATGACTACCATCATTTTTGTTCCTTTTCCATGGATTTTATATGTGTTAGTAGGTTATATAATCTTAAACTGATATTTGATAATAAAAAATTCTCATAAATCAAATAAATTTATGAATAGATAAAGAGATTCAAGGGGAAGATATATTCTTAAGAATCCCCAATAAAGCACAAGTATCAATAGGTCACAAGAATAAAGTGCATTAGAATACCTTATAGGAAAATAACTTGAGATTATTGATGAGGAACCACTATTAGCCTCACCTAAAATTTGGGAACATTCCCCAGAGGTAGGTGCATCCTTCCAAAATATGCAATCTAGGCTAAAAACTATCATAAACCAGAGTACTACATCTCAATCAAGTAGACTTACATATAATTTTAATGATTTAAAACCTTTCAAAATAATCCTTTACAAAATATATTGGAAATAGATGCGATATAAGGTAGGAAACATAGTAAATCAACAAAATAGGGTTGAAGCAGGTAGATATTAACCAATAAGGAGAACCTTTACCTATCATATTATCCTAGATCTAGATGAAAATGATCCAATAAAAAATATATCTCCATCTATGTTTATTACATTCAAGGGAATGAAAAAAATATATCTTGACCATTTTTTTCTTTAATTTAAGGTGCTATGTTAGACCTATGACTACAAGTCTGATAATCAAAAGTTAAAATTATTTCCATTAACACTTGAGGATTCAACTATGAGATGGTTTATGGGATTAAAAATGGAATCCATTCAAACATGGGATGTAATGAAAAATGTATTTTGGTACAAATATCATAATTACTGTAGGTTATGAGATATAAAAGAATAATTCTTCTGTATAATACAATTAGAAAATGAAGACATGGAAGACTATTTTGACCATTTCCTTTTTATCCTTAAAAGGTGTGAATATGAATGGATGAGGAACTAAGAAATATAATTTTCTTGAAAATATTAGATAATGATGCTCTTTAATCCTTGAACTTAATTTTAATATGGTATATAAATAAAATTTGTCTCAATGACATTATTGGACTATGCAAGAACTACTTAAGAACAAATGTTAGTGTTAGGACGCTGAAAATAGGAAAAGGAAGTAATGATGTAGGAAAACTTATGGAGGAGTTCTTGAATATTAAAATATATATTTTTTAATTAAAAACCAAATTATATGTATTTCAAGTAGAATATAATGCCACTATTTATATTTAGATATTTATTACCCAAAATGTATGTTGAAACATGCCCTATGATACTTCCCTCTTGACATGATAGACATGTGTGGTATATTTGATGCAAATACCCATGACACAAAGAATTATATATCCTCCTTCCTCTCTTTAATAATAAATTGAAATAGATTACCAAATCAACGGGAGATCTCAATTATATACAAAGACAAGGGAAAATTTGTATCTTATAATCAAAACCCAAATCTCTTTATTCCCATAGCTCCTTCCAATCCATGGATGCTGCATTGGGCTAGATAACACCTCCATAGACATAGGGACCAAAAAATTGGTCTCCATAATAATTTACATCACCAAATCCATGGGAAGACAAACCCAAAAACTATGTATTTCACAAATAAAACAATAATGTGTATCTCAACAATTATTTAATCAACTAAAGAGGTTTCCATCCCAACAGGTTTTGATGCCTACTCCTACTAGCCAACCCCAACAATTAGAACAAGTAAATCAACCTCAATTAACTATAACTAGTATAAAACCCAAATAATATACAAGTAGCCTATTTCTATGGAAAAAAAATAATATAATATGGGAGTAAATGCCATAAATTGTAGTAATGTTCAGTTACATTCATGAAAAAATTTGACTAGTCCACTCACCACCATATATAAATTCCTAATACAAAGGAAAATTCAAGCATTCCAAATGAGATATTTAAGGAAAATTATGACATTTAGGAGAAATAAAATCTTTATGAAACTAATGCTCCACCAATTTAATTTTTTAAAAGACTTAAATAAACAACAAATAAAAGTAAATATAATAATATAATAACTAAGAAAACTAAAAACATCTGCCTAGATTAGCAATATAATGATTCAGTGGAGTGGCCTTACAGTGGATAGATTACCTTCACTAAATAGGTACATTCATGAGAAGGTAATGTGGTTACTGCATGTGTCAGCATATAGGCAATTTCCATTTCATGTAAAAAATAATTGGCTCCATTTTAACTCTTCTACCTTTAGTGTTTGGGCATTGTTGGACTATTGTTTGTTTTGCAATATGAAGGGTGAACTGCAAAAGCAAGAGCCAAAAATTTTTGAAGACTGGAAGGCTAGATAGGATGTATGGAAGATTCTTCAGAAAGGGAAGGTGGAAAGTTATTTGGAGTAGTTGCATGGATTAAACCCCACATTACTACGGCATTCTTCAAAAATTGGGTTGATGACAGAGTAACTCTCCATGGTGTCACTGTGAAGCTTATTGAGGATTTCATTACCAAGGTCATGGGGCTTTCCATGGGGGGTATTAAATTATCTAAATAGATTAGTATCTCCAATGTGGCCTACAAAATTTTTTTGAAGACGGATGCAGAGGAGAAGCAACTGGAAAAGAATGGAGATTTCTTCGATTTGGAGCAGATAAAAGGAATTTGGAGAGATGTGTTATGTTGCATCTGTGAGTAATTTATCCTTGATGGTAGGAGAAAAAGATTTCATAAATTTCATTTTGTCTTTCTTAATCATTTCAAGCACAAAGATAGAATTTCCTTCCCTTTCTATTTGCATTTTTCACTATTTCAAAGGTTGTTTGCCCATAGAAAGAAGGAGTCTCACCCCATTTTACATGAAGGACTACTTCTTATCATAGAGGGTTTTTGAAAAAATAATTCCATAGCTTCGACTCCTTATTTTGACAAAAATAAGGATTCACAGTGTAAAAAGGATGAAAAAGTTGAGGGGAAAGAAAAAGTAAAACCAAAACCCTCCAGTTCTAAAAAAAAATTGTTGAAGAGGAATTTGAGTTGGAAAGTACTAAAAGTTCTGAGAAGGATGTTCTAGAGGAAGAGGAAGGGATGGATATAGGGGAGTTTAATTCTAATCTGGAAGGTTATCAAGAAAATAAAGAAAAAAGTGAGAAAGGAAATGAAGGGGATACAACAGAGGGAAATTTAGAACAACATAATTCTGATCATAAGGATAATCAAACTGTGTTGGGGGAAAGTGTTAAAGACACAAATATTTTATTTGATGATCCAACTTCGATAAGAGAGAAGGAACATAAGGTTCTTGTTTCCAATCATGCTATGGAGATTAGGGAATAAGAAAAGGATGATCATGTCCAACATGAAGACCCTATTGAGACTAAAGAGGAGAAAATGATGGAAAGGGAGGAACAAATTGAAAAGGATGATTCCTCTCCACATGAAAATGCAGAAGACATTTGTGACGCTCAACAGAGGGACACTAAGCTATCCTTCATGAATTTGGCCAAATTCAAAGCTAATGTTATTCTCTAAGTTGATTCATGGATGTATAAGGAAATAATGGTGCTGAAGAAGAAAGTGGAAATAATGCAACACAACTAGGAAGCTGATCAGACCAAAATCAATAATTTGGAGATGCAAATGAGAGATATTCTAATTAAACTTAAATATTATGAGAATAATCTTAGAAGGATCATCAAGGAAAGTAAAACAAAGATGGAATAGGTAACTTCAAGCATATGTGCTACTATAGCTAGCCTTGGAAAATGAGATAATGAAGAAATAAAATCCTTAGAGGGTCCAAGTAAGAGGACCAGATAGAGTTTGAGGAAGAAAGCCCTGCAAGATGCTGCTACTTCGGCTACAATATCCATACAGGGTACTGCTACAATTGGAAAGGAAGCTGTGAAGATGATCCTAGAATTAGAAGACTAGGGTCTTCTTTGTTGATATTGTTTTTGTTTTGGTCTCTTTTTCTGGATGTAATAACTGGTGCTAAAACTTGGTTCTTAGTTTTAAAACTTTTTTTGAGTTTTTAAGGTCTCTATAAAACCTGGGCTCTTTTTATGGTTTAGGTTTGTGGTTTTAGGTCCCTATAAAACCTGATTTTGATGCTGATCTTCAGTAGGATTTAGTGTTGGGGATCAACCAACAAGGTTGATTACAATATGAAAGCAATTAAATGTGGAATTAAACCAGAAAGATAAGTAACTAGAATCAGAAATAACAAAGAACAAGAGATACAAGAAGCCACCTTGAAAACTTGTATTAAACTCTTTACAGAAGGAATATAATTGAAGAAACTTCTTTTCTTCCACACCTCTCTCAGATGTACATATCTCTCTCTAGATCTCTTTCCCTCAAGATCTCTCTCTCTCAATTACAATCAACTTCAACAACCTGGAATGATTCACATATACAATTCTGTACTGTTCAATTCAACATTACACTACAATAAGCTAAGAAGATCTATCCTATTATATAATAATTAGGAAACATGAGCATACAACTACAGCCATCAGATGCACCTCCTAATGAAGGGCTCTAAATAGTCTTACTAATAATAGAGATGTGGACTTAAGACTATCACTTAATCCTACCATGCAAACACTCTGTTCTGTCCACAGAAATAGCTTTTTGGATGCATAGGTAACCAACATCAGTTCCTACCTGTTTGCCTGTGACCGACGTCAGCCGATACATGACCGAAGTCAGCATCTCCTAGTCTACTCCTAACTGACGTCGGTTGCTCCTGACTGATGTCAGTGACTGTGTAAACCTGCAACTTTGCAATCTACTCACTTAGTGAAGCTTTTAGCTCCACACCTTAACAATCTCCCATTTGGAGATAAATAGCTGCACCAGTACCTATACAGCAACATCCTCTAGCTCCTCCATCTTCAACTTAATCATGAAGACCAATAAAAGTTGAATGAAGATTCAATTTCTCCTTTGTTACCAGTTGTTAACATATCAACAGGATTCTTATCTATATGGATCTTCTCCAGCTTCAACTCACCATCCTCCAATACCTATCTTATGAAGTGGTACCTAAGATATATATGCTTTGTTCTTGAATGAAAGGCTGAATTCTTACCCAAATGAATTACACTCTAACTATCACTGTATAATCTACAACTCTCTTGCTCCTTTTCTAGCTCTTCCATGAATTGTGTCATCCATATCATCTCCTTGCTAGCCTCTGTGACTACAATATATTCTACTTCTATAGTTGACAAGGCAACAACCTTCTGTAACTTTGATATCCAGCTAATCGCCGTTCCACCAACAGTGAAAACATATCCTCTGGTGTTCCTTCTACCATCCAAATCACCTGCCATATCTGAATCTACATAACCATGTAGAGAAGTATCTAAACCTCTATAGCATAAATGCCTACTGCTGGTTCCTCTTAGATATCTGAGGATCCATTGAACTGCTTTCCAGTGTTCCTTCCCTAGATTGGCCATATACTTACTTACAACTCCCACTGCTTGGGCAATATTCGGTCTAGTACAAACCATTGCATACATTAAGCTTCCTACTATGGAAGCATATGGAACTCTACTCATGTACTCTACCTCATCATGTGAATTAGGACACTGTTCTTTAATTAATTAAAAATGTCTAGCCAAAGGTGTGTTTACCGGTTTTGCATCCTGCATATTGAACCATTTCAACTCCTTGTTCACATAATCCTCTTGAGACAAAATCAACCTATGATTTTTATTGTCTCTCTTAATGCTCATGCCAAGGATTTTCTTTGCTGATCCCAAATCCTTCATGGCAAATGTGTGAGCTAATTTCACCTTAAGCTCAGAGATATCCTGCATGTGTGATCTTGCAACCAGCATATCATCTACATACAGCAACAGAATAATATATCTACCATTATCCAATCTCTTAAAATACACACAATGGTCAGATTGACACCTGCTGTAGCCATGCTCAGTCATAAACCTGTCAAATCTCAAATACCACTGTCTAGGAGCTTGCTTGAGGCCATACAAGCTTTTCTTCAATATGCACACTAACTTCTCCTTACCTTTGACCTCAAATCCTTTCGGCTGATCCATATATATTTCCTCATCCAAATCTCCGTGAAGAAACACTATCTTAACATCAAGCTACTCAAGATGTAAATCCTCAATAGCAACTAAAGACAATACAGTCCATATAGAAGTCATTTTAACAATAGGAGAAAAAATCTCACCAAAATCAATACCTAGTTTTTGTGCAAATCCTTTCACTACTAACCTGGCCTTATATCTCATCTGTCCATTCTCACCTTCTTTCAATCTGTAGATCCATCTATTCTTCAGTGTCTTCTTTCCTGCTAGCAACTCAACCAAATCCCATGTTTGGTTCTCTCTCAAGGAATCAATCTCCTCATTCATGCCTAGCTCCCACTGATTCTTGGATTCCACCTATATTACTTCATCAAAACTCTTTGGTTCTCCACCATCAATAAGCAATAAATAGAATAATGAAGGGGAATATCAAATTGGAGGTTTACTTACCCATTCTGACCTCCTGATGGGCATCTGAGACTCATTCACAACACACTATCCACCCAAATTCTCTGATAGTGACCGACCTCGATCACTTCCAGGCCTATAATTGGCCAACATCGATTCTCCCTGACTGATGTCAGTTCCTTCCTGGCCAACGTCGGTCACTATCTAACTAACATCAGTTCTTGTATTGCTGACATCGATTCCTACCTGACCGATGTTGGTCTCTGTGTTTTCCTATCTATGATTATTTCTTCTCGTGAATCTCATTTTAGACTGTCACCTCGTCCAATTATCCATTGCTCTGCCCAGATTGATTCAACTTCTTAAGCTGATCACTATACATCACTTTTTCATTGAAAACAACATCAAAGCTCCTAATTATCTTGTTAGTTCCTAGATTCTAAAACCTGAATCTAAAATCATCAGAGCCATAGCTAATAAATGTGCACCTCATAGACTTAGCATCCAGCTTCTTTCTATTTTCCTTATCAACATGCACAAAGGCTTCACAACCAAAAACTTTGAGAAATGAGAGATTTACCTTTTTACCTATCCATGCCTCTTCTAGAATTCCACCATCTAGAGTTGTAGAGGGTCCTCTATTAATTAGGTACACTACAATATCCATAGCTTCTACCCAAAACTCTAAGGGTAAACCAGCATGCAATCTCATACACCTTGCATGCTCCATTATTATTCTATTCATCCTTTTAGCAACTCCATTTTGTTGAGGTGTCCTTGGAACCATCCTTTGCCTGTGGATTTCATGCATATAACAATACCAATTGAACTTATAGCTACATAACTCACCACCATTGTCAGATCTCAGGCACTTCAATCTTCTACCTATTTCATTCTCAACCCTAGCTTTCCAAATCTTAAAAGTCTCAAATACATCAGATTTCTTATTAATACAATAGACCCATACCTTTCTTGTAGCATCATCTATGAATGAAACATAGTACTGTGATCCTCCAATAGAAGCAACCTGAGCTGGTCCCCACATGTCTGTGTGAACAAGCTGCAACTTATGCTTCTTCTTTGTTGACCCAATCTTGAGAAAACTCACTCTCTTCTATTTTCCAAAAACATAGTGCTCACAAAAATCTAGATCTATGCTTTTCAAATCTGAAAGCTTACCTTTTGACTTAAGAATGGACATTCCCTTCTCACTCATGTGGCTGAGCCTAGAGTGCCACAACTTTGCATCCACATCTGAAGTAGATAATACAGAAGGACAATTATTAGGAACACAATTACATAAATAGAGAGTACCTACTCTCTTACCTCTAGCCATTACAAGTGCACCCTTGGTCACCTTCCAAAATTCAACTGTGAGAGTTATTGTATAACCCTCATCCCCTAACTTTCTTGCAAAAATCAAATTCCTCTTCAAGCTAGGAACATGCATGACATCTCTCAACACCCATGTGTTGCCATTATGCATTTTTAGCTGCACTTTTCCTTTGCCAATAATTTTACAAGGCTCATCATCCCCTAAATACACTATTCCAAAATCTCCATGGACATAGTCATTAAAATATTCTCTATTGGGGGTAGCATGAAAAGATGCACCAAAATCTAAGACCCAAGATTCTATATTATTATGCAAAGAGAATATAAGAGCATCTTGTGCAATACCTGTAACTTTTGCTTCTTCCTTTCCTTCGTGCTGATTGTCCTCTTTAGGCTTTGACCAGCAATCTTTGCTTATGTGCCCTATCTTTCCACAATTCTAGCATTGTGGCTTCCTGCCATTTCTGGATTTGGATCTACCTCTCATCTTTGACTTAGACTTTGATCTCCCTTTCTTTCTCTTCTCTTTTTGCCTTCCCCTGCTCTCAAAACTTAAAGCGTTCCCAGATGTTTCCTCTATGCTTTTCCTTCAAATTTCTTCATTCAATATTACACTAACAACATCTTCTACTTTTAAAATATTTGAAGCAAATGTAGTATTACTAACTACCATTACCAAGCTATGCTAGCTTTTAGGCAAAGAACATAATATTAAAAGAGCTTTAATTTCATCATCAAACACTATTTTGACTTAATTTATTTGATTTACAATTCCATGGAAATCATTTAGATGATTAGATACAGATCCACCTTCCTACATTTGCAAATTAAATAACTGCTTCATAAGATATACGTTATTTGAAGCCGAGGGTTTTTCATACAAATTTGCTAAACTAGTCATTAACTCTATCATAGACTTTGCCTGTGATAAATTAGATATCACAGTAATGCTAGACTCAATCTTATAGATCTAAGAGCCTTTCTATCAAGAACTTCCCATTCTTCATCATCCATGTCTGTGGGCTTCTTTGCAATCCCACCTAATGGTAAGTATAGATATTTTTGATATAGATAATCCTCTATCTGCATTCTCCAATGTTGATAATTCTTGCCATTAAACTTCTCCATTCTCAGTTTACTTTTTTCTGCCATTGCTTCTCCCACTCAAACAAAAATCCCTGTGAGTAACCTATAATCAATCCACACTAACCAGATCTGAAACACCTATTAGTCAACCTGAGCTCTGATACCACTTGTTGGGGATCAACCAACAAGGTTGATTACAATATAAAAGCAATTAAATGTGGAATTAAACCAGAAAGATAAGTAACTAGAATCATAAACAATAAAGAATAAGAGATACAAGAAACCACCCTGAAAACTTGTATTAAACTCTTTACAGAAGGAATACAATTGAAGAAACTTCTTTTCTTCCACACCTCTCTCAGATGTACAGATCTCTCTCTAGATCTCTTTCCCTCAAGAGCTCTCTCTCTCAATTTCAATCAACTCCAACAACTTGAAATGATTCACATATACAATTCTGTACTGTTCAATTCAACATTACACTACAATAAGCTAAGAAGATCTATCCTATTATATAATAATTAGGAAACATGAGCATACAACTATAGCCATCAGATGCACCTCCTAATCAAGGGCTCTAAATAGTCTTACTAATAATAGAGATGCAGACTTAAGACTATCACTTAATCCTACCATGAAAACACTCTGTTCTGTCCATGAAAATATCTTTTTGGACGCATAGGTAATCGACATTGGTTCTTGCCTATTTTCCTGTGACCGACGTTGGCCGATACATGACCGATGCTGGCATCTCTTGGTCTACTCCTGACTAACATCGGTGACTGTGTAAACCTGCAACTTTGCAATCTACTCACTTGGTGAAGCTTTTAGCTCCACACCTTAACATTTAGGATTTCTCTTCCTGATGGACGTTATTGCTTTATCTTTTTATTTCTGTTATAGGGTTTTGGGGTCCCTTCAAAACCTACTTTTACCTTAATCTAAAACTAAGAAAACTAAACATTAAGAAACCAATGTTGTACTCCATAAGAGATTTTCTCAAGTTTTAAAAAATAATCAATGGTTTTTGTGTCAAAACTCTATAAAAAATAAGACAATATCCCAAAACCATACAAGTAGATGTTAATCTTATTGACCTCATAGTAGGGAAGGCAATTTTACAAAAGTATGGAGACCCTGGAAATCCAACCATCACCATATCCATATGAAATAAGGAAACACTCAATGTATTAGTGGACTTAATATATTATATTAATTCAATGACATCTTACACATTTAAAACACTCTCCCTAATTCGGGTAAAAATAACTACTGTAGTCATAAATATGGTTGAACAATCCATTGTTAAACCTGAGAGGGTCATATAAGATGTCTCAGTAATAATAGAATCTTATGAATATCCTACAAATTTTATGTTACTATATCCAAAGATTTAAAAATTGGGTTATCCATTAATACTAATAATTTCATGACTGACCATAGGTACAACACTCATGGATTAAATGTCTCAATATATGACAATCTCTAATGGATTAAAAGTAAATACAATATCTTTATATCAACCCACAAAACCATATTGAAGTAATTCTATAAAATTAATTCATCAATGATATTTTAAAGTAAAAAATTAATTAAATTAAAAAAAAAATTACCTCTCAAGGTGAAAACCATAAATGAGACAAGAATTTCTAAATGGGAAACTGAACGTATCAGAAAAAACTATGCGATCTTATAAGAAGGCTTGTCACCAAAATTTTCACAATTATAATTTAGAAGAAATAGAAATTTAAGAATAAAGATAAATTCAAGTTTATATAAGTTAAATGAGGATAGGAAGGCTCTTTTAATATATTAACAAGAATAAATGCAAATTACAAAGAAACCAATGATTACTTTACAATCCTCCTTTGTGTGTGCCACTTGCAGCCTATTCCCCTAAAGAGTGTAGGGAAGTGTGTGCCAAGTGAGGTAAGGAGTTAATTATGAAAGTAATTCTAAAATAATAAAGGGGAACAAAGAGGTGAGTGACACCTTATGGAATTTATATTATGTGAATTTATAACTCACATAAATAAAAATTCCACACACTTAAAGGTAACTTATGATAAAATAGATTATCCCAAATAAAGGGTAATACTAACACTCTAACTTAAAATTTATTTGAGGGTTTAAAAATAACTAATAAGGGAGGAATCATTAGTAATCCTCCCCCTTGATGAAAAATTCCTTCAATTCTAATGTATTACAAAAGAATACACATTTTTTTTTTTACATAATGGCTTATTAAAGATATTAGTTATTTGTTCTTGAGTAGGACATAAAGAGAGAGAAATTTGTTTGTCTTTAAGAATTTTATATTAAAAGTGATTTTGAATCTAAATTTACTTTAAAATTGCATGTAAAATAATATTTTTTTTCTAAGGCAACACCACTTTGATTATCACCAAAAATTGAAGTTGTAGAAGACTGAGGTTGGCCCAAATTTACAAGAAGTCTTCTAAGCCAAATAACATCTTTAGGAACATGATTATAATCTTTATACTTAGCTTCTATGGAAGATAAATATTCAATAGTCTAATTTTTAAAATTCCATGAAATTATGCCAAACCCAAGGAGAAATAATATCCACTTGTGGATCTATGATCATTAAGATCATTGGCCTAATCAGAATCAAAATAACCTACCAAAGAGAAATTGCTACTCAAGGTACACTCGATACCAAAAGTGAGATTATCCTTAATGTAACAAATAATTATTTTAGTAGATTTAAAATGAGTAGTTTGAGGTTTAGACATAAAATTAGGAACTAATCTAATAAAAAATGTGATAGCCAGATGAGTATGAATAAGATAATACAAACTACCAACTAATTATCTATAAAGAGTTGGATCAACATTTTTAGTTTCTATTTCATTAAGAAATTTGACACCAAGGTCACAAGGGGTAGAAATAGATTTAAAATCTAACATATTAAACCTGGATAATAAGTCTTATGCATATTTAGGTTAGAAATAAAAATGCTATCTTTTTCTTTCCAAACATGAATGCCTAAAAAATAATGTAAGAGACACAAATCGGTCATTTCAAAGGTATAATTTAAAGTATTTTTATTATAAGAAACCATTGAGGTGTTAATTATAGTTATGATTAAGTCATAAACTTACAAAATAATGATAAAAATACCATATTTAGTGTTTTTGACAAAAATATTAGGATCATTATAACTATGAGTAAAGCCTTCAGATATGAAAAATTGATAGATTTTAGAGTACCATTCTCTAGGAGATTATTTTAAACCATAAATAAATTTGTTTAACCTGTAAATCAGATTTTCATTGCTTTTATTAATAAAACTATGAGGTTGAGACATATGAAGTTATTCATGCAAGTAACCATTTAAGAAATCACTCTTAACATCTATTTGATAAACATGATAATGCATGTGAGTAGCTAAAGCTATAATTATGTGCATCTTGGATACAATTACAAAAGTTTCATTATAGTAAATTCCTTAAATTTGAGAAAAACATCTTGTAATGAATATATCTTTATATTTTCTACTTTATTACTATAATTTAACTTAGTTTTAAACAACCATTTACAACATACTAAATGATGTCATTTAGGGAGAGGGACTAAGTACCAAGTGTTATTATAAATAAAAGAGTTATATTCATCATGTATTTATTTTTACTAATGAGGGTGAACTTAAGCTTGTTTTAGTATAGTGAGATCATTATTGTTCATAAGTTTAGACATCAAATCATAATTATAAAATTGTTTCCTAGTTCTATGAGTATCATTAAGATCTACATCAATTCCATAATCTTCTAAATTAGTCTAGGCCCACTTAGGCATAGATTTTTATGGATCAAAACTAGAAGAAGGAGAATTAATTATATGAACAACAAAATCATTATGATCATCACTTGATTCAAAAGGAAAAGAAGTAGAAATTATATCAAGATAATTTAAATTAAAAGCACAATCAAGTACACCATTTTCAACAATCCTAACATCCCTTTTAATCTTTATTTTATTATTTTTATGATCATAAACCCTATAATAGTTAGATTTTTTATCATAACCAATAAATATGTGTTTGATTTAAATTTTAACTTCTATTTTTCTGTGTGAATATGAATAAATGCATCACAACCAAAAACACATAAATGCTTTTGATTAGGTTTTATAACACTCCAAGATTATTTAAGGGTAATATTTAAAAAAAAATTAGTGAGATTCCTATTAATTAGATAGATAACACAATACATAGCTTTAGACCAAAATTTATAATGTACATTTTTAGCATGAAACATACACCTAGCCATTTTAGTGATAGTCCAATGTTTGTTTTCAACAAAACCATTTTGCTTAGGTGTATAATAAAAATCTTTTTCATGTTTAATAATATGTTTTTTGTAATATGCAAGAAAATTATTGTCAATATATTCAGTGCCATTAGGAAATTTTAATATGCATAAAGAACAATTAGAGTTCTTTTTAACAAAGGCATGAATCTCAATGAAAGTGTCTAAAACTTGATCTTTAGTTTTAAATACATCCAAACTCATTTAGTGAAATCATCAAAAAAAGTTAAATCATACTTAGCATCATTAATATAAGAAGTTTTCACAAGTTCTAAGAGATCACTATGAATGACATGAATGTTTTCATTAGCATTCTAAGATTGATTCTTAGGAAAATATTCTCTATAAATTTTACCATCCATACAACCAATACAAATAAAATCAGTGGAGGGAATTTTAGGAAAATCTTACTAAATATTGAATTTCTACATGAGTGCAATAATTTGGTACTTAATATGTCCTAATAGTTCACTTAAAAAATTAGCATCAATAGAAACAAGTAAATCATGAGTAGAGGAGGAAGAAGAGAATTCAATAAATTTGAACAAGTTATCATTGATTGAAAAAGTAGTATAATATACTTAAAATTCTTGTTTGGCATATTTAACATAAAAAGTGTCATTAAAATTTCTAATTTATAGTTATTTTTACATAATTGAGAAATATAAATCATATTCAATTTTTAAATAGGAACAAGCAATACATCTTGAAATTCAACATTAGGGATTTTAACAATTGTTATGGCTTCAACATTACAAGAATCATGATTTATAAGACTTAAATTATTGTAATAAATATCTGATTCTAAATAAGTAAACAAATTGTCATTAGATGTCATATGTTGAGTGCATTCAATAGGAAAAGCACACAAAGCATAAGTAAAAGCATCTCTAGTATTGGACTTCTATTTGTTTTGAGTTTTGGTGTTACTAGTGATATCATTATCTTTGATATTATGATTTCCACTTTTAATATCATGTTTTTTATAAAATTAATGATCTTCATCATGGGTATTTTTTTCACAAAAATTACACTCTAACTTTCTCTTCGGTTTGGAGTTAGACTATTGATCATTTTTATCTTGTGTATTATTCGCTTAGCATGTTATTTTCCATTTTTATGTTAAAGTTTAGAAATAAAAATCATGTTAATTGATTTTAAGACTACCAAATTGTATTAAATTTTTTTCTTATTGACATAAAAAAGTACAAAATAAATCAAATGTTAACTGAGAAGATAAAGTAAGAAAAGATAGCTACGAGTGAACATTTGTAATAAACTACTTAAAAGGTCAAGGAAAACATTTTTTAATGATAGTATGAATAAAATTCAAGTCTAAAAGTTTAAGAGTTAAACCAATCAATTAATAATGAAAGAGTGAACTTTAGTTAAGAAATCATGCATAGTTTAGAATTCATTATACTTTGAATTAGAAAGTTGATCCTAAACTTGAATTGTCTTAGATTCATTCACAACATCATAAAAATATTAAAGTCTAGACCATGATTTAGATGCAAGAGTACAACCATCAATGTGTACATGTAATCCATGTGTCCTAGCCATGCCAATCAAACTTAAGTTCTCTTTTTTTTTCCTTCCCATTTTTATTGAACTTCAGTGGTAGTAGTATTTTCTTTAGGTTGGGGGTCCTTGACATATACTATGTGCACTAAGTGTTTAAAAGTGAATATGTATTGCATATGGGATTTCCATAAATGGTAATTGGTGGATGTGATTTTAAATTGTGCAAAAATTGAATTATTTTATCTCAAAATCTCAACCAATTCTGAAAAGTGAATGTGTAAAAAAAGTCATGAGGCACTTAGTATGTGTAGAGGAGGGACAAGAAGGCCAAAAGATGGGTTATGACAAAGTGCAAAAAATGAGTCAAGAAAGAAACAAGAACTATTTATGGTTCGAGTATTTTAAAAAAAGAAATAAATTTGGAAAGCTAAAATAAGGTTTAAAAACATACAATAACCACTAATGTTGTAACGGAAGTGACTATTAATTTTTTCTTAGAATATTAATTAGATCTAAAAATATTAAAACTACAAAAGATTAATTAACTTTTAAAACACCAAATTTAAATGAATTCAAGTGAAAACAAATGGACCTATATATTAATGAATTTAAACCTCTTTGTTTCCTTAAAAAAACACTTACAAGAATTTTTTAAAACACTTGAGTTTTACTTTGATGAAAAGAATTAAACCAAAGCGGAGGTGCTTTTTGAAAAAGAATTGTGGAAAAAACATGAAGCTCTTTTGATTTTATGTTTTTTTAATTAATTAAGGAAATTAAATTGGAACAAAAACAACTTTTGAGGATACTTCCAATGCATTAAACTAGATAAAAAAATGTATTACTAAGGAAAGGAGAAACACATAGATATTTTTCTATTTTGTTTTTTCTAGTGAAAAAATGAAGAATGTGTTATACTAGGATTAGATGTTTAATTAAAAAATAAACTATGAATAAAGCATGCACTTATTACACTAATAAGATACAAATCAAAGAATGATAATTATAAATATTCAAAACTTAAAACACAATCCAAACAAATGATAATTATTTTTAAAAAGAGAGACTTACCTATGGTGTTTTGGGCAAATCATATGAGAAAAAGGTTGAGTAATGAACCAGAATAAAACCAATTACTATCAAGAATGTAGATGAGAACAACTATCAAAAGAAACACAAGGAGATAGAAAAATAACCTACGAACATGGGCACTAGAACTATAACTATGTAGTAACCTAAAAAAATGAGTAAAGTGATAGTTAATCATAGGGAGGAAAGGTGAAAAATTAATTATCAATTATATCTTAAAATATGAACTGAGCATAGATAAATGAAAATAATTAACCAAGGAGCAATGAATAAATAAAAAAATGACATGAAAGGAAGGCACACTAGGTAAAAAAGCATCTAGTAAAAAAACTTACGAAATGACAATTAGGGAAAAGAGCATGGGAAACATAATAAATATATTTAATATCAAAGGTTGACCATGTGTATGCCACACATTGGTAAGTAATAAAGGAAAAAAATAAAAGACCAAATCCAAAATCGAAAAGAACTTGCACATAGGAAAAAGTTAGAATAAAAAAGACCAATATCAAAAATAGATTTGGAGTTTATGGGACATTTTGAAAATAAATGTAATGAAAGCAACCAAAGAGTATATATTATTTGTTTTAAGTGTAAGAGAAAAATGATAATCTAAAAAACTTAGTGTGATAAAAAAAAAAAGAGTAGAGATTTTTTTTGTAAATGGATAATGATATTGGGTTAAGAACAACCTATAACGGTCTAGTAAAAAATAATAAAGACAAATAAGTCATGACTGAAATGGTGGAACCTTGAAAAAAAGAATTAAAATCTTACACACTTTTCCAAAAAAAGTCAATAAGATAAATGCATGTCTAATACCATGAAGAAATTATATCAAAAACATTCATCAAAGACATTTGAAAGTGAATATATTATTGAAAAAAATAAATAATATTACCTTTCAAGGTGAAAAATATAAATAAAAAAATAATTTTAAAGTGGTAAAACTAACGTATCGGATAAAAATCCATGTGATCTTATAAGAAGGCTTGTCACCAAAATCTTCACAATTATAATTTAGAATCAATAATAATTTGATAAGAAGAGAGAGAGAGATTAAAGTATCTAGTGAGTAAACAAGGAGAGGAAGGATAATTTAATAGAGAAACAAGAACAAAATGGGAATTACAAGGAATCCCATGATTAATTAACAAGCCTCATTTGTGTGTGCCCCTTGTGGCCTATTCCCTTAGAGAGTGTAGGGAAGTGTGTGCCAAGTGGGGTAAGGAGTTACTTATATAAGTAAATCTAGATTCCTAAATAAGAACAAAGAGGTGAGTGACACCTCATATAATATGGATTTATGTGAATTTATAATTCACATAAATAAAAATTTCACACACATAAATGGAACTCAAGATAAAATAAATTGTCCTAAATAAAGGGTAACTCTAACACATCTCTAGATTCCTTATATCTCATATGGGTAGATGAGCTAGATGAAAATGAGAATAACATTTCTTATTTGGAAATGGTGTAAGTTAAAAACCATGAAAATGATCTATAGGAGTTAAAATATTATATGGAATAAGATAACCTAGGCTCGTATATGCTTAGTCTAGCTCAAGAGATACCTAGTCTGACTTAGGAGATTCTTAATCTAGATCTAAAGATCACTAGACCATAGCTATAAATTGTCAAAACATATTTATAAGGTTATCGAAGAATATTTGGTGAAACTCATGATGAAATATATGATCACATACCTCTCCAACAGAGTGTTATTAGTTACACACAAAACAATCACGAATATTTTCTTTCAACTTTCCATTGCCCATTAACAAGTGTGATTTCAGAAGGAGATCCTTATTCAAATACATAACCACATTACACATGTTGTATCCTCATCATTTTCCATTGAAATATATCATGAGTGAATTTATGAAGGTTAATTCAATCTATCCAGGGATAAAACAATTTGAAACACAACTAGGGAAAATGCTAAACATAAATAATTGGTTAATTGATGAACATGAGACCAAGGTATATGATGTACTAAAGAGTCATATTAAAAAATTTATTGGGAATATAGTTACATTAAATGAATCTATACAAGTATATAAACCATCACATATAAATTGAAAACATTAAACTAGTTATATAACCTCAAAGAAGGATAAATCTAACACTTAGAGGCATAGTTAAAACTAAAATAAAAAATACATGTAAGATTCATATATCTAATATCAAATATTCAATGTGTCTCATAAATAGTAATAGTATCTAAAAAATATTGAAAATAGATAATATATATAAATTACATGGAAATTATCAAAGAAATTGTTAAAGACTATTTTCCCTTGCCCTTCATATAAAAAGTCTTAGACAATCTATCTAGAAATAAGTATTTTAGTTTGTGCATGGATTCAATGGGTATAATAAAAGGAGATTAGATCCTCAAGATCACGATAAAACAACTTATACATGTCCTTGGGGGACATTTATATACATAGTTTTACCCTTTGGCTTATGAAATGCACCAACCACTTTTTATAGAGTAGTCCTTGCTATATTTTTTGATCTTACTAATGACTATATTGAAGTATACATGGATGATTTTATAGTGCATGGGGACACTTTTGATGAATCCTTAATTAATCTAAGTAAAGTGTTGACCAAGTTTGAACAACACCAATTATTCTTAAGTTATGAGAAATGTCTGATGATGGTAGATCAAGTAATTGCCTTAGGTCATCATATCTCAACCCAAGGAATATAGGTTGACCCTAAAAATATTTAATCAATTTCATAATTTCCTACACCAAAAATTTAACATATATCAAGAGATTTCTAGGTCATGTAGGATATTATAGGCATTTTATTAAATATTTTAATAACATTATTGCACTTATGTTTTCCTTAATCACCAAGGATAATTAATTTGTATGGACTAAAAAATGATAATAATATTTTAAGATAATAAAATAAAAGTTAATTTTTGATCCAGTATTAATAGGTCCCAATTGGGAGTAACTCTTTCACATACACACTGATGCCTCTAGAAATATTATGGGGGTAGCTATTGGGTAGAAATATGAAGCAAGTAAGATGCATGATACCAATTAGATACTAATAATTTAATTCCTATTTTAAGAAACTATAAAACTACTTAAAAGGAATTACTTGATGTTATTTATGCTATGAAATTTTTCTGTCACACATCACTAGATAATAAAATATTCATTTATATAAATCATTCATCAATAAGATATCTGATGAGAAAACTAGTGTTAGGATGTAGGATCATTTTATGGTTGGTAATATTATTTGGAAATCAATAGTAAGCTAGTAAAATCTAATGTAGTTGTTAACTTATTTTAAGGAATTAATGTTTCAGGTGAGGATGAGCCAATTTGTTCAAAGTTTTAACTCACTCACCATGGTTTAGTGATATGGCTAACTATGTATTCATAGGTAGGTTTACTAATGATTTCACTCATAAACAAAGGAAATTTTTGATCATAGATAATGCTAGATATACACAATTTAATGGTTTATTATTAAAACGTTGACATGATTTGGTACTACATACATGTGTATGAGATGATGAGATATATGAAATCTTGAGGGTTTACCATGATGATCTAGGAGGATGTCATTATTTATCCAAAAATACTATTCACAAGAATGTTGGGGCTGTATATTATTAGCCTTCACTTCAAATGAATGTGAAATAAAGTTATGTTTAACAATGTGATCCTTTGGAAATTATGGGGAAACCTACACTGTCTGATAAAACTCCCCTACATAATCAAGGGGTTTTTGGACCCTTTGAGATATGGGGGTTAGATTTCACTGGTCCCATTAATCCACCATCTCAAGGAAATGAGTAAATAGTATTTCCTAGTAATTATTCACCAAATGGGTAAAATTTGAGGCCTTATCATTTGTTCATGAGGATATGGTTGATGATTTATTGCACTACAAGATCCTACAATTTTTTGAAGCACCAAGAGAAATAGTTTCAAGCTAAAGCTCTCAATTTTTATACATTATGATCCAATCATTAAAATAACACTATTATATCACCTAAAAAAAGTCATTACCTCACCATCCTCAAGCCAATGGTCAAGTTGAAGTAACCAATAGAGAATCATAAAATATCTTGACAAAGATAGTAGACATTAGTCGAAAATATTAGGCAAGCAAACTACCTAAATCAGTTTGAGAAGTGGGGGTTATATTTCATTGGTCCATTTATCAACCATCTAAAGGAAAAGAGTAAATATTATTATATTATAATTATTCACCAAATGGGTAAAATTTTAGGCCTTATCATTTGCTTGTGAAGAAAAGGTTGATGATTTATTGTACTACATGATCCTACAATGTTTTAGAGATCTAAGAGCAATAGTTTTAGACCAAGGCTCTCAATTTGTATATATTATGATCAAATCCTAAAAATAAAATTATTATATCACCCATAAATATTCATTACCTTACCATCCTCAATCCAATTCTCAATTTTAAGTAACCAATAGAGAAATAGAAAATATCTTGACAAAGATAATAGACATCAACTGAAAAGATTAGGCAAGCAAACTACCTAAATCAATTTGGCCCTACAACATAACATAGAAATCCACCACATGATTTTATATATATGAAATTGTATATTAGAATAAACAATTACTACCAATTGAGTCTGAGTTGTATAGCATGGACCTCAAAGAAACAACAAAGAAATAATTCTTCAATTGAATGAAGTAGATGAGACGAGACTTGTAGAATTGAATTAGACAGATCTTATTAAATATTAGAGGAAGGCATGAAATTACCATCACATCAAATAAATCAAAATTTAAGATGGATATTGGGCCTTATTTTTTCTTCAAAGTACCAACATTTTAAAGGTAAACTTCTCACTATATGGTTAGGTCCTTACCAAGTTGAAAATAAATTTGACAACAAATTTATTTAGTTACTACCAATTTATGGAAATAATAAGACATTATTGGTAAATGGACAAATATTAATGATATATTATCAACCTCCTATCAAGGTAGAGTTATAAAATCAAATTCAATCTCAATTAAAATATGGTTATATGGGAAAACCTTGATCTTTCATCATAACCAAAGGATGATATTTTGAGTCTAATAATGGAAGAAGATTGAAAACTAATAAATGGTGATCATATTATAAGAAAAGTTAAAAATATAATAATATAAAAATATAAATAATGAAAAAAATAAATAAAAAGGTGAAGTAATTGAAAATTGGCTGACGATAATTTTTTAAGGGATGAAGCAATAAAAATAGTACTCCTAATTGATTTGTATAATACTTTGGATTAACTTGTGTGTGTGTTTATTATCCTAGGACACATAGTATAACTAGAAATAAGGACAAATATAGGTAATTCAAGGTATTTATATTTCATTTTTATATGAGTAGGATTAATTTTGAGTTTTAAAAGTGTCATTTAATATCCACATTTTTACTTAAAAAATGGTGATGAAAGAGGTGTGTGAGTGGGAAAAACAAATTTTGAATGAGGATTTAAAGAGGGAGATGGGAGTGATGATGAAATTGATCAGTAGGATGAGCACATGAGTAATGTGGGACCAACATCTAGAAAGTGCCTTGACTAGGACTACTTGGGGATCATTTCAAATGGAATGTTTGAGGATGAAGGATTAGAGAGTATGTCTTTCATATTTTAAAATGAGGTTTCTAAGGTAAGTCTTTGTGGGCCTCAAATTAAAAGGTAAGATCTTAAAATATTAGGAAATTCATCCAAAGGATAATATTATGATAGCAAAAGACTCTAGGGGTATTCATATTAAGATTCTTGATACAATTATTTAATGAGCCTCTTTGAGAATAAAATGTGCCCTGATAGGCAAGTTCATGGGAGATAGGCCTAATATAGTTGTCTTTAGGAAATGGGCTCAAAAAAATGAAATTTTAATGGGGAATATAGAAATTTTAGACATGACCAATGGTTTCTTCCTAATCCATCTCAATAATGTGGAGGATTGTGCTCAAATTTTAGTAGGGGGTCTTTATTTTTTAGGCCATTATGGTTTATTTCTGAAGAGGTGGCAAAATAATTTTGATCTAAATAAGGAATACATAAATGTTATTCCCATTTGGCTTCATCTCTTAGGTCTCCCTATTAAATTTTGGGAAGAATATTTTTTAATCAATATGGCTAAATATTTTAGGTAATTAACAACCTTTAATAGGGATACCAAAGAAAAGACAAGGTTCATGAAATAATATTTTATGTGAATTTGTTTATAGATCAAGAGTTACCAACTTTATTTTTTATTCATTCTTAAAAAGGGGAGTGGAATCAGAGGATTGGATATGAACATTCATCCTTACTATGCTCCAAATATATGAAATTGGGATAGATTCCTAAACTCTTCCATCTAACTAAGACCAAGGCAAGTCAAATGGTAAAAATGGATCAACCCCTTTGGCAAAAATAATACCCTAAGAAACCAAAAACACCTATAAAAAAGGAGGGATTTAATAAACCCACTCCCAATCGATATAATGCATTAAAGAACTATTCTATTAGAATCATTCTTCTAGATCAAAACTATATCGAAGAGTTAGTTCTATAAATAAATATCCATGACAAGGAACCATGGGGTAGTGACATTGAAACGTTAATAAAGGAGGGCATGGCTAGTGGGAATAGTTTGAAGAATAATCTTATGAAGGAGAGGACTTAATTAGTGTTCAAGGTAGGAAACCCAACTTTTATGTCTTAGGAAAACCAATTGGATAATCCTTCTAGGAAGGATGTATTTGTTTGGAACTACTTAGGAAGGTTGTGATGAGGGTCATTCTACTCAGTTAGAATGGACAAACCAAGGTAAGGAATATTTGATGTCTATAATGACAAGTTCAAATAGATTTGATATACTTCATTCTTTAAAGGAAGATAAGTTATCTACATCAATCTTGGAGATATTAGAAGGGAATCAAAATTAGAAGGATGGTGATGACCGAGGGGATTTAAATAAGTTAGATAATCCTTGTAAAACAATTTTAGAATATGAAAAGGTAGTGAAATTAGTAAAAATTAGGTTTCCAAAGATTTACATCAAGTTTTTAAAGGAAAAGGATTTGGATATTCTTTAGTGAATACACGAAGAGGAGTGAAAGGACCATCCATAAGTTCTCCTCAGAAGTTGATTAGAATCCCAAAGAAAGAAATTTTCAAAACTACTTTTGAAGATTAAATAGAATATGAGACTCAAATCATGCTCCCTTTCATAAGGGGAAAATCTCAGATTAAAAATAAATAATGAATACCTTAACCTATAATATTAGAGGTATGAATGATTATAATAAGCACATCGTTATTAAGTACTTTAGAAGAACTTAAAATCTTGCAGTACTAGCTATACAGGAATCAATGTTGGATGAGAAGATGTTTTTTGGAAATTGGATCTAGTATTTGGAAAGAGGATAAAAGAGAATGTTTTAGATCTTTGGGATCATTGAGAGGTTTAATTACTTACTAGAATGATATAAATTTTTGGATGTCGAATTGTTATGTAAGAATAAACAACACCTAGTTATTGTTTTCATTGAGGAAGATGGTATGATATGTATCTTTTCAAATGTCTATGCTCCTAAATATATAGTGGCTCATAAAATATTGTGAGAAGAATTAAAGTTTTTAATAATTAATTCTATAAATTTGAATTGGTTTATTATTGGTGAATTTAATACACCATTATTTTCAATAGAGAAGAAAAGAGGTAATCAAATGTTTTTAGATAGTATGTATGATCTATAATCATTCATAGAAGATTGTGGTCTTGTTGATGTGGATTTGAAGGTTCCACCCATTTACCTTAAAAAATATAATAATTGGTGAAAATTTAATCCATATGAGATTAGATAGAGTTTTAATCTTAGTAGAATTGGTATTTCATAAGGACATCTTCCTTTCTTCCCTCTTTTGGGTTGGGTAAGATCATAACCCATTAGAGTTAAGAATAAACAATAAATCTAAAGGATTTAAAGGTCTTTTAAGGATAAAAAATATATGGTTAAAGCACCTAGAGATTAAGGATATAATTTTGTATTGGTGGGCATTAAGTGCTCAAGGCTCGGCCATGTACCTGTTATTAGTTAAATTGAAGAATGTTAAATTCAAAATTAGAATTTGGAATAAGGAGCTATTTGGTAATGTTTTTCTTAAAAATAGAGATTTAAAATTTGGACTCTAGGAATGCATCAAATGATTATGATCATCTCATTATGTAAAATAAAAAACAAATGATTTGTGAGTATCATTCAATGATATCAATAGAAGAATGCTTGTGGAGGAAAAAGTCAAGGGATCTTTGGTTAAAATAAAGGGATATAAACACAATATTATTTCCTAAGATTGTTTTCAAACATAGAGCTCACAATCTAATCAAATAAATTAGATTCCCTAATGGGAATGTTTTCATGGAGAAGTATTTAATCAGGATGGAAAATTTTAATTTCTTTAAGAAGATTTTTGAAGAGAATCCAAAATCTAACATTAGTATAGAGAAAGAATTGTTGTATAAGATCCCATATCTAGTTAACCAAGATAATAATTTACATTTGATGTACCTAAATTCAAAAGATGAAGTTAAATTTTATATTTTTATTGAATAAGGATAAGGTGTTAGGGCTAGATAGTTTCCCATTATGTTCTCTTAGGTTTTCTAAGAAGTTTTTGTAGATGATGTGGTTGGTATTGCTAATTAATTCCTCTCATATAGGTCATTTTTAAAGGAATTTAATAATTATTTTATTGTTATTATCTTTAAAAAAGAGGGCCCTATTAATTTTGTGGATTTTCATCCCATTTAACTTGTGTAATGCTATTTATAATATTTTCAATAAAATCTTATCCACTAGATTGTAGGCTATTATGGAAAGGATCATAAGCTTCCAATAGAGGGGTTTTGTGCTAGGTAAGAAAATACATGATGGAATTTTTATTGTCCAAGAAACCATTAATTATATGGAAAAAATCAATCAATCTATTATGGTTATTAAGCTAGACATAAATAAGGCCTATGACAAGATATATTGGGATTTTTTGGACAAGATATTAGTATAATTTAGCTTTCTTGATAAGTTCAAAAAAATTATTAGATGTTGTGTAGCTACAGTTATGTTTTTAGTTCTTTTTAATGGGGTTTCAAAGGGTTTTTCAAGAGTAGAAGAGGAATTGAACAAGGTGATCTAGTATTTCATTTCTTATTCATTATTATGACTAAGTCTATTAGTAAAGATTTATCGGTAGATATAAGAAAAGGAGAGATAAAGGGATTAAAACAAGCATGAGACACTAAACTAGCCCTTCACAAATAAGTCATAGATGACATAATTATGCTAGTAGAATCTTCCATGAGGAAAGCTAAAGAGGTAAAGATAAATCATCTTGATATATGAGGTAGTGTATGAGTAGAAAATTAATTTTGAAAAACTAGATTTATTTCTTAAATAATCCCTTGATTTGGAAGAACATCATTTCTTCTATTTTTTTGTTGCCATATTAAAGATATTCCTTTTATGTATCTTGGGCTACCCATTTTTATCAATAAACTTCCTATATTTGTGTGGAATCCATTGCTAGAAATATTCCAAATAAAGTTGGCTAGATAGAAAGGTAAGTTTTTATCCCTATTAAGAAATCTTACCCTTATCAATATTATCTTATAAAGCCAACTAGTTTATGTGATGTCCATGTTAAAAAATCTTAAATATGTAGTGAAAAAATTATAAAAATATAAGGGAAGGTTTTTATTATATAACATTGAAAATATATGTTTTCCTTAGTGGCTTAGGATAGAGTTTGTACCTAAAAAGGTTGTGGAGGATTGGGACTACGGAGAAATAAATGGTTGAACATATCCATTATTACTAAATTGGTTTGTAATTTCATTACAAAACCCTCATATTGATCTAAGATTTTATAAGAAAAATATTTAAATTTGAGAGAAGTTATAAGATTCCTAGAAGACGATCAATATGTCAATGGTTCTTACTTCTAGATTTTTTTTACTTTTAGTAGAGACCTTATTTCAAATGGCTATAAATGGAAATTGGGTAGTGGGCATAAGATCAATTTTTTATAGGACTCATGATTTTTGGATCATCCCCTTAAGAATGTTGACCTTGGAGCTAAATTATAAATGTTTTACAACATGAATTTGGCTATAAAGTTCAGGAGTATATTGAAATTAATGAGGGAATAAGATCCTATAAATAGATGAGAATTTATGTTTTAGGAGAGGAAGCCAATGTTATTTTAGTAGAGACAAATTACATGTTAATTTATTTTAGTGTTCCATATATCCTGAAAGAGGATGAAATTGTGTGGAGATAATCGTTTAATAGGAAGTATAGTGTGAATATGGGCTATATGATGGTATCTAGTCATTTCAATGTAAAATTCCCTTGGGATAGTTTATGGGATAAGTATCTCATCCCTAAAATAAATATTTTTATATGGTTATTAATTTAAAATATGATATTGATAATAGATAACCTAAAAAAAGGGGTATGTTAATTATTAACAAGTGTCCTCTTTATGAGTCTAAAAATGAATCAATGGCCCATCTATTAATTGAATATTGGTATACATTCATGGTACATAGTATATTATTGGATAAATTTCAAATCAAATGGGTGAAGCCTGTAATAGTGAAATATCTTTGTCTATCTTGGCTATATCCTTTTAAACATAAGAATTCAAAAAAAAATTGGAAACTGTATATTCCTTATTTGTTATGGGGTATCTAGAGAGAAAAAAGTAATAGGATTTTTAGAGTAAGGAAATTACCTACTTTTATAGTGGCTAATACAATTTATGTAAAAATATTGGAGAAATATAAATGTGTATCTCCTATCAAATCTAAAGGCATGTTAATGAATGAATCATGATTGCTCTTAATTGGAAAATTTAAGGCTAGGTTAATAGAGTAAGTTTCCCAAAAGTTAAAGTAAGGAGGCTAGTTAAGTGTTTGGATCCTTCTCTTGGTTGGGTGAAACTTAATTTTCATGGGGCTTCTGAAGGGAATCTAGGGGATTTAATAGGGGGAGGTATTCTTAGGGATGAAAGTGGAAATTTAGTGGTAGCTTATATGGGAGGAATGGGTTTACAAACTAATCATTGGTCTGAAGCTCTAGTAACCTTGTGGGATTTAATATTGGTGAAGGATCATAAAATTATCAAGTTGGTAATTGAAGGTGATTCACTGAATATCATCAACTATCTTTCTAAAAATATTTTCTTATGATGTATAATTATTCATATCATAAGGAATCCATTATGATCAATCATTATAAGCAAGAATTAATCATTTAGCATATTTATAGATAAGTTAACTTTATTTTTGAATGGCTTGAAAATGAAGGTATGGTTTATGTGGGATTATAAGGTGTTTTAATAAATAATAACTAATTGATTTTGTTTGCCAAAGAATCAACTTAGAATCTTTAAATCATGATTAAGAGGGTTGTTTTTCTAAGAGCATTACTTTTTTTATCAATGTCTTTTAATGGTGGCACATGGGAATGAGACATTCATTTCCCTTTGGTGGCTCTCCAAGTCAAATAATGGTGTAATGTTAAACATAAAGGTCATAATGAAATGTAATAATGAATTATTCTCAAATAAAATTATTATGATATGTATGAGGCTTCAAATGTTTTCTATTTTTAAGAAAGTGTTCTTTGCAAGAGATACTAGCTCCTTCATTCTTGAGTTTGTATTATAGTTATTCAAAATGGGAGGGGATATTTTAAGGTTGGAACCCATTTCAATAGACTACATCAAAGAGAACATGTAAGTTTGGCATACTTTACAAACTATAAGTATGGTTGATTTCATGCAGAGTGTAGAGGCCCATGACAAGTTTGTTTTTGATTCCTTTGTAATGAATTAGAGAGATAGGAAATTGGTTTTTAATGGAGTAATTATGGAGATTATTAAGTAACTCATTTCTAAAGTATCATGGATTAGTATTGAGGTTTAAATATTTTATAAGTTAGGCATATTCCTATAAGAAGAAAAGGATAAAATTCTCATGGATGGGGAGGATTTAGTGCCCTTGCAGAATGGCTTTTCTAAGGAAGAGCTCCCTCACCTGTTTAATCAAGTCAAGAATCAAGTTATTCTCTATATAAATTTAGACTGTAGGATTAATCTTGGGAACTATTACCATTTAATTTTACTTAACTATTTTCACAAATATAACCATATAAGCCTTCTTTTTTATATCCTTCATTCCCTTAAAAGATCCATTTTAGATGGATATAGGGAAAGAATAATTACCCTATACATCAAGTGATAATATTCATGATCTTTAAATATTTTAAGGCATGAAAAGGGAACTCAAGATCTCCCTCATGCCACTTTCCCTAGATCTATGTTTAAGTGGTATAAAATTTAGACTCAAAAGTGTCTTGAAGAGAAAGAAATAGAGTCTAAATGATGGTAATTTTCTCAGCCAGAGAAAGAAACTATACAGATTATCAAGTGGATATTAAGGATGGTGGGAAATAAATGACTATTAAAGGGGCCTATTTGTTAAAAATAATTATTAATATCATGAATGAGGTTATAAATGAGTATATAATGGGAAATTCTAATTTAAATGCTAAATTTGATGATGTAGATGCTCAACCTATAGCAAATTCCTCTAATAGTAGAAGGTGTCTCAATGATGATTCAATCAGGTAGAAAAGTCAATGAACATTGAAAGTAAGATATCTAATATTCATGAACTCAAGCTCCAAAAATCCATTGTGAGTTTGTTTATAAGGGAACATTCATCTCTGAAGGATCAAGTCAGAATTGTATCCTAGGAAAATAAGGAATTAAAAGACAATATCAAATTTGTTGTGGAAGTGAGCAAAAGTTCTACAAGAGATAACATAACAACTTTAATATCCATTAGGAATATTTCAAGAGAATTGAACTGAAGAAAAGATTCCAATAATAAAATACAATATAGTGAATGCCATAACATAATTGAACAAGAATCTCAATTATATAATATATTATCTTTGGATTTGAATAACAGGTTCATCATGTGGGATGAACTCTTAGCTAGTTAGAAATTCTAGTTGATTTTGTGTTATATTTTGGTTTTTTATTGATACTTTTTAGCATTTTATCTATGTATAAAACATTAATGCTTAATTGGATTATAAGTCCTTGTGTATGATTTCTTGTATAGGATCAGGTCCCTAGTAAAAAAAAACCTTTTTACCCATAATAAAAAAAATATTCACTTTTCAAAAAGGATTCTTCCAAATAGGGATATGTCAAAAGAGGGGGTTTCTTATAAAAAAGGTCTTTAAAAATATTTTATACAAAAATAAAGTGACATACTATTAAAACATCCTTTAAAAAAAAACACACATCATTAGGACATGATGTCATTATGATGATGCACTCAAAAGTATTTATAAGAAAAATTACTTTCAAGGATCATAATTATAAGGACCACTTGTGGCACAAAGGAAGCATCATAATGGAAAATAAAAGAAAGAATGATGGTATGATTAGAATGAGGGAGAAGAGATAAGATAGATATGAGCCACTCAAATATTGACACACACTAGAATAATTATTTTTTCTACCTAAAATTTTTTAATGTCATAACTAACTTAGCTCCAATATATTCTAAGGTCCAAGAAAATAATTACAGATTTTTTAAACTCATTTCTTGATTTGGTTCTCAATCTAATTATGTTATCTCTTGCTTACCAATACACTCTCACTTATTTCTAAAACCATTCTAGTTACACTCTCAATTTCCTACCAATGGTTCTTCATATCCTTGAGGATATTTGACAAAATTTATAGATGGGGTTAAAAAATAAATCGGATCATGAATAAGCATAGTTCTTACTTTAGGATGAAGCTATGGTTATGGTGTTTAAATAAGCAAGATGGTTAGAATTTATCAATAAATTTCATGGATATTATGAGAAACTAGTTGAAGAGTTTGTCACAAACCTTAAAAGGGAACATTCCAAAGTTAGAGGAACCAAGATTATAGTCATCAGCTCGGTTATCAACTAACTATTTAGGATTCTTGAGATAGGAATGCAAATATTAGGTAAATCTTTATTCAAGGACATTATTTAATTTTATCATAAATAAGGGGAGCTCATGATTGAGTTAATTTTCAATGAATAAGGGGTCAACAAGTGAATCAAGAGATAGAGTCTTCCATAACCTTGGAAGACTATAGCCTACTAGGTCATCAAGTTTTTAACATGTGATGGAAAATACAATTCATTAGGAGAAGAATCAATAAAGATTGTGAATCATCTCAGACATTGATGAGATAAACTTAAATAGAGGATAAACATGCCTTAATTTATTTATCATACCATCCAAGTTATGAAAGAGATATATATTCAAGGTGTGACATCATTAAACACCATGTGTTAACATAGTTGATATGCCATCACCATTTTTTAAAGAAGGTAGATGGGTAAGCTCAATGGGATACATTCATAGATACAAAATTGAAGACAAGGACCTAGGTACAAATAATACCATTGTATTATTCTCTTACACCTTGATCTGGATTAAGAGGAAAAATTTTAGGTGAGGAGACATCTCATAGCAATAAAGAAGAGAAAATAGAGAATAAAGACTTCCAAAGCTATCTCTAAAGAAGCTCTAGATCATAAAATTTAAAAAATACCTATCACAGATGGTGAAGAAGAATCTCTAGAGATATTTGATCTTAGGGTATTGATAATAAGTGTAAGGAGGGTAAAAATAATAATTTAGGAGTCACCATCATAAACTTTGCTATGAATAATAAAATACTTATCCTTTATAAGGAGGATGATCTCAATAAAATAAAAAGTGATATATAATTCCTTGGAAGCCTCAATAAAGAGAAACTTGTTAAAGCTTGGGAAGACTTGGAGGATATTTTAGAAGAAGAAAAGGTTATGGAGGAGCCACACATAGGGATAGAGGATCATGTATCCATGGAAAAAGATTTTTAAATCTAATGAAGTAATATAAGAGTTCTCTCAAACTTATTCATCTAAGCCATTGATGGACAAAGGAAAATATTTAATTTTGGAATAAAAGGACTAGCCTTCTATTCATGATGAGGAAGAGAAGATGTAGCAAGCCATGGAATTATAAATATCATAAGAAACCATGAGACAAAAAGAGGAGGAGAACACAATAAAGGTAATGAAGAATCTATTTTGTATTTACAAAAAAAGTTAGAAGAAACTCAAAACTAGTCCCTTAATAAAGATATTGAAATAACATAGTTGAAAGAGAAGACACCAGCACCTATAGACCAAGTAAACCATGGTGTCAAAACCAAATTACCTTTTAATTACATCATGAATACTTGGGAGGAAACCTATCAAAGCCTAAGGGAGGTCAGGGGAAAAGATAGGAAGTTAAAGAATGATCTTGAGGAAGAGAGAAAATAGAAGGAAAATGAAACATCTATATTGTAGATATCTTTTGAACTAGGAAAAATATTATTGGTTTTAGAAGACATACCTCTAGGTATGGCCTCACTATAAAATATTTTTTTATATATGGTAGTTTTTTAGAATATAATTTGGGTTGCCTCATGACTTGCAAGATCACACAGAGTTCACGTAAGCCTATCATACTAGTATCCTTAAGAAAAACTTATTTTATGTGAATTCTACTTGTGTAACTTTATCCTAGGAAATATTCCCTCATTATTGATTAATTTTTTTGTGGAAGAAGACAAAAGTAACAATTTCACCTTTATATTACAAAATCAGACTATATGAAGCAATATAATTGAAAAATATTTTGTATAAGCCAAAAATTTTGGGCTCTTCATGAGGCCTAAATTCCCTAAACCAGATAATTAAATAATTTTTTTTAACCTTTAATATATTCCAAGGATTAGGGATTAATTCTTAAACATATCGAGAAAATGAATTTATCATTATGAGGAATATGGTCAAAACCATTTCAGTACAACCCTTATTACCTATGATAAGAAGTGGCATACATTGAGTGTTCCTTTTAATATAAGGGAGATCATTTATCCCAATAATCTAAAATAGTTTTTTAAGATATAAGACCATTATATAAATAATACAATAGTTTCGACATACATATAGCCAATAATGGGTTGGAATGAGGTATATACCACCACTGATACTCAACCCTATGTTTACATGGCAGAACATATCAAATCTAGGAGAAGAATGATTTGAAATATGAAATTTCTAGTGTAGATCATATAAAGGTTTTATCATCCCCACAAAAATTCACTTAGATACATACTATGATAGTTATGATGTCAACAAGAGACTAGGAGATGTGGTGTCTAATAGAGACTAGATGAGACCTTAAATTGCAAGAGGAGTTAAAAGAAGTAAAGTGTGGGGGAAATGATTAGTCCATAAAATGTCTAATTATATCCAATTAATTACCTCATTTCCACACTAAAATTATTATTTTATAGTGGATTTATATGTTCATAATAGAAATCATTACTAATTTAAAGTAGAAAATGAGCATTTTGCTTACCTTTTTTAACCACTTTGTTTTTAAATTAGTATGGTAAGGACACTAGTTTTGTATGTACAAGTGATAATAATGTACTATAGTCAAATAACATGTTTTTGGAATGATAAGATTCCTAAATACCAATACAAACTAGTTCCATAGATCCCCAGACTGGCTCAAATAATCACTAGCTTATTTCTAAAGATCACTATTCTAGCTCTAAATGTCACTAGTCTAGATCCAAATATTCCTATACTAGTTCTAAAGAATTATTGAAATCTTGGCAAAGAAAACTTGAGTATTTACATGGATGCAAGGACATACATGATTGTTAAGAAGCAATCTATTATATTTTTGGGAATAATTCTAAAAAGATATCCACTGTATTTATAGAAGTTTTCTTTTGAGATAATATAAATATATGTTTTGATCTGGTACAATAATGAAGGTCAAATGATATAAAATATAAAATAATTTGCAACTTAAATTAGTCATAGAATCACATGTGAAACTAAATTTAACACTTTCCACCATTTTTCCTTAGAAAGTGGAAAGGATTTTGTTATGATATTGTTTTGGAATAATATGGATTGTAGTTGGATTTTATCATGTTATGTTATTTATTTTGAATTATCTATTTTAAAATGTTATGATATAAATAAAATGCTCCTTTTAGAAGATAAAAATGTAAATAGATGTAAATTATTAAGGATTTAATAGTTTGAGCATCACTTTTTTTTAGTATTGTAAGCATTTTACTTAATTATGAGAAATTTATTTCATGAAGAATCTAAAAATCTAGTAGTGTTTTAATCATATTAAGAGGGGAGAAAGATTCAATTTAACACAATAAGAAGTATATATTTTTGGTATTTATATGTTTATGTCATACTATTATGTGTCTTAAATTTTTCACCCATTATCTTATGTTAATTAGTGTGTTGTGTGTCTTACTTGTAGGACTATGTGTGTTGCAAGTAAGATTACTTTTATCATTTCCATTCCAAGGAATTTTCCTTCCAAATCATTTCATTTTTTATAAAATATATTAGCTATGTCTTTCTATTTCATGAAATTTTCATTTCTATAAATAGACTAAATGTATGTTTAATTCAATGCAATTTCAATTCTAGTAAGTGAGTTTTCATTCCAAGTACTTTTAATTCAGTAAGTGTGTTTGATTTCACAATCATATCTTAAATTTCAAAATCATATCTTAAATTTAAATTAAATAAACTTGATTAGAACCTTTAAATTAAATAATCCATAACTCACCCAAAATAAATAGTTGTTACTCACCATTTCACATACCTTATCATTGACTACCATTGGACACCACTCATATTGACATGACACAGTCATATAAATGAATAGGACACAATGATCCTCAACACATAATTATAATTTTATGTTAATTTATATAAAAATTTGGGCTAAAACTATTCAATGAACAATAAAGTATGTTTGAGAGCCCAAACAATCATTCAAATCTTTGCCTAGATCCCCCTTATACCTTGACTTTTTCTTTTATTGTATTCATAGTTTAGCATTGCTTGATTTATATTTTATTATATTTATAATGGGGAATATTTTTTTCACATGTTACATAAGACAATGATATTTATCATTATATTTTTTATGACTATCTAATATGCTATTTATTACGCTCTTACATGGATTAAATCTCAAAGTAATCAAGAAGCTTAATAAAAAATGTTCAATCTAAATATCTTTGTATTACAGTTTTTTCACTAATATATCACATCACCATTGTTATCTAGTATCTTTTGTAAAATTTGAAATGAATCGAGAAGAAGAGGAAGCATATGTTATACATTTTATTAAATTTAAATTTTAAAGGATCTTCAATTAGTTACTCCTCATATTCTTGAAGGGTTGATCATGTATATCATTACTAAAACCACTACTTAGGAATAATATAGTCTAACTAATGAGGAAACATTATGAAATATCTATGTGTACATATATAAAAGGTTGAATCATTCTTATGTGTATCTAGAGATGAATAAAATAAAGGATCCTAAGATAGTCTTTCCAATTTTGCTACTCATACCATTGCATGTATTCCTATGTATACATGCATAACATCGTATTTTGTCTTGGGAACATAACTTGGTCTCCAGAATTCATCTATGCATATGCTTACTCATGTTAATTACATCCTCCTATTACATATCTAGATGTTCCTCTCAAACATGAACTTCTTACCTTGAAAGCTATGCTAGATATCATTTTGTGAACTATTTGTCATACCAACCCCTTTATGGACTCATGTTATTTGTTTCATAACCATTTTAAACGTAAAAAATTATCTTAGTCATTAATATTTATCCTTATGGCTCCTAATATTCCTCTATATGAAGGCAAAGGTGATACTGAACAACATTTGCATGCATTACAAGTAGCTTTTTTACACTATGTAGATAATGAAAAATTATTGACAAGGCTTTTTCCATGAAGTATCAAATAATATTCCCTTATATGGTTCTATAATATTCCTCTTACAAAAATAAAGGCTTTCAACCCTTTGGAAAATTTGTTTTTAACACACTTTTCCATCAACATTGGTGAAAAATGATCATATGTTCAAATTGAAAAGATAAAAAAGGGTATATTGAAACAATATAAGAATATTTTCTATGATACAAGATTATAAAAAAAAACCAAAAAAAATATAATAAGCTCCAAGATATATTAGTTTAAAGTTTCATATCTCCACTTCAAGTGTCAATAATGTTTGATAAGTTCAAATCCTTTGATGAACTATGACATACAATCAAACAAGATAAGGTCAAGATATTTAATTTAAACAAACTTAAATATACTTTAAATGATCCTCTTACTTAAAATTTAAATTTTCAAATTAATCCAAATTATAATGGCATATCAAATCAATGAAAGAATGAATATAAGGTTAGAGTTAATTCTCTTTCACAAACTACCCAAAAGATTCAATTAAAATATCTAACAAGGAGGTAATTATCAAGGTTACCCTCACCTCCTCATGTATTTTTTCAAAGACTAATTTAATTTAATATAGTTACTCTTCCTCCACAATTGGAACTAGACTTGTCTAGAAATTAATCCAAACTTTTTGATGGCAATGCATAGTGTGACTACCATAGATTTATTGGGAATTCTAAAAAAAGATGTTTCAAGCTTAAGCATAAGATTAAATATTTGAGTTATGAGAACATTATTGATCTTGGTACACCTATTGAAGAGGATAAATGACAAAACAATGACAATGTAAAGATCAAAATGTATAAATAACCTTTTTCAAATCATGAATAAAATAACAAGAATAATTCTAAAGTACATTATGAATATAATGATCATTATCGTCATTATAAAATCATACATTCATTTGATATCATCATTGGTATATTTACAAGTAAACAAGCGTCACATCCTATTATCACATTTTATGATAGTGAAAGTGTTGATGATGATTTAGATAGGAACACACTTTTTATTGGAGCATATGTTGTTTGTGTGTGTGTGTATAATGGATCAAGTGAAAATGACATATATATGTGTGTGTGTGTGTGTGTGTGTGTGTGTGTGTGTGTGTGTGTGTGTGTGTGTGTGTGTGTGTACACACACACATATGTATATGTATATACATATACATATATATGTATATACATACATATATATGTATACTCACACACACACACACACACACACACACACACACACACACACACACACATGCGTGTGTGTGTGTGTGTGTGTGTGTGTGTGTGTGTGTGTGTGTTTGTGTATATACACACACACACATACACACACACACACATACATACATATAAAGTGAAAATGTGCACCATAACATTATTTTACTCTCTTAGTTATATAGAACATAATTTATAAGATACTTATAGATTTTAAAAGCATTTTAATTTCATACACATTATAGTGTGTGGTGTATAGTTCTACCTTTAAAAGTGGGCCCTCTCATAGTGCCCACCATTCTTGGTTATACCAAGCACACATGAATATTGTTCTATATAACTAAGAGAGTAAAATAATGTTATGGTGCACATTTTCACTTGATCCATTATGTAAAATAATGTTATGGTTCACAATTTCACTTGATCCATTATATATATATATATATATATATATATATATATATATATATATATATAATGGATCAAGTGAAAATGTGCACCATAACATTATTTTACTCTCTTAGTTATATATAACATAATTTATAAGGTAATTATAGTTTTAAAATCATTTGAATTTCATACACATTATATTGTGTGGCATATAGTTCTACCTTTACAAGTGGGCCCTCTGATATTGCCCACCATTCTTGGTTATACCAAACACACATCTATTTGATATGATATTAGGATGCCCATGGATACAAAATATTATATCAGTACCTTATAGAATGCATAAATTTATCAACTATATTAATGATATTAAATTGGTAAAATTCCAAAATTCCAATACAAATATCCTTTGAAACAAATGGTGTTTAGTTATTTTATGGAACAACTTCATAGTTCAAGCATTGAGCAACATGGTAATAAAATAGTTTACAAAAATATTCAAGAGAACGAGTTATATATTCCAAATAATATTAAAAGATTAGTTTATTCATCCATTCATGATCATGATCATATTACAAAATTAGTTTATCCATCTACTTATGAGTATGAACATATTATAAAATTGGTTTCTACATCTACTTCTAAGCATGCCACAGTTACACATGAGCATATTTAGTTAGTTCCAAAGTTCATGATATGTCTTCTTAAGTATTAATTGATGCACAATAAGATATTTTCATCTCTTAAGGCATCATAGATTATTTAGAGAGCTTCATCACAAGTACAAGTTATTACATCTTCTCTTATAGCACGTGAGGATACAAGTTTACATGGGCATATGAACAATGATTTAGAAGATTATATTATAACATGTAATCATAATTTTATTTAGAAGGAATATAAAGTTGTCATTTATTCTCTACAAAAAGAATTTCCTTAATAAAATGTAGTTGGGTATACATATGTCTCATCTTGATGAGATCCTTGGTTGGACGAAGCCTTCTACTTCCTCCCAATATACTAGTTTGGTTGAATCTATTGTTTATTCATATACACATTTAGATTTTTACATAGTATATTTTATTTTAATTACTTGATAATTATTATATGATTTATACAAGCATTATTTAAGCCTTTTGATTTATTTTTCACTTTGGGCACTTGCCATCTTTATTTTCAAATTGATTCAAACAATCCAAAGAAATTAATTATTTACTATTACATAATTATCATGCTATACATTTAATTTCACTTACATGATCACATATATCCAATTTCACATTAATAACATACATTATCATATATATTAATAATACAATCTGCATTGTTATGATTCATTTACACATACATTAGAGGCACATGGCTTGCCTTTCTCATTATCATATAATGTTCTAGCACCTTGTTGAGGATTGTTTGAATCATTTCCTCTTCCTTTATTTTTTAATCCTTATTACTTAATAATTTTTTCAATTCCATTTTTCTTCAAAATAAATTAAAAAATAATCAAATATGGCAAAAATTCAAAACAAGTAAATAATTCAAACACTGAAAAACAAAAACAATTTTTAAAAAAAATAAATAAAAAACTAGGATATAAGAAGCATTTTTAGTTATTCCTAAGCTTACATATGTTCATAATTTATTTATTATATGTTATATAAATAACATATTTAAATTTTTAAAATACATATTTCTTTTCATGATGCATTTATGCATAATACAAGACATACTTTTACATGGTTTTGATGTAAGGTTTCCTTAACTACCCAACAACCATGATAAGTTGGGGGCATCTCTTCATTATCTATGAACAATTTAAATAGTTGTATCTATCCACAAAATTTACAACATGATGAGATATACATCATATAATTATTTTTATACTCAATCACACTATACATTTTTTACATTAACTATGTTATTTGCTAATAATGACATGAATCCATATGGTAGATGCAAACTAGTTTCATTTTTTATATGCTTATTTTATTACTTCAATACATGATACATTAGCACTTGCTTAATTATTATGTGTGGTCCTTTAACTTATGTGTTTAAATTTTTATTTTTATGGCATCAATGATAAATTTGTGTGTGGCCCTTGGACTTGTGTGTTCATGTGACATTTACATGTCCCTTTTATTGGCCTTTGTGCCTTCTATCTGAAATTATATGAAAATTACATGACATTATATGGTATTAAGTATATGTTAATTTATTTTTTATTTTGGTTCCTTGATTTATATCATTAATTAATCCTAATCCATACTCTTACTTTGGTGTCATGATGCATATCATGCACATGATGCTTATGTGCTTCAAGTTTTTCATTCTTTCTTCCTTCATACTACTTATTTTACAAATCAATCTCTACCTTTAATACAAAACCTATTACCCCCTTTTTTAACTAATGATCTAGAATTCATCTAGACAACAGTAATCATTATATTTATAATACAATTAAATTAATTTGACTCATGATTTTTATGTAAATGATCAGTAAAAAAGTAGTAGAGAGTGAAATGAACAATGATAAATGTGAGGATATTTACTTGCATGATTTATTTTCCCTTTGTTTGGAAATAACTAGAGATTTGATCTCATAGATAATAGATGAATATTTTTTTATTAATTGATTCCTTGAAGTATGAGATTACATTAATAAGATCAATCTAAGTAATGAAATATAATGGATTTATATTAATTCCTCAATAGATATGAATTCTTCAATAGAAATGAAATAATATAACATACTATGATATCTTATTCATATTGAATCTAGTAATTGGATTCCTAATCAATCCCACTAAGTTACTCATATAGTTACAATATTTTACATGCATAATAAATTTCTATCACAAAGCATTATATTTGGAAATGTTATAAATATGGATAGGGGTCCTAGATAGATATATAGGCTCCCTAAATCTAGAAGAGATAGGTATGGGTGGCCCCATAGACATAGTGAATAATTATAGAATGTATCAAGCATATATAGATAAGGGTCTAGAGTCAATATATATAACCTAGCCACCCTCCACCTATCCTAATAGCCTACTATGGCTAGATCAATCTCCTCTATCCTCTCTCCACCAATTCTAGTTCACCAGGTTCATCTATGAGTATATATAGATATTGGTATTGGGCTGGTGACTAAATATAGTCATATACTCACCATCAACCTAGTGATAAGACCTTTCCCAATGGACTAACCTACCTACTATATAGATACAAATTATAATTCATTTTTGATAATTTAAATAATGCAATGAGTCACCAAATGTGGGAAATTATATATCAATCTCTTACACATTTTGTAGACGAATTCGATGTTATATTTAAATATTATGCCTTCAAAATCTTAAGATATTCTACATGATTACATATTTCACATATTATATAACACTTATTTTGAGGTGAGTGACTTGTATTCTAAGTCCCACATCTCAAAAGGGGGAATCACAGTGAGATAATATTTAGAATTCAAGTCCTCATGAGAAAATTTCATATTTATGGAACTATAATATTTCAAAAATTACATCACTATTTAGAATTTTAGATTATGGGGGCATATCACATGCACATGCTCTCATTCATACAATTAAAAAGAGAAAATTTTCAAAAAACTACATGTTTAAATAGTTTCAAAACTGAAATGACATTTAAGATTAATTCTAGTACAATATAGTGGGCATGATCATCATTCATTTTCAAGTTACTACATGGAAATTTTAGAGTTCACAAATTCAAAAAGTTTCAAAAGTTGTAAACTTTAAATAAAATTCAAGTTCAAAAGTTTCAAAGTTAAAAAGATAAAAAATTTCAAATAAAATATAGATCCATCTATATTAGTGTGATTTTTCTTCATGTTACAATGGAGCCATGTTATATTCTAATCACATTTTATGTCCATGGTTACAATTTTTCAAGAGGTAGCAAACAATAATTGATGGTTCAATCCCTTTAATTTATAGAGAAATCTATATATTCAAATAAGAGTTGGATAATACAATATTTCCAACTCAATATCATTAAATGGTTTTAAAATTGAGACTTGATCAAAATACATTTCTTTAAATGCCTCAACAAGGGGGAAAAAACATTGCCACTATCAAGTTACATGAAAAATAGATTGCATACTCTTTGAGGTGTATACTTTCCTTAATCTCTTTTCAAAATTCAAAATTCAAAATTCAAATTTTATATTTTTAAATTTAAAATATATAAATAACTATTTGTAGTAGAATTGTTGTAAGTTTTACATTAAGGCATCTTTCATGATCAATATTTCCATCAAGCTACAAAGTGTGTATATAGGCTCAGGTTCACATTTAATTTACTCTTGTAATTTGATTTGTTTCATAATTATAATAAATTAATGGAAAATATAGACACATAAAATTAATCATTAAGTGATTTAAAATGTTTCACCTTGACATCCTTAGCCTACTTGGTCTATTCACCGTTTCAATAACTCACAATCTATAAAAGAGCTTCCAATGTCTTTTAAATACTACCAATATCATAATAACACCTATATTTTACTAAATTTTATTCTTACTCAATCTAAAGGTTCATAATAGACATTTTCAATAGTCTTTTTCTTTTTTGGATAGGACCACACTAGCTTGGATAAGACCAAACTATAACATTATCCACTAGCACATTTGTTCCCCATGCTCCGAGGGTCACATTTTCAAATTTATATGTTTTATAATGAATCTCATAATTTTTTTTTATGTTTTTTTAGTGATAATATTATAATATTAACATTTATAATCATATCAATGTTTCTCCAAATTCATCTATAAATCATTTGGCAATTTTAGTGCATATTGAATAAAAAGAGCACTATTTCTTACAATTTCAATTATGACTCATTCTAAGAATCACAGGTAAAGAATATTTATTTTTATTTTATTTTTTATGGAATCCATTGTGCATCATTTAAATAAATATTATTTCTTAAATCATATAGTTTCACAATCATAGATCAGACAATAACTCGACTATGTAGGCAACACTTAGATTACACAAGGTTTTTTAAGGATAGCTTGACTATTCCCCTTACCCTTTTCTACCATTTATATTTTACATTTTATTGGGTTTTTGTGTAGTACTATGGTTTTATATTTTAAAAGTATTACACACATATATTTAACTCCAACACAAAATTAGAAAACCCTAGCAAGTAATCATGCCAACATAGATCAATAAATCAAGCACATAATTAACTAAGATGCAACCATAGTCAGTATACAAGGCTTCAGTGTGGCCCTATCATCTTTTTTGGGCCTTTTTACTACATATTTTTGAATTTTGTTTTTATATGCAATGTAGTACACATGTTATTTCATGTATTTTCTTGTCACATCCAATGTGCACAGTTAGAATTAAATCAGTTTCAAGGAGGTATACATATCTATTTGACATTTTTATATTTAAAAAAAAAATACAAATTATGTATAAAAATGTATTTTAATATTATATATTTATATCCTAGATTTTACATTTCAATAGTTTAATATCTAATAATATTAATCTCTTAAATAAAAATAAATAAAAAAGATGGATTCAGATTTAACATCTAAAAGAAAGTGTCCAATTAAAGTCTCTCACAAAAAGCATGAATCAATAAAAATAAATTATAATCAAGGAAGGGAAAGTAAAGGTCCTCAACAAAATTTATAAAAATCACTTTACGCAACACCTCATAATGAAAATAGATCTACATTCAAAGAGAGAAAATTGCTTAAGTTTGATTTTTTTATATCTACCACATGATATTATACGAATATTATTATATGGTAAATTAATCACTCTACTTATTAATTACTATCATCCTCTTCATCGACATGAATAAACAAAAATAAAATTCATTTTACACTTATTAGGTTATTAATGTACATTGAAATAATCACTACTATGCTTTATAAGAAAATATTACACAATGTGGAGATAAAAGGATTATTATATTTCAAAGTAATATGACAAGCATAAAGGATACTATGGAACAAGATAAAGTTACATCTCACCTTACATAAACATGTCTAGTGAAGAAAAAATACCAAGATTTAGATCAAATATATGAACATGTAATGCTTACTTCATCAAAATCAAAAGATCACCAATGGTATCAAATATAATTTCCACAAGTAAATGATGCAGATGAAAATATTTCTAAAAATATAGATTCAAATATTCCATATCAAAAGGAAGTTATAGATGATTATTAGTGTGGTGCATAAATTTTTTCCATCGCATTGGGAAAATCATTATATGATTCTCAACTATTTTGATTTTACATAGTGTCATGGTTGATAATGGGTCAAGTGAAAATGCATGTACAGTGAGACTTCATTGCACTCTTAGGTATACAAAACACTTTTTACAAGATACATAAAAAGTATATCAAATAATTTAATGTTCATACAAAAAATATTATTGGGCATATAATGCTACCTCTCCAAGTGGGTTCAACAATAATGGCTACTCTATTTGTATTTTTTCAAACCATAAGGGTCTTTAATATGTTATTAGGCTGCCCTTATATACAAAATTTTTATGTAGTACCATCAACATTTCATATATTTCTCAAGTACATAAATTTTAATCAAGAGGTCAAAGTTCAAGGAATTGTATATGATTACCCCTTATAATAAGTGGTCACTCAGCCTTGCCACCCCTAGACACAAACCAAAACTAAATATGGCATCAACTCAAATACGCAATACAACAATAATAAGTGAATCCATTCAAAATCATATTGCATAATAAATCTTCATATAAAAGAGTTACTCAATCTTTTAATAAATATAAATCGTATACAATGCATCTTGAGGAAATCCCTCATATAGTTAAGTGTGTTCCATAGTAGACATAAACAATATGACCCTCTTTTATTATATATCAAAACAAATCAAATATTACACCTTATCAATTTAGGAATTATAAAAAATATTATATGATCAGTGATCATGATAGCTATGTTATGACACCTAATGCCTTTCAATATTTATATTCATTGGCATGTATCAATTTTCATCCATGAAAAGTTAAAAATCCACCTTATGATGTAGGCACGAAATATGCTCCTCCCATCATGGGATCATAGGATGACCTTCTTATATATATATATATATATATATATATATATAGACACACATAATACAACAATAATAAGTAAATCCATTCTCAAGTTTCTAATAAATATAAATCTTATACAATGCATCCTGAGGAAATCCATCATATAGTTAAGTGTGTTCCATATTAGATAGAAGAAATATGACCCTCTCTTATTACATATCAAAATAAACCAAATATTACACCTTCTCAATTTAGGCATTATAAAAAATATTATATGATGAGTGATCATGATATCTATGTTATGACACCTAATGCCTTTCAATATTTATATTCATCGACATATATCAATTTTCATCCATAGAAAGTAAAAAATCCACCTTATGATGTAGGCATGAACTATGGTCCTCCCATTCATGGGATCATATGGTGGCCTTCTTATAAATATATCAAAAAATACTACAAACATATGAAAACATTAAAAATATGAAATATCAAGACTTGAGCATCACATGAGATTCTAGTTTATTTATTTTCATTGTTTATTTATCATATATTTGGTAGATAACACATTATGTTATATAAACACATGCATTTCATGAGGTATATGAGTGTGGTGAAGGAAATACATTATACAAGGATTTTTATATACTAAATTCACTTCTACCTAGTGTACATGCTTATGTTGGGGGCATCTTCTTCTACATGTTACACTATAGCAAGTTATATCTTTATATGACCTCAAATTAAATACGGAGCTGCATATCTTATACGTGTCTTTCTAATCACTCTACATGTCTTTCTAATCACTCACATCATACATTGTGTTACATGGAGATTCTAATTTTTTATAATAAGACAATGATACATATGGATGTAATAGACTAGTTTTTAATTATTCTATGCTCCATATATGCTATTTAATTTATTATATGATAGTCTATACATTGCTTGATTTATGTATGTGGCTCTTGGACATTGTTTGTGTAATAATTACTTGAACAAATCTATGATTTTTCTTAGTAGTTGAAAAAATTTAACATGTACATTACTTGTGGACCTTGGCCTTATGTGACATTCAAAAATGTCCCTTTTTTATGAAATTATTAATTTCTTTTGCATTTATCCCTTGGCCTCATTTGGTGCGACATATTTATTTCTGTTTTATACATCCCTTGGCCTTATTTTGTGAAATTACATGACATTGTGTGTTTTGATTATTATTCTTATTGAGATTGATTAGAGTGCCATGATACATATAATGCACTTTTAATACATAGTCTACTTTAGAGATGGTTACTTTACTGCATGCCTTAATGATAAATATATCTAGACATGGCACTTTTATGACTTGCATTCAATATGCTACATACATACATCAATGATAATTGTATTACTATGATGACATAATATCAAAAAGATGACATAAAACTACGTGATTATATATTTACCACATGATATAGTTAACTCTTCTTTTGAGATGAGTGACTTGCATGCTACATCCCTTAAATCAAAAGGGGAATATCATAATAGGTTTTTCTCAGAGATCTAAGTCACCATGAATAGAAAAAAATTAGATTTGGGATAAAGTACATGTTTACTATCAGAACACTTGATATTATATTAAATAATCAAAATATAATACATAAGGTTACAAAGTAAGATGGGCAGACAAATCATGGCCCAAAATCCATGCCAGAGGAAGAAACTAACACAAAACATCAAAAAATATCAAGCTAAATCATGGTGAGAGAAACTATAAATAACTAACCAGATATTTAAGCACAAACCATCATCCCAAGAGGTAGAGGCAGAGGGTTATCCTTAGTAAGTTCCAACCAAGCAAGTGGTTCCACATCAGGTATATCTAGAGTAGTCTAGACATCTAGGGGGTCATCATGAATAGTGATCGACCAGCCATCAGAGGGCTACATAGGAACAATAACGCTCACCAAAGATTGTTGAGCATGACCAACTTCAAATTTTCCATGTGAACTCTAACCACCCCTTAGGGAGGGTAAGGTGTAAGGTGGTCCCTAATTCAAGATTGACTTCTACTTCTACACCTCATGGGAGGAGGTGGATATAGATCATGTGGTTATCCATCTGGTGAAACTCTACTCATAGTGCATGGGGAACTCACTTGCTAGTTGAGGAGATCTTTTAGGTGGTAGAGGTTCAACACCATCTTCTCAAATTAAACTTTGATCTACAATTAAATCAATGAAATAAAAATATTTTCATTAACAAAAAATGTTATTCCACATGCCTCATGATTAAAAATAACATTATTTTAGCTTTCCTTAGTTAAAAGAGGATTATAAAATGAAAAAAAAAACTATATAAAAAAGTAATATAAGTTGGCCAATTAAAAATATCTAAAAAGTACTTACCATTAAGAGAAAGGCTAAGGATGACAGGGTTGAAATAATAAATGAATTCATCACCAATAAAATTGAGCTTTAGGACAAAATCAAAATCAATGCTTGAAATATTTTGGTTGCTTGCAAGCTATCCAATATTGCTAGGGAATGTAGAGGTGGAGTGGTCTCTCACTATGGGGGATGCCCTAGTAAATTAAACACCAAAAAAATGAGCCATCTTGGGATCTAGGCAAGGGTGCCATGTGACACATGATCCAAATGGGAAAGCCAAATCTTAGGAGATGATTAAAGGCCCAAATATGTATTTATCTTATACATATTTAAGGAGAATAGACTCATCACTTGATAAAAAATCATAGGGGACTATCATTTAAAATGTGTATCATAGTTCCGCATCTAATCTTTCTACCAAGACTTAGGAGGTTGAAGGCCAAGCTTATGAAGCATAACATCATGGAGTAATTATTGAATGTAAAGGATGGAAGGTAAGTACACATTATTTAATTTAAAATTGTTTTTTAAATAAGTCCATGTAATCTAGTCTATAGAAGTAATCAAGTCCTAGATAGTATGAATCCCTTCGTAAGATAATCATATATATTTAATACTAGGTAATTCAGCTAGGGGTTAGAAGAGTTAGTGAGAATTCAAGACCACCATAGGATATGATAATTAAAAGATGGCCCTTTAAAAAATCCATGCCATATCCATTTTAAATGGTATTTTAATGCTTTAAAATCCTTCCAGATACTTTTGGAAACAAAGGAGACCATAATCTTAATAGGCATATTAGTGGTGAAGATGGATTGAAAACCAATATTCTACCAACTAATTTTTACATAGGGAGAGCCCAAGAAAGATACAATGGTAGAGGGAGATTTTCTAAGACTCATTTACCTAAATATAATTAACAACCCATTTATCTCATAAGGCCATACTTTGCCAATAGGATTCAATGATTCCTATGCCATATTTATCATGAGGAAGGTAGTAAATATCCCAAGTCACTCGATGAAAACCTTGAGCCTTATTAGAATTGGCCTAGAATAAATTTCATAGAAGCTTGGATATATTTTCATAAGAATATTTATAGGGGTCATAACAAGAGGAATAGTAAACATGAGTGGCCACCAAAATCCTGGTGAAAATTTAAAACTTGACCTCCAGATAAAGGGGCTTGGTGGTCCAATACTCAATCTTCCTTTCTATCCTATTGAGGACATATTGCCAAAGCTATAATGGTGAGTTGTTAAAATTGAAAAGGATTCCCAAGAACTTAAATTTACCCCTTGATAAATCCACTACCAATTAAAATTATTAATCCACTTAGGCATGGGCATCATGCTTTGATAGAAGCACTATATTTTCCTCCATTAAAGGCTAGACCCTGAAGCTAGACAAAAGATATATAGGCATTTCATAGCTTCATTAAAAATGACCTCTTTATATTCAATCATGAGAAAGGTGTCAATTGTAAAATTGGCATTGATAAGTTGAGAGGTGATATTGAGTAACATAATACCATGAACAATCCCTTATGAAGCCTTAGAATCCAAAAGGTAACCTAGGGATTTAGCATCTAAAACATAGAGAGATAGAGTAAAGGGATAACCTTGGTGAATAGAGAGATTGAGTTTGATTCCTAGGGTTTGATGCCCATTAATAGTGAGGTAGAGGAGAACATAATTAAAGGTCTACACTATGTAAATGAAATAAGGGAAAAGGTTGAGATCCTTGAGCATGGAAAGAATAAAATGCCACTCAATTTTATCATAATCCTTTTTAAAGTCTAACTTAAGGAAGATATTTCTCTAAAGAAAGGAATGGGCCCAATCCATGCATTCCCAAATGATAATAAGATTATCCAAAATATATCTTCCTCTAATAAATCCTATTTTTCTAGTGTAACAATGGTAGATAGGATTAGCCAATCACAGTTGGTATGGGATTTGGTGAGAATATTATAATAGAAATTGAGAAAAGTTATTAGTCTTTATATGGTGAGAATCTCAAGATCTCTAGATTTGGGAATTTGCCTTGATTTATTATGGGTCCAAGAGATTGATTCTATAAGGCTTCTTTGTAGACTTGAAAAAAGTTAGGGACAATGAACTCCCAAGTAGATTTGTAAACTTCTCAAAGGTAGCCACTAAGGTTGGGGTATTTGTCATTACTCATATATTTTAAAGCCTTTATAATCTTCTAAAAGGTTAGTAGGGCCTCATAAATCCAATGATTGGCTAGATTGATATTATAAGGCACCACATTGAGGTAATTCTAAAGAGTTTACAACCACTCAGCCATGATGGGTTGGGCATGGAAAAATTGATTTTAATACTCAAGAATGGTTGAGGAGATATCAAATTGGGAGGTAATTCAATATTGAACTAATTGAATGGATTTAATTTGCCTGTGATCTTGCTTAGATTTCAGTGCTTTGAAAAATTCCTTGGAGGCTTTGTCACCAATTTTGAGCCAATGCATCCAAGTGCAGAGTTGGGTACCTCTTGCTACATGAATATCTACCACCTTGCCATGGTGTTTAAGGGAGTCAACCAAACTATATAATTATATGTTAAAGGATTAGTATGGAATGATGTAGAAACTTGTTTGAATTCCTTAAGCATGGATTCATATGAATACTTGCATATTTGGGTGATATGTTTTCCATTGTGGTTGAGGAAAAAAGTGGTGTGAAGTATGACCTCATTCAATAACTCAATATATTTGGTGGTGTATAGAGGTTATGGGGTTAGTTCTAGATGTTTTGGATGATTTAGATGGTACCAGTGTGACTCAACATAGATTTATTAAGAATAAACTTATTATGTGGAACATTTTACTACTTGTAAGTCTATTCCACTTTGTAAGATATGGGTAAATGGTCTAAAAAAATAATACCTAAGTGGTCATTTATATACTGTCCATCAGTGATAGAAAATTAAATAGATTTTTATCTAACATCATAATATGGTTGAGCTATTTGAGCATGCAGTGCTCCCTAGATTGGTAGTTAGACCATGTAAACCAAGACATGGGATTAAATGTTAGTCATCAGAGGAGAGGGTCTATCAACCCCCATTTATTTTTGAAATAATACCAAGAATCATAATCACCAACACACTAATGTATGGGGAGGGCCCAAAATTTGTCCTAAGGGTGTTCAATCATATTAAATTCATCGAACACAAGCCACATTACGAGAGGTAACCCATCTACCAAAGATAACCAAATTAGGGAGCAATCATGGCCATCAGTAGGATCATATATATTGATAATGATAAATGGATGGCCATTAATGTCAAGAATAATATAGACTATCTAATGTGATGAGTCCTCCCCCATGAAAATGATTCTAGAAGATAACTTAAAATCAAATAAAATGCATGCATTTTCACATCCCACCTCATGCAAGGTGGTAACCTATGTGGCATCTAGACAAATTTTTTGCATGCACATCTGGAGGAGAAAGCTAAAAATCTTAACTTCTTGTAGATAAAAAATGTATATAAAAATAATCTACTAACATGCAACTCACATAGAGTATTTATGATTAGAATCTATATGACACCTAACATTCCATGATAAAACATTCATAGGGATGGATAATCCATTTGAAGCTCCCCTTTATTTTCCTTAAAATCCACCAATGTTGTAAAACTATTGTGTTAGTGAGGGTGATAAATTACACCATGTGTAATGAAATGATGTTTCGCATCATCCTCCTCCTGAGGAGATTCAACACCCTCATGAGGTGTGTCATGAGATTATTGAGAGAATGAGCCATTGGTTGAGTGAACCTCAACCATAAGCATCCTAAAATTTGAGAGGCTGGAGAAATGTTTTGTGGATTGGGAAGAATTAGGTTGGTAGGGGGTTCTAGAGAAGTCCCTTGAGAGGGTGTGAGAAGTAGAGGAGAATCCACTTAGGGTGGTAGTTTGGGTGTGATTTATGGCTTAGGTCTTGATGACCATTTATGGGGTACTATGTTCTAGCCATCACCTTAGTCTATCAAATTTGGCTTCTCAATCTAAGGAGGTGAATGAGGAGGTTTGGGATGACCCATACAAGGACAATCCTTGATGCAGTGCTCCAAGGCCTGACAATGGAAGCAAGTGTTAAGAAGGTTAAAATATAAACCTTTTATGACCACTAGGTCTCTACAACTTGGATTTCAATGAACTCATTTAGCTCCATGGAGAGGTTAACCTCCACATAGACTCGCTTGTTAGGGCAAGGGGAGAAACACCTATCTATTTCAATCATAAGCACACATTCTATGAGAGTGATAATTTTGGGGATAAAATCCCAAAGGTGGTCTAGCAAATTGAGAAGCCAACCTAGATAGGTACACGAAGGGAAACATTGTCAAAAACCTTAAAATCATAGGACCAGGGAGACAAAATCATAAATTACTTGTGAAATAACCAAACATTAGAATTAAACATAATTAGATTTATCTCAAAAGGATCCTTAATGGTAAACAAAAAGAAACCTTTGGTAATGTTTTAGATTCTAGAGGCATGGACACCAAGTGGATCCCATTGGTTTTAGATCTAGTTATAGAGGTAATCCTTCGAGTGAAGGTGGGTAACAAAAGAATCAATAATAGAGCAAATTTTATACCACTTGTAACATTTTTCAATCATAGTAACATGAATACTTACCTTTGGAATAAATGGGGAGGCATAGGTATTACCTCATCATAGACTTTTAGAACAAACTTTTGAGCTTCTTTGGGTGTCATTAACTCTGTCTCCTACCTCAACAAATGTAGTAGAGTAAAAAAAAGACATAAATATATGGCCTAACCACCCAAATGGTAGTGTAAAAAGTTCATTTAATGCACTACATCCCTAAAAAATCCCATGGGCCCATTGGTATGAAACAAAAAGGCAAAAGATGCAAGCAAGAAGACACAAACCATGAAAAACCCTAGCAAAGTGATATCTCCTTTCTTTGACCAGACTAGAAACATATCGAACTCATTTCCATTAATCCAATATCAAATTTTTACAAATTATATGTTTTGAAAATACATATTATAGGTTTCAAATAAACATAATACAAATTTTAAAGAATAAAAAATATAAGTTTCAAATATTCAATGTAGTAAAAAAATTATATTTTATAAAAAAGTATAGGTTTTCAAAGAAATTAAGAAATCATACACAAGGTAAATATTTTCACATCGATACAAATTATGATGGAATATGGTATTCATATGAGCTCACTTTTCAAAGACTCAAAGGAAAAAAAATACACACTTGAATGCATTTGCATAGACATATGTAAAATAATTAAAATAATAATGTTACAAGTTAAATATACATTTAAAAATGAGAATATAGATGTATGCAATTCCATATAATATATCATAGATTAAAGAGGAATGATAATTATTAATGATTAATCTTATTTAATGTTCAAAATTTTAAGTTTCAAAAAGGTATGATGTTTGTTCATGCACATTTTCAATGGTTAAAGTTAAAATTTTAAATTTTCAAAAGGGCATGTTGCTTTTTCATGCTTATTTCAAAGTTCAAAGTTAAAATTATCAAAAGAATATGATGATTTTTCATGTACATTTTTTAATTTCTAATTTTTAAATTCAAAGTTTCAAAAGAGAATGATGCTTGTTCATGCTCATTTTCAAAGTTCCAAGTTTTAAAAGGGCATGATGATTGTTCATACACATTTTCAAACTTCATTATTCAAAATAAAAATATTTCATTTGAAATCAATGAGTAATGTATTAATTCTCATGAAATGAATATTATTCAATCCATTTTGAGCATGAGAAAAAATAGAATCTAGATCTGACTATAATAATCTATTATGGGTAATGCATGTATGAGTCTAGTGACACTCAATAAACTTGGCATTATGTATAATAGAACAATTATGTGGTTCCATATTATATTGAGTGTGATGTACATTTGATTATAGTGACACTTAATGGCCTTGGAATCACTTTTAGTGAACCCATCACAATTCCAACTTTTTTTATTAGTAGATTGTGTATTATTTCATATTTCATGAGAATTGGAGTAATGCATCTTTCCAACTCAAGACTTTCATTGGTTATTTAAAATTAGGATATGATCACTCACAATTCACCATTGATTCAAATTATATTAATATTCAAATAAAGAGTAATATTTATCCATTATCAGTTATAGGTTATAAGGCAATCTGATTTCAACTACATGCATGTATACTTTTTCCTCTATTTATTTTCAATTTTATAATTTTCAAAGTTCGTATTTTAAAAAAATTCAAAATGTACAAATAATGAGATGTTTTATGGTTTTATAAATTTCAAATCTTTTCATGATTGAAATATCTAATTGAATAAAAAGTTTGTTATATAGACTCAGGGTAAACTCTTTCTCCTTTACTCTAACAATTTCATTAATAGAAAGTGGGGTGGGGCGGGGGGGGGGGTTCGGGTGGATGGGAATGTACACACATAAATTTTTTTATAAGTAATTTTAAATGTTAAATATTGACACATATTAAACCACATGACTTTCACCCAATAAAATGAATATTATTTTCCATTCCTATAAGTTTTTTTAATCTTTATGTGGGTTTAACCCTTTGTTTTCCACTATAGATACATAGAATTTCAATGTCAAAAGATAAATTCATTTAAAATCACTTTTATACCATCTCAAATTTAATATAGGTTTACCTCATATTTTGAGATAAGCCCGCTATAGGTGGAAAAGATCACTGACACATTCATGTCCACTTAGATTGTCCACTTCTCATGCAAAATAATGGTTACTCTCTAAAATTGAAATCATTCTTTTGGGTCTTCCCACATGTTTCAAAAAATTATCTAAATGATTTTGTCAAAATATTCACCTATAAAAACACATCAAGATTCAATCATTTTCCTCACTTTCTATTTGCTTGGTTCAAGCTTATAGACTTCTAAACATTGAGAAAATATTCCCTATTCCTTTTGTTGTCTCCAAAAATAGACTTTTCATTTTTGGGACAACATGTGAACTATTTTGGTTCAACAAACCAAAATAACCTCTTCCCTTCTCAAAATTTGTTTTGACCATTCAAATTCCTCATTTTTCAAGATTCTCAAAAATCTACGGACTCTACATGCTTAAATCTATGGACTTTGCAGGCTTGAATCTACAGACTCTGCAGGGTTGAATCTATGGACTCTGCAGGCCAAGTTCTATGGGCTTCACAAGTTGATTTCTATGGACTTTGTAGGAAAGAAGCAAGCTCTCAACACTTAGGTGATTTCAAAGTTGGTTCAACAACAAGGTTCAACCACAAGAGTTCATTGGTAAGCTTCTATGCAAGGATTGAACCATTGAACCGTTGAACCTTGAACCATTTTAGTTTAATGGGTTCAAAGGTTCAACATCAGAAACAAGAGTTAAGCACATTTTTCAAGGTTCAAAGTTCAACTGCTTCAAGGTTTAATGGCTTCAAAGCACTTATCAAAGAGAACAAGGCTTGAATCACTGAACCATTGAACCACTTTGGTTCAAAGGTTCAATGGGTTTAATGGTTCAATAGGTTAAATGACCAAATGGTTCAATGCATTTGGTTCAAAAAAATCAAACTGACTTAGCCAAATAAAAAGAATGAACCAATTGAACCGTTGAACCTTGAACCAAAGGGTTCAATGAGTTCACAAGTTCAAAGGTTCAACCAGTGCGATGAAGATCAAAGAGCTTAGAAATAATAAGGAAGTGACGGACTAATGGCTCAATAGGTTTAAAGGCTTCTACAAGTAGGTTTAATCAAAAGAACAAGTTTTTGACACTTAGTCATTTTCAAGACTAGTTCAAGGTTTAAAAGGTTCAACACGTTCAACAAGGCTTATTTCAAAGAATCTTGGTTCAAGCAGTCAATAGAAATAAGATAATGAACCATTGAACCAAAGTTGGTTTAATCGGTCGATTCAAGCGACAAGTTTAAAGGAGTGCCCCAAACATCAAAGACACAAGTGCCCTTGCGAAGGGTTTCCATGGCAAAAGTGACTAAGGAAGGAAACAAAAACTTGATAGAACTCAACAAATGCTGCCAAGTGTCATCTTTCAAGCCTCATTTCACTTTGTTTCTAAGAGTAGTGGATGCTACCATGCATCCTCTATAAATTAAGTGGAACATGCCAAGTGGCATTATTCGCATGAATCTAAAATGAATCCTACATGGTTCTATAGTGTTTCCAAAATGTAGTGGAAGCCACCAAGTGTCATCTTCTGCAAGGCACTCAAAAGGCATCCAAAGCTTATACAAGTTCAATGGATGCTGAAACATGTCCTTGTTTCATAGCGGATGCTACCACATGTCAAAATTTGAGATTCACATAAAATCGACTAAGGCAAATTTCCAAGGGATAAACAACCCTTTTGAAGGACACTTAGAAGCTGAAGTGAACCATTACAAAAAATCAAAAAGCTAATTTGAAGCTCAAACAGCCCTTGTAGATGGTGGGAAGGGGGCAAATGGACCAATTCAAAGGCCAAAAGAGCAAAGGGATTTCCTTCAAAAAAGTTCCCCTGATGAAAGTGACAAAGAGACAATTCCTTCAGACTTTTTCCTCTGAATGAAAAGTTTGAAGAAATAGAAAACTCACTATGCTACCACATGTCATCTTTAAAGTCATAGTGGAAGCCACCACATGTCATATATTGAGATAGTATCAAATGCAGCAGAAGCTACCAAGTGTCATCTTCCACAGGGTTCTCAAAATACTAGTAGGAAGCGACTAAGGAACAAAGCATTAAATTGAATTGAGGACTCGATTCAAATAACCAAAAAAGGAGGAATAAGGAGGAACAACCAAAAACATTTGTGCATCATATATGTTTCTAGAAGTAGACCACCAGGTGGATATTGAAAGATGCAAACTTTCAATAACGTGACCCGTTTCTTTGCATTGAGAAAAGCAAATGGGTAAATACCCCTAAATTCTAGCATGTCTTCTTATCAAAATTCAATGCAACATGATGTGTTACTATTCCCAAGTCCTTCTTGAAGAGGCTATATAAGGGAATCTCTTTTATTATTTTAGGGGATCTCTCTCTGATTATCAGAAACAAAACTCTACCCAAATTAAAAGGCATTACTGAGACTTTGATCTCAGATTGTTGATCATATTTTGTTATTAGAATAAGAAAGAAAGTGACTTTTTAGACTTTATGCTGTGATATCTTTGTTTTTTGGGAAACTGTTCTTATGTGTTTTTCCTTAATATATTTTCTATTTCTTTAATTCAATAAGCAAAATTAGTGAAAGTAGTCAGGAAGGTGTCCTGAAGCCAACTGTGGAGAGACTTTGTGCCCCCACAATTGCCTTTAGTGTGTTTTCTTTTTGTTTCTTTGTAAAGGACCTTGGGACAACTTTGTGCCCTCATTGTCCTTCATATCTCACTCTTGCAAAATTGAGGTGGAGACTTTGTGCTACATCTCAATCTGCTGGTTACTACGTCTTTGGTCACATTTAGTAATTACTACCAGGAAGATTCTTGTGGTTTGTTGAATAGTACTTCTAAAAGAAGAGGAGTGCTTTCTATCATTTCCCTTGATATTTATCCTTTGATTTGCATGCATCATCTCTAAAAAAAGAGAGATGGATGGTTGACCCTACCCTTGAGTATTATTTTATATATATATATATATATATATATATAGGGAACATCCCCTTGATGAGAGGAGAGATTAGTCCCCTTTTGATGTGGTAAACCTACACATTTGGATGACCAATCTTCCTACTTTGGATGATCATACCTATCTTGTTTATCAGTACACTGATCGACAAAATATTCCACCAACAATTTTTGGTGACTCCACTAGGGATATAGTTATGTGCATTCTAAAACCTCAAGTTTTAGATGGAATCAGTCTCTACCATTATCCATTATAGACTCCATTCCATTTTTGTGTTTTACCCATTATTATTATAACCTTACCATTCACCTCCACACCAACTGGGAAAGAACGTGCAGTTTAAGGCCTCAAGCTTCAAACTAAAGCAAGGTCAATTATTTTCCATTTTTGTTTCACAATCTGGTAGATTTAAGGTATACACGAAGCCAAAGGGCTAAAGGTATTGTTGACCCTATATTCGAGTTGGTACAATAATGTAATTTTGATCCATTTTCTTCACCATCTCGCCTCCAATGAACCAAGAGCTTTCCTCCTACTAAAGTCAGGTCTCCATTGCCAAATGAAGTATCTACTTCTATTGTCGATAAAGCTTTGCCCATAATTACCCCTCTGAGATTTGTTATTCTTTCTTTTCATAATCCTATAATGGTAGCTCAAGGCCCCTAGGGTAATTCTTTTGGTCCTCTCAATCTTACTCCACCTCTACATGAGCTCCCACGCAGTTCAAGGAAGAATTTCCCCAAATTTTATGGTGATGGGAAAGTTTATCCTAATGAACAAATTGCAACCTTCATCATAACATGTGTCATAATTGGAGTAGAATTTAAAGATGTAGTAGTTAGGCTATTTTTAGAAACATTACAAGGTGATACTGTAGACTAGTTTTATCATCTACAAGCTCAATCAGTAACTGATTGGAATACTTTCAAAGCTAAGTTTGAAGCTAGATTCAAACTTGCAAAAGATGCACATGCACTTCTGGCTCAACTTAAATAGATTAAGAAAGAACCTCATGAATGAATGAGGGACTTCATAGCCAAGTTTGACAAACTAAGGAACATAATTCTTGTAATTGCTTAACCTACAGCTGAGAATCTCAAATTCTTCTTCATTAATTCTTAGTTACCTAAAGTAAGTTTTCTTTTGAGACGTGCTGGTCAAATAGATCTTGCTACAACTCAAAATTTGGCCATTGAGGTAGAAGATGATCTCATCTTAGCAGGAAAGATAAGAAGAGATCCAAATAAAAATAGACCCTCATCATCTTCTGAATATTCATCTACAGGCACCACAGATCTAATGGTGCAAAAGTTGGAAAATGAGTTGCTTGCTCTCAAAAAGCAAATGGCGCAAGGAATATCTTCTACTCCATACAAATATATGCCAAGAAGGACATTTCCAAATCAGTCATATCAGGGTAATGCTACTAGGAATCAAGGGAAACAAAATCATCTTCCTCCCCCATAAGGGAAACTTGCCCTGGAAGCTCCTCTAACCAATTCAGCAATGGGATATCTTGAAGCAGAATCAGAGTTCTCTTTCCAGCCTAAATTGAATTAAGAAAATGACACTAATTTTCTTGTAGAAAATCAAGAAGAATTAGCAAGTGACTCCCACATTAGTTTCTTGAACTACCAGAATGAACCCCAAAGAAAAGGAGAAGCTTTTGATGGATCATATGCAGTGTTTATTAGGTCCAAGAACCAATCAGTCTAGCAAGCTGATAAAGGGAAGATAGAGGAGCAACCTCATCAAACAATTACAATTTCTAAGGATGGAACCACTCTACCTTTCCAGTCAAAGGATTTGGTGATCACCCAAAAGGTAAGTACATCAATTTCACCTTCACCTTCTACTTCAATTTTGCAAATCAGCCCTCTTATCCCTCCTAAAACCCAAAAGGTTGAAATACCTTCCTCTGTTCCTAATCTAATTCAGCCATTTGACATAATTGATCATGTCAAAAAGACCATAATACAAATGTTTGAATTTGAATATTTGTAGTCCAATCCTGATCAATTGGATAAGTTGGTCCAATGTGTCAAGAACCAAACCATCTCTATAGGAAAAGAACCTAAAAAGGTAACTCTTGATTCCCCAAAGAACATGCCCATTCTGAATAATCTTCTCATTACTCCTCCAGTTGCCCCTAGAAAAATAAAACCTTTCTATGTTTCCCTATTAATAAATGGTCACAAGTTTAGTAATTGTATTATAGACTCAGGCACATCTGACAATGTTATGCTTGCTAAAGTAGCTAAATCTCTTGGCCTCACACTGACCAAGACATTTGGGAGATGTTTCTCCATGGAAAACAAGCCAGTACCATTACTGGGGAAAATTGAAGATTCCTAATTTGCATTTGCATCCTTTCCAGACAAGAGAATCAAGATGACTATCTTGGTGGCTGACATCCCAACATCCTATGGCATTTTACTTAGATGAAATTTTTGAAAGGATGTGGGAGGAGAACTAAGCATGGCCCTGTCTGAGGCAAGAATCCCTGTCAAAGGTGTAATCCAGAGATTGCTCCCTGAAAAGGAGGCAAAATACATGGTCACCCAAACATCAACCATTGAAGCTCAAATTTTTTTTGAATCCTTAGGTATGGGTAACTAATTTATATCTACCGATGAAATGCTTGAAACATCTGATAAAATTCTTAAAAGTGTCAACCCAAAAATTAGTTCAACTAGAATAGTAGAAGAACTAGTAGGTTGTAATACAAATTAAGAAGGATCTTCCCTCTCTAATGAAGGAAAATCCAAAGAAAAATTAGTATATGATGAAGTATGGACTCTAGAATTTGATGGCAATTGCTCCTCTACCAGTTTGAGAGCTGGGATTGTGTTGATATCTCCTCAAGGAGATATGTTATCTTCATCTTACAAATTACAATTTAGCAACACTAACAATGTAGCTGAATATGAATCTATGTTGCTTGGATTGAAGGCTGCTCAAGACAAAGGCATCAAGTTTCTTCATGCCAAAGGGGATGCTGAATCAGTGGTTTTTTAGGTGAAAAACTTATACCAAACCAAGAATGAAAGATTACACCACTATCACAACCTAGTTTGGGACCAAATTGAAAGCTTTGATGCTTTCAACATTTCTACCATACCCAAGGAATCTAATGACAGAGCTGATGCACTTGCTATTTTAGGAACTCTCTTAGTTTCTCACTCAGATTTCAAAGAAGACATGTATACTATTGAGCTAGTTTGTAGACCAAGTATTCTTGACAATGCTGATCATTGGCAAGTATTCAATGATGATCATCAAATCATTGCCTTCCTGGAATGAAAAGACAATTTTGAACAACTACGTTTTGAAGGCAGTGATTCTTAGAAGTATGAATCAACCTCTGAATCTAGTTTAGATATAAATGAAGAATTCTTACAACTGAAAGGAAATAAAATTTCCAAAGGCCTAGTTTCTCTTGAGAAACTATTTGACAAGCATGATAGATTCATCAAATAATAGCAAATAGATTCAAGCTTCTCTTAGGGATTCGATCAAGTAAATTTGACTACTAAAGAAAATCCCAAGATGGTTAACATTGGTAAGTGTTACACCCCTAAAGAAAGATTCAAGTTCACCACTTTACTCTATCAATACATGGATGTCTTAGCATATTCTTATGATGACCTGAAGTCTCTCAGACCTGATGAAATCTACCATGACATTCCTCTCAAGGCTGACTCAATGCCCTATAAGCAAAAATCTAGATAGTACAATCTAAAAATATCAGGTACTATTCTGTTTGAGATACAAAAAATGTTAAATGCTAGAATCATCTTCCCAATCCATCATTCCACATGGATTGCAAACATAGTTCCTGTAAGGAAGAAGAGTGGCAAAATTCACATTTGTGTAGATTTTAGGAATCTGAATTAGTCATCTTTAAAAGATAATTACCCTTTGCTAATTATGGATCAAGTACTTCAAATAGCGACAGGTTCAGAGATGTTATCAATGCTAGATAGCTTCTCAAGATATAATCAAGTTGAAGTTGGTGAAGCAGACCAACACAAGACTGCATTCACCACACCTTGGGGTACATTTACATATAGAAGAATACCTTTTGGCTTGATAAACATTGGTGCCACCTTTCAGAGAGTAATGGACCTAGCTTTCAAAGATGAGATGGGTAAAATCATAGTGGTATACCTTGATGAATTGACTGTATTTTCAAAGCATCATTTTGATCATGTACGCCACTTACAAAAAGTGTTGGAGTGCTACCACTAGAATGGTATTTCCTTGAACCCTAAGAAGTCTATTTTTGGAGTAACAGAGGGGAAAATCCTTAGACACATTATGTTTAAAAAAGGCATAAAGAGTAACTTAGATAGAGTCAAGTCTATTCAAGAGCTTAATTTGCATACAAATAAAAATGTTGTTCACTCTTTTTTTGGAAAGGTAAATTTCATATGGAGGTTCATCCCTGAATTTGCTAAGAAGAATAGACACATTGTGAACATGATGAAAGGGAAGACCACCTTCAGCTAGACTAAAGAAGGCAAGTCAGCATTTTAGGATATCAAGATTGCCATTGCCCCTGCCCCTACCTTAGTTTGTCTAGATTACAACAAAGATTTCAGCATATACAACTATGCTTCTGAACACACGCTTTCAATAATTCTTGTTCAACTGGACAAGTAAGGTATATAATCTCCCATTTCTTTCATGAGTTGCCCTCTCAAAACCCATGAGATGAAGTATTCAAATGTAGAGAAGCATGCTTATGCAGTGGTGAAAGCAGTCAAACATTTCCACTTTTATATCCTAAATTCACACACTATTGCCTTAATTCCTGACACTACAGTCAATTCCATAACTCAACAAGAGTTTGGTACAAAAAGAAGTAATTGGATTGCAAAAGATCCAAGAGTTTGATCTAGACATCAAGCCAACAAAGCTAGTTAGGGGAAAAGGCCTATGCCAATTAATTGCTGATAACAAGCCAAAAGATACACATCATGAAGAAGCTGAAGTGGAAGATACACCAACAGTCCTTTTTGTCTCCAATACCAATGAGTGGTATTCAGGTATTGCTCATTTCCTTACTTATGGTGAATGTCCTGCTCATTTGTCTTATAAAGAAAGGAGGACTATCAAATTGAAAGATGCCAATTTTGTCCTTTGGGACAACAACTTGTACAAGAGAAGCATAGATGGAGTATTCCTTTGCTATGTAGACAAAGAGCAACAAAGACAGCTTTTGAAATCTTTCCACAATCTAGCCTATGGAGGACATTTTTCTGCTCCTATAACTACTCACAAGATTCTATGAGACAAGTATTACTGGCCAACTCTTTTTCAAGATGCATATAAGTGGGTGAAAAAATGTGAACTCTGCCAGCAATTTATTGGAAGACCCAAGTTAGCTACCCTGCCTCTCAAGCTAGTGATCATAGAAGAACCTTTCCAAAAATAGGGGATGATTTTATTGGGACTATAAACTCATCTTCAAGTGTTGGACATGATTATGTCATTACAACAACTGACTATTTCACCAAGTGGGTAGAAGTAATCCCAACTAAGCATGTTACTTCAGAAGTTGTATGTAATTTCCTCAAGGAGAATATCATTTCTAGGTTTAGAGTTCTAACAAAAATTGTTACTGACAATGAAACTTGTTTCACCTCCTAGGAGATTACACAATTCTATTTCCATTATGGAATTACACTCTCTCACTCTTTGGATTTTTTTCCACAAGGGAATGGACAAGTTGAATCAAGCAATAAGAACCTAGTAACTATCATCAAGAAGATAGTAGATGACAATCAATGGACATGGCATAAAGCATTGATTGATGCTCTATGGGTAGACAAAATCACACCAAAGAGGGCAATTGGTATGTCTCCTTTTCAACTTCTTTATGGTATCAATGCTGAGATACCAATCACCTTAGAATTGCTAGCCTTTAAATTGGCAAAGGCAATTAAAGATCAGACATATGAAAGCTCTCTTGATAAGAGAATCATGTGCCTGACTGAGTTGGATGAACATAGAACCATGGTGGTGGACCAAATTTCTGCTCATCAAAGTTTGGTGAAGAAACTCTTTGACCAGAAGGCCAAAAATCATGATTTCTAGATTGGGGATCAAGTCCTGCTATGGGAGAAAAGGAGAGAACCAAAAGGGATGCATGGAAAGTTTGACTCCCTTTGGAGACGTCCATTTATAATTCATCAACACAATGGTGAAAATATCTTTCTACTGAAATATCAAGATAGCACACTCTTTTCTCTACCTCATAGTGGGTAGCATCTGAAACACTTCAACTCTTGAAGTATCAGATCATTTCATCTATACATATGTATATTTGTATAGTTTTTAATTCTATTTGTTTTGTTTGTTTCCATTTTTGATGCCTTCCATTTTTGGGTAACATGACTCTATATCCCAATGGTACACATGAAGACACTGGAGATTCTAGATTCTACTCCCTTCAATTATTTTTTACAATTGATAGAAGTTCCCCAACTGGAGGCAGCTATTGTCCCCAAAAATAGACTTCTCATTTTTGGGACAACATGTGAACTATTTTGGTTCAATAGACCAAAATAGTCTCTTCCCTTCTCAAATTTGTTTTTGAGCATTCAAATTCCTCATTTTTCAAGCTTCTTAGAAATCTATGGACTCTACAGGCTTAAATCTATGGACTCTGCAGGATTGAATCTATAGACTCTGCAGGGTTGAATCTATGGACTCTATAGGAAAGAAGCAAGCTCTCAACACTTAGGTGATTTCAAAGTTGGTTCAACGATAAGGTTTAACCAAAAGAGTTCATCAAAAAGCTTCTAAGCAAGGATTAAACCATTGAACTGTTGAACTTTAAACCATTTTGGTTCAACGGGTTCAATGGGTTCAAAGGTTCAACATCAGTAGCAAGAATTAAGCACATTTGTCAAGGTTCAAAGTTCAATCACTTCAAGGTTCAACAGCTTCAAAACACTTATCAAAGAGAATAAGGCTTGAATCATTGAACCGTTGAACCATTGAACCACTTTGGTTCAAAGGTTCAATGGGTTCAATGGTTCAACATGTTCAATGACCAAATGGTTCAATGTGTTTGGTTCAAAAAGATCAAAAGGACTTAGCCAGATAAAAAGAATGAACCGATTGAACCGTTAAACCTTGAACCAAAGGGTTCAACGAGTTCATAGGTTCAAAGGTTCAACTAGTATGATGAAGATCAAAGAGCTTAGAAAGAACAAGGAAGTGATGGACTAATGGCTTAATAGGTTCAAAGGATTCTATAGGCAGGTTCAATCAAAAGAGCAAGTTTTCAACACTTAGTCATTTTCAAGACTAGTTCAAGGTTCAAAAGGTTCAATGGGTTTAATGAGGCTTGTTTCAAATAATCTTGGTTCAAGTGGTCAATATAAACAAGGGAATGAACTATTGAACCGTTGAACCAAAGTTGGTTCAATAGGTCAATTCAAGCGACAAGTTCAAAGGAGTGCCCCAAGCATCAAAGACACAAGTGCCCTTACAGAGGGAATTTTCGTCGCAAAAGTGACTAAAGAAGGAAACAAAAACTTGATAGAACTCAGTGGATGCTGCCAAGTGTCATCTTTTGAGCCTCATTTCACTTTGTTTGTAAGAGCAGTAGATGCTTCCATGTGTCCTCTATAAGTTAAGTGGAACACTCCAAGTGGCATCATCCACATGAATCTAAAATGAATCCCACATGGTTCTATAGTGTTTCCAAAATTTAGTGGAAGCTGCCAAGTGTCATCTTTCTCAAGACACTCAAAAGGCATCCAAAGCTTCTACAAGTTCAACGGATGCTACCATGTGTCCTTACCTATTTCACAGCAGATGTTACCACATGTCACAATTTGAGATTCACATAAAATCAACCAAGGAAAATTTCCAAGGGACAAACAACACTTTCAAAGGACACTCAGAAGCCGAAGTGAACCATTGCAAAAACTTGAAAGGCTAATGTGGAGCTCAAATAACCCTTGTGAAGGGTGGGAAGGGGGCAAATGGACCAATTCAAAGGCCAAAAGAGCAAGGGGTTTTCCTTTAGAAAAGTTCCCCTAGTAAAAGTGACAAAGAGACAATTCCTTTAAATAAACTGAATTCCTTTAGACTTTTTCCTCTAAAAGAAAAGTCTGAAGAAATAGAAAACTTGCTATGCTACCATGTGTCATCTTCAAAGTCATAATAGAAGCCACCATGTGTCATCTATTGAGACACAGTATTAAATACAATATAAGCTTCCAAGTGTCATCTTCCACAGGGTTCTCAAAAGACCAGCAGGAAGCAACTAAGGAACATAACATCGAACTAAATCGAGGACCCGATTCAAATAACTAGAAAAGGAGGAACGAGGAGGAATGACAAGAAACATTTGTGCATCAAATATGTTTTTATAAGTAGACTGACAGGTTGATATTGAAAGATGCAAACTTTCAATAGCGTGACCCGTTTCTCTGCATTGAGAAAAGCAAATGGGTAAATGCCCCTAAATTCCAGCATGTCTTCTTAACAAAATTCAATGCAACATGATGTGTTACTGTTCCCAAGTCCTTTTTGAAGAGGGTATATAAGGGACTATCTTTTATTTTTTTAGGGGATCTCTCTCTCTAATTATCAGAAACAAAACTCTATCCAAATTGAAAGACATTAGTGAGACTTTGAGCTTAGATTGTTGATCATATTTTGTTATTGGAATAAGAAAGCAAGTGACTTTTTAGACTTTGTGTTATGATATCTTTGTTGTTGGGGAAACTATTCTTATGTGTTTTTCCTTAATATATTTTCTGTTCCTTTAATTCAATAAGTAGAATTAGTGAAAGTAGTCAGGAAGGTGTCTAAAAGCTAACTGTGGAGAGACTTTGTGCCCCCACAATTGCCTTTAGTGTGTTTTATTTTTGTTTCTATGTAAAGGACCTTGGGATGACTTTGTGCCCTCATTTTCCTTTGTATCTCACTCTTGCACAATTGAGGTGGAGACTTTGTGCTACATCTCAATGTATTGGTTACTACGTCCTTGGTTACATTTTGCAATTACTACCAAGAAGATTCTTGTGGTTTTCTAAATATTACTTCTAAAAGAATAGGAGTGAGTTTTTTCATTTCCCTTGAGATTTCTCCTTTGATTTTCATGCATCATCTCTGAAAAAAGAGAGATGGATGGTTTACCCTACCCTTGAGTATTATTATTATTATTATTATATATATATATATATATATATATATATATAGGGAACCTCCCCTTAATGAGAGGAGAGATTAGTCCCCTTTTGATGTGGTATACCTACACATTTGGATGACCAATCTTCCTACTTTGGATGATCAGACCTATTTTGTTTATCAGTACGCTGATCTACAAAATATTCCACCAACACCTTCCAAATTCAAGATCACTAATAAGTATAAACCATAAACCAAGTCAAGATCACTTCAAATAAATTTAAAATATACCTTCATAAAGTATTAAATTAATCATTTTATTTGTATACATATAGTCAAGGATCACAATAACACTTCCACTCTATGTGAGAGAATTAAATGAGCATGATTTACCTTTTTGGTGTATTGGGTATGTAAGAATAAATCAATCATCAAGGGGGTGATTGAGGTCAACTCATCCTATTAAACTCCCTTATTTTTATTGTGGGTTTTTAAGTAATCAAATTCGTATTAGTGTGTTAAATACAAGAGAATAAAGACAATGAATTATGTGTGAAAAAACCTAAGTTGAAATATCTCAGATTACTTATAAAATAAATTCAAAATTAGTTTTATGTCATAGTAAACAAGAAATTTTATAGTGTCAATGGACTTAATTAACCTATTATTTTATCCATTTATAATGGTCATGTTCTAAAATATTCACTAATTATGCCTCTAATCTTCCATTTCCATCATTATGTTCCTTTGTATATTTTCCTGTTGGTCAGTCATCATAGCCCACTAGCATGAGTTTGTAGTCAATGGACATGAATGACATGTGATTCCATCCAATTACAATGGAAATTTCCAAAAAATAATTTTGAATTATTTTTTTGATTCTGAACCTACATAATCACCTCCTTTACTGATTTCCACTTTCAAACATTTAGAACAGTTAGTTGAAATCCTAGTTTGAGCCAAGTTATTTTTTTTCTAAGTATTTTCCTCAAATAATTTTTTTCCATATTTAACATTTTGTCAAAATTAGAATTTTTGATTATTTTAAATCTGTAACATTATGATATTCTCTAGTTTTACACCTATAATCACATAATATAATTTATTGTATTTTACCGAAGATAGGTAAAATATATTTACTTTTCCTATCAAACCTAATCAAGGTGTTATATAATATATTCTTAAATAGCCTCTTATAAATATGAAATAATGAAAATTTCACACAATTATGTGTAATTCATTGTAAATATACCTTAATTTTTGTTGTGGCACTTAATTGGTTCCTTTAGTTAAATATTCTTAATCAACATCATACAAACACATGAGAATTAAAAATGGCACTTAATTTTGTCTAATTCACATAAACTTTACTCCTTTTAAATTATCCCATCACACCTAATTTTGGTATTTTAAGTCCTTTTTTCTCTAATACTGTCATACAAATAAATAATTATCACAAATGGTGTTTTATTATGTGTCTTCACCATAAGACCAATCTAATTTATCCTATAACATATAATACGGGACCTATTATGGCTTATTTTATAAAATAGCCTCTTAAAAACACAAAATAGTGATAATAATGTATCAATATGTTTGATTTCCCCTGAATCTAACTTTATTTCTCCTATTTCACCTATTTGGGTCCTTATTTTGTTAAATTTTCTCTATTAATGTTATAAAACATGGGATAATGAAACATTTCTCAAATATGTGTGATTAACCTCAAATATAGTTTTATTTTTTTCCATCACACTTATTGAGGTCCCTTTTAGTCATTTTTTTTAATAATGTCATAAAAACAAGGAAAAACAACAAATAGAATCTATTATGTGTGTTTCTCTTTAAGCATAACCTATTTTATCCAATCACACCCTATTGGGGCCTTTTTTCAATCAATTTTTCTCAACTTTAATGTCATAAAAATGAAATAATGACAAATAGTGTTTGATTATGTGTGATTCAAATTAAATCCACCTTCATTTATCCAATAACTAATAAATAATGCCTTATTAGATCAAATTTTATCTAATAACATGTATTTAGGGCCTTATTTTGTCAATTTAAATCTATAAATTATCTACAAATATAAAATAATGATTATTGGTGGTTAATTATGTGCAATTTTCCTCAAATCCACCTATGAATTTGATCTCATTGTTTTATTAGTAATGAAAAATTCATTCACATATGATTTGAAAAAGATAACTTATGGGTTTAGCTTGTGAAAGAAAAAAATATCTCCAAGTGTCACTATGTTCACCATTCCATGTCAATGGAGTACGTGGCTAACTCATCGCTATAACCATTGAGTAAACTAGGAAGTGACGTTGAATACCAAGTTCACATAGTGGCTATTTACAAGTGTAACGTATGTTGAAATATATTGAATAATAGACTCTTCATGTGTTATTTAAGGTATTTGATCTTAACAAAAAACTATATCATCATATTGAGGTATGCAATCTTATTTTGATTTTTTTTAGACATGTAAAAAATGGGTTTTAGGGACCCAAAACCAATATAAAACACTAGCTAGAACTAATAGACCAACCTAATAATAATAAAAAATTTCCCCTAAGAATCAACTAAAAACTAGTCTAAAACTAGAAAAGATCCTATAAGGAACGCATTGGGAACCCTGAAATACATACAAGATCCTGACCAGAGAAAACCATTAGAAATAAACCAACAAAACACAAAAAATAATGAAAAATAGGCACAAGCCCCTAGGCCCACCATTTAATCCCATAAAAAAATATAAAATTATATTTTAGCTTCATCTTTAAAATTTTTACAAGGAAAGGGGGAATCCCATCCAATAGTGCCCAAGTTTTTAACTCTATAAACACACCCAAGTTCACCAAAAAGTATATGAATCCATTTTTCTCCTTGTGAAAATGTTGGATCATAAAAAAATAGACATTCTATAGAAGTATATTGGTATCCCAAATTTCATTTTCAATAGTCCATGAAGGTGGGGAGTTCCCTAATAGGAAACTAATAATGTTTAAAGATTCAACCCCACAACCAAATTTTAAATTTTTTTCTCAATTGCCATCTAGATTCCACACATGAATAATTTTGCCTCAACCATGTGGTTGGTCTAAAAACTCATTTATCTTGAAAAAATTGACAATAGGTTTCCCTTACTATCTTTAATCAACCCTCCACCTCTACCTGTGCCTAGATTAGCCTTTAATACACCATCGAATTTGAGCTTAAACCAACCCTCCAAGGGAAAAGTCCACTTAAATAGTATTTTATCAATATTTCCATTGGATTTTACTAAGATATAAGAAATTTTAGATTCCAAAGGAAAAGGATAAGAATATAGTCAAAATTTATAGGAATTTTTAGAAAGAATGCTTCCAAATTTTCCTTTATATCCCCTAAGATTCTTGACTTCGCTAACTTCAGGTTATCATAAATGTCCATAAAATTTCAATCATTTATCTCTTTCCAAATTCCATAGAATATGTGGGGAAGCTTGAGTAACCATAATAACTCCATAATGAGTTATTTGGATGATTCCACTACATATTAATATTTGAAATAGAATCAGAGTTAACTTAGGACAAATTGAATATTTCTTGGAAAAAAATATGTATTTTGGTCACAAAGGTACACTTCATAAAGAGATGCTTGACTAACTTGTCTGATTTTAACATATATTAGGAATTTTTAGTCATTTCTTATTTGAGTTGTCAATGATCAAAATATTATTTTAACTGTCCATCCAAATGGAGATGTTGACCTTGGGCACAAGATACTTATCCAAAAGTTTAATCCATTAAAAACCAACCCCTTTAAGTCATAAATCAAGTAAAGAGTCTAAATTGACATAATAATTACCAATTTATTCCTTATTACATATCAATTTGTCCTCTTTTGGATGTAAAAGGATAAACATATCCTTAATATTTTGGTTAAGACTACTCAATTTTTAATCTAATTTTTTTTGGGTACCCTCCATATCCAGCTCTTTCTATATACACATAATATTTTAAAACTTTATACATCATCAATGTTTTCTCTTTTATAGTAACTCATCAATTCTCAATCTCTCTGAGTACATGGCTTAAAGGGCACATCAAGAAAGGGGTGGGTAGACTATTAGTGCTTCATTGGAATTTTCTACCCTATACCACCACTTCATATCTACACAATCTTCTCCTATGTACTTACCTAAGCCTTGCCTCCTCTCTTACACACTCATCCAAGTAATTAACTACCTTACATATCCTCTTCTTAAGCCTAAAACCCCCTTTTTAAATTTAGGTTTCACTGACAGCCTAGGCCAAACCTCTAATTAATTTGTTAAAATCATGTTATGGGTCTAGGTTAACTATGGAAGACCTAGACCAAGACCTAACATTCTTTTATAAAATAAAGATAAAAGTTAAATTTAGGATGACCCTATTAGCTAAATTTTTATAAGGGGTTATGGTTAAATATAGCCATATATAGATATCCATTTCCTCCATTTATAAGAGAGAAGAGAAGAAGAAGAATAATAAATTATGCATCTGCTTATCTACCATTCTAGTTGAGGAGCATAACTTAGGGTTTTAATACTTGATTTGAAAATTTGGATCTTGTCTTATGGATAAGTCTTTTGGATGCAAAGAAAAGTTATATAGCCTAGGGATAACTTATCATTGTTGTCCTTACATACCAAAATAACCTCTTGCGAAGCACCTTGGCCAAGGGAGCGATTGAAGCTCGATGATTTCATCTTCAAAGCTAAGTATTCCTAACTTTGTTCCTCCTTTGTAAGAGTAGATATATTTGTATTTTTAATTCTCTCTCATGCATTAGTATTTCCTATACATTTAATTGAGTATAGATATTCTTTTCATGTTTACTTTTTATGTTTATTACCCTTACTTTGTGCCACAATATTTGGTGAGCACTAGATTAGATTATAATTTAATTTTCATATACTTAGTGAATATTAAAACATAGGACCTAACTAGGGTTATTGCACAATATTAATGTTGGCCAATGTTGGCCTACTTACATAACTTATACCTGAATGGATGAGATGAATAGTTTTGGATAAAATGAATGGTTCAAAGATCACATATTAATTGAAAATATTTTTTTAGCATTTTAGGCAAGCTTAAAGTGAAATTTATTGATCTTTGGAAAACAATCTTTGAAATATATATATATATATATGATTACAAACTAGAAATATCAATAGGTTTTCATGATGTTTCAAGTATTAAAGAGCATGAATCAGGTTACACATATCCTTAGAAGTTCATTAGAGACTTTTAAAGAGACAATAATTTATTGAACAAGTCCACAAGAACCAAACCATTACAAGTATATCATGTAGATATGGATAGATCAAATTTTTATGTATTTAATAAATACACTCGGGAAAGCCTCTTAGGCTAAAATACCACATGGACATGATGTTTTTAATGCCTTGAATATTATCTATAAATTTCATGTCTTGATGAGTTGTCTATCTAAAGATCTAAGTCCTCAAAGTTGAATAAGCATAATGAAATGTGCATGGGGACATAAAGTTAAAGCTACAAAAACTAACCATTGGATTTACAAATCCTTAAAACATACACATAGACATAAAATTTGAGACTTGTAAAATATTTGTTTGGATTCAAAATGATCTAAGATAAATTCTCAACATTTAATCATATTGAAGATCTAATAGTGAGTGGGTGAGGATAGTGTTAGTGGGTCCTAAAGATCTAACAGAGTGCATTTTATTGTTCTCCTAAGATCAATAGTGAGCATCAATTCAAAAGCTCATTAGACCTAATATTGAATGCATTGATGAAGAGTGTCAAGACCTTAAATACATAAATAGAGATATAATGGTTCATGGTGATTGACAAAGCCAATGGTCCCATTCAGATCAATAGTACATGTGCAATCATACAAAGTAGATCTAATGATGAGTGATGGGTCAAAAGGTCAGTGAATCTCAAAATTAATGTGTAGGTGAAAAATGTCTCAACCACATTAAAAGGACATAAGATCTATGGATTTCATCAATTCATATAGAAGTAGATCCAATGGTGTGTAAACAAGTTGACTGATGATCAAAATTAAAAGTCAAAATCTAAGGGACTTTAATAGAGAGCAAATTCAACTTAGGTTGAACCAAGACAAATACTTCAAAAGATGGCATTGAAGTTTAGTTTAGACCTTTGTTAGAGGATCTAAAACATGTAGAATCAATTTTCTTGTGTCTTCAACATCATGTACATAAGTCAGCTTACACAAGTTTCAGAGGTAAAATATGTTTTTAAAATCTAATATGGTTTAGGAAAGAAGTTATGTAGTTTTTAAGCTATTCATTGACATATTGAGTATATGAAAACCCATAAATTAGATTGGTTTTCAATCTATATTAAGATCTATGCTCAAATATTGAAGTAGGGGTAGATATAAATGGTTATGATTATGTGTCTCATATTCAACATGGTCACATCCTCAATAAGTAAGTACTTACCATCACTCAATATAGAAATGGTATGTTTCTATTTAGATTTAAGGTATGACAAATCTATCCTTATAAGTGAAAGCAAGTGGAAGATGGCATAGAATCATAGGATGAAAATTTGGTGGTTAGAGAAATCATCTAGAGAATTTAATATATTTTTAGGGTGCCTAAGGTTTTTTTTCATAAATAGGATCATGACTCACCAACTTTGGCATATCTTGTACTCTAGTGTGTTGCTTAATCAAGGAAATGATTTGGAGGCTATTGGGAGAAATGAAGGCTATCTTGTCTATGATGTATTAAGTTTGATTTGATTAAAATATGGTGGATAATTCATCAAAAGGTGGTACCTCAATTAATGATATTAGTGGACATGCTCCTTTATCTCTCCTTTCCCTTATATCTCTTCTTCTTTTACATTTTTGTAACCTCTCTCACTTTTGATAATAATTTCTCTCTTAATTATGGAATAACAGAGACTCTCATTTGATAAGTTTAGACCCTATCAAAATTTGTATAAAAGACCTATTGAAATAATAAAGACTTTCTTTACCTATCTCTCCCCTATAAATTATGTGCAATAAATATTGTGCATGATGTCCTTATGAAGGAGAATCTTCCATTCCCATTACCCTTCTTTCTTTCTCATTTATAGTTGTCTTCAAGTTAGTTTCAAGTCTAAGTTAGTGTTCTTTATGTCATTGTTGTAAGTTCTCAGTGAGTTTTAGAACTCCTCCTTGCCTTCATTCAATGATTCCTAAACCTAATTTATGAAACACTTATGTAATTGGCTAGTTATGTGAGATTTCTTGAGCTAGCATTATCTTATGCTTCCTCAATGTCTAATTCATGCTTATGTGATTTCTCATTAAAATTTGGTACATTACCTAGTTAACTTTCTTAAGATCCCTTTCCCCCTTTATAACCCTTTTCTTAGTGTAAACATTACTATAGGTGATCCATCAAGAGTAATCTAGACTTATTTAGAGGTCCAACCCCACCATAGGTGACCCACAACTTAGGGTTGTTCCCATAGCGTAGCTCAATTGGAGAGAGCTTGAAGAACCCTCTCCAAGGGTACAACTTGATGGTACAACAATTTATGGGATGCCTAGTGGGACACAATTTAACCAAGATTGGTCTAATTTTGATGCTAGTTTGATCAATATGTAGGAGTTATAGCTTCCAAGTAACAAAATATAGTAACTTCAAAAGAAGATCCAACATTCTAGTAGTAGATGAATGATTACATATCATTCTAAAGGTGACTACAAGGTTAGCTTCTAGAGGTATTCCCTTTGAATTCATTGAATTTCCTATTAAAAAGTCAAGAGATTAAGATTTGCTAACACATACCCTTATAAAGGCAACTTTATTCCTCAATCAATTTCAAGTCCTACCCTTGCAAGAAGATCTTTTTAAAACCCATTTATTGTTATGACAACCCCTAGAGCTTTCCCCTTTATTGCCTTTAATGGTCAAAGTCCTCTAGACCTCCCTTAATTTGATCCTATTTTAGTAGCATCTCTTAAAAGTGTCTCTTATTTTATTGGAGACCAAGCTACAACCACTTCTGAAAACCTCATGGATATTTCTAACTTCTACAACATTCATGATATCAATGAGGAAAATGTAGAAATTAGGCTATTAGCCATCTCTTTCAAAGATAAATCCGTAGAATAGTATAAAAGCCTCACTACTAATTATGTTACATCATGAGATCATTTAGAAGATGCATTGTGTAAGATATTTGAGGATAAAAGTGACCATTTGTCACTTGAATAGAAATTAACCATAATATAAAGGGACCCTCATGAAGTTATGAAAGACTTCAACATAAGGTTTCAAAAGACTTGGGATAAAATCCTAATTTCTATTAGGCCTACCCCTAACTTTTCTATTATTTACTATTTTAAGGCCATAAATAGTGACATTGTAGTAGTGATCCATTCTATGGGAGGAAATATATTACCAAATGCATATGAGGTGGTAATTAGAGCAAATAAAAATTTAGTGTAGGCTGACAAGCTTACACCTAGACAACCAATGCCTTTGTTCCCTTAGATTAGACCACCCCCTATTTATATTATTCCCCTTGATGTTATTCCTCCTATGCCTATAATTGATTCTATACCCTCACCAAAGCAAGAAAAGGATTCCACTAGTCAATCTAGTGATTCCCAATAATATAAGAAATTACAAGAGCTTAAGAGCATGTTTCAGTCCTTAGGAAATGAACTAGAGAATGTTAAGAGGTAGCATGATTTTAGTAGGCCTTAGCAAGCCTCATACCAACATTAGCAACAATCTTATCAAGAAAATAGAGCACCCTACAAAGGAAGCTTCCAAGGCCAAGGCCAAGGTCAAAACCAAGGACAAGGGCAACCTAGTTATGTTAGGCAAAACAACTATAATCCAAATGTTTCAAGTACTTCCAACACTTTGGTCCACATATATAATAATGTTGTTCAAGAATTTGAGGGTGTCATACCTTGTAATAAATGTTTGGGGTAATCCATTATTCCAACCACTGATTTTACTCAAGCTTTCTATGATCAATAGTAGTAGGTTACTAATTATGGGTACAATCAAAGCTCTTATGGCTCAGAACATAGAGGTACCCATGATGAAAAAACCAAAAGAGCCTCAACAAGGTCAAATCCTTAATCAAATACGAATCCATTTAGGTTCTAAAATGGTGAATTATGAGTAAGAAGAGTGTTATGCACTCAATCAATAGTCTAGTTCTATCTAGACATACATTCTAATGGCAACAAATACAAGGTTCAAAATAAGGAACATGTATGTTAACAAAGAAGTATTCAAATAGCCTCATACCATTACTCTATCACTATCAAAGATAAATGAATCTACTACTACCCCAAAGGTTTAACTAGCTCTAAGGAATCAAAATTAGGGGAATGCATTTGTTCCCCAAAATTCACAAACTCAAAGTGTAGTTGTGGCTCCCAAAGCATAACCAAAGGTTGGTGGTTCACCCATCAACATTGTGGAAAAAATTAAAAGATCCAATGTGAGTGTGCCAATGTGGGATATGCTCTCCATGCCTAGTCAGGTAGACATCCTCCAAGAAAGGTTATCAAGAATCAATGTTTTGGATAAACCATCAAACAAGGTGAATGAAGTTCTCACCAATACAATCAAAGGACATAGTGAAGGGAAATCAAGTGAGATGGTCAAAACTCCTCCATTATAAATTTCATTAATCATTGATGACTCTTTAGTGAATAATTGATTAGTATATAGTGGGGCTAGCACCTCAGTAATGCCAAAGTCCATAGTTGATCAGCTTGGTCTAAAATATGAACCCCAGTATAAAAGAATATTATAACTTGAAGGTTCTTCAACCAAGCCATCTAGTGTCATCAAAGACCTAAAATTGACCCTGCATACTTGTCCTATTATCTCAGTGGTTCAAAATGTGTTTATCCTTGATGTGCTTCCTTGTTTTACATTATACCTATCCAGGGAATTCACTACAAAGATTGGAGGTTATCTTGTAGTAGATTGGTCATACATGGTATTCAGAACAAGATATGGAACCAAGGTATCTATTAAGGCTGATCCCATTGCATAATTCCACATAAATAATTATAGGACAAAAAACATAAACCTCAATTGCACCATTCTTGAAGAGGATGAACATATGATTTGTTAAGAATTAAAAAATCACCTTGAGGAGATACTAGACATGTTTTTGGATGAATTATGGAATGAAAATCATTTGGTTAATCCCTTGGAAGGAGTTGAAGAGAGAGACATGGGTGTCTACTACTTACATGAAGAGAATCAGTCCATGTCATCCTCCATTGGACCTTAAGAAGATCCTAGTGGCTTATGGAAATTGTTCTTTGATGGTTCAAGGAGAAAATATGGAGTAGGTGTAAGTGTAATATTAGTATCCCCCTCAAATTACAAGTATTTATCTTCTTATAGGTTATAATTCAATTTCTATTATAATGCAATAGAGTATGAGGGCCTTATCTATGGCCTTCAATGGGCGAATAAGAAAAGAATCAAAAAATTACAAGTTTATGGGGATAATGACTTGATAGTGCATCACTTCAGAGGTTAGAATATCTCCAAAAACCTTTTGATGAAGTCTTATAAACATAGGTTATGGGACCTAATTGAGGAATTTGAGGATTTCAACATCCAAGTAGTGCCAAGGAACCAAAATGGACATGTTGATAGGTTGGCAGTAATAGGATCTCAATTTGATATCTTAAATGAGTTAAAAAAGACCAAGGTGTAGCCACATGTCAAAATGGTGGTAAGATAATCAACGTAGATAATTAAGATTATTGGTAGGTCTTTGAGAATGATAGGCAAATTTCCTATTCTTGTTTCTATACAAGATTTCACTTTTTACATTCAAGAAAGGAAAGATGAGAAACTAAGAAGAATGGATGAGGGTTTATACATACCCAAATTGTGGACTTGCGCACCAGATTTAGACGATAGCAGGAACTCCTCTTTGGTTGTGGAGGATGACACCTGAAAGGGAAAGACACTAAAACATGAAAAATGTTAGATGACAAAAGGGTGGACTACCAAGCAAAGGCTTGGTCCTAGAAGCACAAAGGCTTCTCGGAGGATGACAATCCACTGTTAAAAAATAGAATATAAGCAGAAATAGAAATGAGAAATGATAACAAACAGAAAAGAAAGTACTGAAAGCAAATGCGTACCTATTTAGAAGCAATCTACTTTTGCACAGTCACCGATGTCAGTGGTATTGCTGACGTCGGTCAAGAAAGGTTACCGATGTCGGTTAGGCTGTCGACGTCGATAGGGGTAATGATCGAGGATGGTCCAGGTAACGGCCAGGCACAGGTTACAGGGCTAGTTTCTAGTCTGTAGGGTGGTTTGAGGCTTCGTCTGGGGGTTATGGAGTTTGTTTGGGGGTCAGAGAGATTAAGTGGAGGTCTGAGGGACTTGTTTTGGAGTCTAAGGGACTAGGAATGTTGTCTGGGAATGGGCTGGATGGATGACAGGGCAAAAGGAAGATGAACGGGAGACAAGGGTTTGAGAAGGCTTTTTAGCCTCTCAAGGATAGACAGGTTGAGTTGTGGACAGTGGGCTGGATAGATAGATAAATGTAGATAAGAAATGAAATAAAAACAAGGGAACTCTTACCTCCTGCTTACTAAAGGAAAAATGGAAAAACTTGTTGTTAGAGCTGTTGAAGGTCCTGCAAGTACCAAGAGCCTGGAACTATTTTTGTAAGATATTTGTAGCTATTGTTGTTGTTGTACGAGGGGAGGAGAAAGGGAAAATAGAGTGCCAAGTGCCAAAGAAAATTCATGTTCATCAAGGGGGAGAACAGTTGCAAAAAATGGTTTTGAAGGCTGCCGACACTGGTAGAACCACCAACGTTGCCTGCATAATGACCAACGTCGGTGGCTTAAGAATGGGGACAGAGGCTAAAATTAGCCTCTATTTGTTCTTGCATGCTGTCAGGTCAAGGGGCCATGTAAAAGTGGTTGAGGGAGGCATAAATAGATGCGGGAGGAAGGATAAAGGGGAGATTTGGGTAATAAAGGCTAGGAGAGAGGTGGGGGAATCCAAGGAGGGGATCCAAGGTGGCATGGGTGAGGTGGAAGAGGGCCAAATATTTAATTATTTTAATTTGATAAATGGAGGGGGCTAGGACAAGGGTTAGGACATGGGCCAAGGGGGGCCAAGGGTGAAAGATGACCTAGGGGGTAGACACGATTTCAGTGTCTACATTTGCCCCTTTTGTCTTGTTGGTTGTTTTTGACGAACTGCAAGACAAAAATAGGAGTTGGTTGCCCCAAGTATGGGATGAGGTGTTCCCCCTTCAAAGCGGGAGTCGAGGGAAGAGAACCTAATGATTGAGTGTTGATTTGATAGAGAGATGGATAGAGAGGGTGAGGATCTAGTGCAAACGCTGTAAAGGGTGAGATTGCATGTGTACCACACCACGAGATGGATAGGTCAAAGTGTCATAGGTCAAGGTCGAGGAGTGCCAAAATTGAAATAACTAGGCCACAACATTTGGTCATAGCTGATTGAGTTATTCAATCTAAGTTGAAGCTCCAATGGTTGTCATGTTCCAGGTATCCCAGGCTTAGGAAGTGCTCTTGGAAACACAAAAATGCCACAAGTAGTGGGGATCAACCAGCTTGCGATCCTATACTTGTGAAGGTCATAAATAGTCTGCACATAATTTTGTTAACCATTCGTGAGGTAGCATACATGCAAAAACAACCAAGGTAACATTTGTCTTGGAAGTGGTCGGAGTCAGAGGAGATGGTCATGATCTCCAAGGTCTGGTGGTCGAGGGACGGAGGCAAAAGTGATCTCAAGTGTGCCCCAGGGGGTTAAGATGAATTCTACGGGGAGAGCTGATTGATTTGAGGCAAGATTTTGTGGAAATGAAGAAAAATTGGAGGGCTGAAAGGTGCCGACTTTGGTGATAGTGCCGACTTCGGTGATAAGACCAACGTCGGTGGCAAAAAGGACCGACATCGATAGAAATATGCCGATGTCGGTGGCACAGGGCATAGATATGTCGACGTCGATGGCTTGCCAAATTCAACAAAACCAGATTGGTAGCCCACCAAAAGTCATTTACTACTTGTTGAGTGGAGAGAAAAGAGGCTCTGGAGCTAAGTGATTGAAAGTGACACAAAGCGGACCGAGGAGTGGTGTGAGGTGGCAGAGGAACATTGGTGGAGAGAGGGAGTCGATTGGACGCTACAAGGATGCATGTGGGCCAGCAGGAGCATGCAGAGTCATTGGCATAGAAGAGATGGCAGAGGGGAGTAGAGGACCTGCGAGAGGTCCACCACCAGTGGCACCCATCGTGCTACCATGCTGGTAGTGTCGGGATGAGGTAGGAGGGTCTCTGAACCCTATTTGATTATTTTTGTTTTGATTTAGTTTTTGGAATGTTTCATTATTTTAGGTAGAAATTGAGGGGGGAGTGGATACAACATCTTCCCAGCCATCACCACCACCACCACAGGCACAGCCTTGAGGGCAGATTTTGATGCTATGTATATACCGGCCTACAAGCTGATGATGCAAGATGTACTTGATTTTTTTTGAGAGGGAGAGAGGTACAGATTGTGTGATTGTATAAAAATTTGAGATATATATGATAATCATTTTGAGCATTGACATGAGTTATGGATGTGTTATGTTATTTTGATTTGATGCTTGTTTTGATATGATGTTTAGGATTATGATGCTGACATTGTTGTGATTATATGATGATGAATGTATGATTATGATTAATGAAATAGATGTAAATGATTAATGTTAATGATGTGAATGGTTATGACAGTTAGATTAGATGATGATGGATGTTGGTTATGATGAATGGCTATGATTGATGAAAATGATTATCCTAACGATTATGGGAATATGTGATTAGCTATGATGTGATTGACAGGTGATGAGAGAATGGGATGGAAGAAAGTGATGAAGAGGATGGCTGAGCTAACCCCAGAAGCCCCCATGTCAACTGAGTGCTACCTACATAGCCCTTGTCCTAAGGGCCTCAAACCAATGTAGTTCTCCCAAAGAGGGAGGAAGAGGGTCAAAGTGATTGATTGCTTGTGGTCGAGGTCAAGATAAAGGTCATGGTCAAAGAAAAGAAGGTTTGTCCATCAAAGAGATAAACAAACAAAGGTGGTCAAGCTAACCCCAGAAGATGTCATGTCATCTAAGTGCTGCCTACATAGCCCTGGTCTTAGGGCCTCAGACCAATGTAGTTCAGACTAGTTGAGAAGATTGGTCGATGATTGGTTTGGTCATGTGTCAAAATGATGAGGAGAAAAAGATGTTACAACCCTTTCCAAATGGTGTATGTTGTAACATTGGTTGAGGGGTCTTTCATCCCTAGCAATTTTCCATATTCGTGACGGATGTATGCTAAAAATGAATTGAGGTCTATTTATGCTTCAACAAGTATTGGTTTATGCTTAGCATAAATTATGTATTCCATAGTCTCGATATGTATTGGTGTCCATAGAAACTAGTGTGAATAGGCTATGTGAGTGCTCTGAAAAGAAATTGGGTTGAGTTGGTTTGACAAATGATGAAGTTTGAATGTGACCAAAATGTAAGCAGAAAGCGAAAGGCATAATCACCCTTTCATTGACAAGGACCAGAATGATAGCATAGATAGGGGTTGTTAAAACAAAGAGCCCCATTCATGCATTGCGTCGTTGACCATGGTTGTGTTAGAATGATAATCGAATCACTTTGACATTAAAGTGAGCTCAAAGTCCCTTGAGTAGGTGTTATGATAGGAGGAGGATAGGGTAACCCATTTTAAGAGTAGGGATAACCTTGCCCCTTTTTATAGGAGACCCTGAGACAACTACAAGCCAAGTCCATGACCCATTTTTTTTTTTTTTGGGTGTAGACTGATCAATGCGGGAAGTCTACATAGAGATGTCATTTTGCTTTGTGGTCATTTGTGAAGTTGATCAATGTGGGAAGCTTCTAAGAAAGATTTCTATTTGTAGCAAGATTTAGTCATAGCCATCCTTCAAGGGAGTGGTCTATATTTTTGCTTTATATAAGTTTGAATAGCTGTCCTTTGAGGGAGTAGTCTATTAGCTACAGCAATGATAGTACAACTGTCCTTCGAGGGAGCAGTCTGATTTTTGATTTGATTGGGTGATCTTGGATTTTTTGACATCTCAAATTTTTTTTTGATAGAATTTGGAGTCATGGACAAGACTATAGAAGTTCAAGGGATCCTTTTTATTAGGACAAAGCATGCATGCGCCATAAAAGGGTTATAAAGGATTTGTTTAGGGGAATAGGGTTGAAAGGAATGAGGATTAGGAGGATGGGGATTGCTCAAGGGATGAGCTCAAGTTAAATGTCAAGTGGATGAGTACTCGACTAACAGTAGAATGGTCGCAGATGCAAGGCATTAAGAGGCTCAGGCTCTGGCCGTCCATCGAGAGAGGACAGATGATAAGTCCCTGACCCATACTTGTGCATGATGATGAAAGGTCCAAGCCAATTAGGGGCAAACTTGCCTCATTTACTTTGCTCCATATTGGTGACATGCTAAAGATGATTAAGAAGTTGGTTGATGTTGGACACGAAGTTGATTGATATGTTGTTAGATTGTTTGACTGGTTGATGTTTGGTCATTGTTTGGTTGAACATCTGGTCAAGGCTTGGTCAATTAATACTTGGTCGAGACTTGGTCAATGTCTGGTTGATGTCTGGTTTGATGATTGATTGAGGTCATGGTTGATGTGTGATTGATGTTTGGTCAAGGTCATGATAAGCAGTATAAAGTCAAACTCTCCCCAGTCATTTGGTGGTAGGAAGAATGTCTAACACCCAGTGTAGATGATTAATGGGTTAGATGAATGAGATGGAGAGAAGATGAGGAGGAGAGACCTTAGTACCCCACCTAGTTGGTAGGTCAGGGGTTCTCAAGCGAATGGTGGTTAGGCATTGAAAAAGTTAGGAGGGATGGAAACCACCGACTCCATAGGTGAAGGAGGAGGAATGGGTGAGCTTGGAGAAGATTGGTCAATGGTTGGCTCAGGACAGAGGTCTGTAGAGACCTGAGTGGGGTCATGGTATCCCAGGCCATATTGTTTCTTGGCATTGTCATCGTTGAGCGGCTCGATGGGCTGATGGGAGCCCTGCTCATAGCGTCTAAAACCAAAACCCTTCCATGCACACCTGTAAAGGTAAGTGTGTGCAAAGGTGGGGTTGCTAAGAAATGAGAAGTCTAATGTGAATGGTTGGGGTGAAGAGAGAGAGGGTTCCCTTCAGTAGGAGCTTGATTGAGCCCCCCATAGATGATATTAGTTTGAAGATGAGGAGGACCATAAGGCATGACCATCCCAATCCGATGGTCATAACTGGGGCTGTGGTGAAGGTGTCCATACTTTTGCAGAGTTTGGAACATGTCTAAGGCCAGCAAGCAATATTCCCCAAGTGAAAGTCATTGAAAGATGTCTTCCATGGGGTCTTTGGTTGTCACTTGAAGAGGTGGGGTGAGGGAAACTGTCAGTTGCGAACTGGTTGAAGCTTCCACGGATGGAGGCGGTGCTAGGGTTAATGGCTTGATAGGAATGAGGATGTCATTTAGATGGTAGGTGGTGTTACAAGTTTTTAAAGGTGATGGGTCAGTAGAAATGGTGTGGACTTGCCCATCGTGCTCAAATTTCACACAATGGTGTAGGGTGGAGGGAACACAAGCCATGGCATGGATCCAGGGTCAGCCCAGCAACATGTTATATTGAAACTCTCCTTCAATGATATAAAAGAGCTCTAAGACTATGCGTGGGCCAACACGGATGTGAAGGATGATAGTGCCAATGGTTGTGGTGATGGTGTCATTGAAGGAGTGCAAGATTGTGTTAGTTTTGGATACGTAATTATTGGAAAGAGCCAATTAATCAAAGTCATGGGTGGAGATAATGTTGATGATGGCACCTCCATCAATCATAACGTGCTTAATACATGTCTGATCAACATAGGTAGTGATGAAGAGAGCAGCATCCTGATCTTCCGTGTTAGATGTAGGAATCTCAGAGTTGCTAAATGTGATGGAGGCAATGGGAGACAAAGAATGGACAAGGGTAGTGAGTGGTTGGGGGTCCTTAGGTTAGACCTCCGCTGCCTGTAGGGCTCTGATGAGGGCTTGACGATGCTGGGGTGAGGTTTGAATAAGGTCATAAAAGGACATCTTCACGGGTGTCTGGTGAAGTTGTTTTATCATGGAGTCATGGATCGCCCTTGAAGAGGAAGAAGAAGAGGGTTGAGATGTGCCAAGGATAGAAATTTTAGGCTTTGGTAGTTGAGGCAGCTTGATGAAAGGATAGGTCCAAAGAATGGCAGCTTTTTCTTTCACCTTATCCTTTTGTGACCTAGTGGTTATGTGGATGGCATTGATTTCAGAGATAGGGGTGAAGGAAATGGAGGGGTCATGGCCTGTTGATGGGATGTTGATGTGGTTGAAGAGGTTGGAGGGATGTGGGAAGGTGTCGGGGGTCAGTCGACAATGTCCTCAAGAAGGAGAGTGTCTTTCTCCATGTAGTGGCGAATGACAGCCTTGAGGGCACAGCAAGTCTCGGTATCATGTCCTGACGTACGATGATATAGGCAAATCTTTGTATCATCAAACCAAGAGGGCTTAGACCTGAGAGGTTAGAAGGGCCTGATGGGCAGAAAGGTTATGCTGGAGGTCTGCAAAAGTTGGTGCAATATCAAAGAGTATGATCCCACTAAAGGGTTCGTGCTCGTTGATGTGTACGATGCTAGTGACTTTTGCTTGGGCAGAGTTGGAGGAGGCTTTTGTACCACCTTTTGAGTTGATGGTGCGGCGACAGGTGGAGATGACACTTTCTTCATGAGAAGTACCATCTTTTTGGGAGAGGGTAGGTTAGAAATAGGCAGAGGCAATAGCGGAGGCAACTAGTTTTGATTAGAAGTTGGAATGGGGAGGACTTTGGTCAGGGTCGAAGGATGAGGGCCCAAAATGGAGGGCAATGGTGACGGGGGAGGGGGAGTTCACCTCTATGGTTTAGCAGTCTTCTTTGATTTGGGTTGAAGACTATTATTGGTCAAGGTCTGGTCTAAGTCCACCTTCACTTGCAGGTGAGTGAGGTTAAGGACAGGGCAAATGTCGAGTGGCTTGGTTGGCTTTGATGGGGTAGGTACGAGTTTTGGTTTTGATGTGGTTGGTTGAGGTTTAGAAAGTCTAGAAGTGGAAGCCTGGTTTTTGTTGAGAGTCTTGGGAGATTTTGCCATGGGAGGATTAACAACATGAGACGAGAGGGCATAGGCATTTTTAAGAGCTTTGAGATGCTCCCACAATACCTGATGCTCCACATTCCTTAAAGGGAGAAGTTTGATTTTCTCCACTAGTCGGGAAAATGGCTGAGAAGATGTTGGATGAGATTTGGGTCCTTGGGAAGATGTTGATGATTGTGGGGCTGAAGGTGTGGTAGTCTCAGTCCTAAGGCATGATGAAGTCGTGACAAATTTGTCTTTAGTTGGAGACGAAGGAGAGGCCGGTTCTTCCTTGGGTAGAGAAGAAACTGGAGAATGAGGCTCTTCAAGAGGGTAAAGGCCAGGAATGATTGCACCCTCCACTTACGGTTGAGGAGTAGGAAGGGTTGGGTCCTCCATAGGTAGCAAGAAGGAGGATGGTGAGACTGGTGGTGCCAGTAAGGTCGAGGCATCCTCCAATATAAGAGAGGTTGATGAAGAACTAACTAGAGAAGGAGGTTCGTCCACATGTGATGGACTAATGGATGGACTAACCTCTTGAGTTGGTGAGAGAGGTTGGTTGGGGATGAAGGGCGAGCCGTATTGAATGTTCATATATTATGTTCGTGAATGTCGTCAGTCATGGTCTGGACATTGTTTTGGGTTGGTGGATGATTGGGGAATGGTTGCTTGAAGATGTCGATGCCTTGATTAGGTGGTGCATTGGGATTGTCGAGGATGAGGTCACCCTTTTCAAGCATGTCTTGGATGATGTTTTTAAGGGTCTTTCAATTTCCCGTGTCATAGCCTTTAACACGGTGGTAGTTACAGAAATCATTTTCCTTATACCACGCAGGGATGGTGCGTGAGGGATCAAATTGTGGAGGTGGTCAAATTTGGGGGAGATTGAGAACCCCCTATGTGACAAGTTTTTCCAGCATAGACATGTATGACTCTCCGAGTGGAGTGTACTATCATTGTACATATCTCTATTGGAATTGGTAGGTGATGCTTTAGGATGTGGACGGCTCAGGCTAGTTGGTTAAAGGTGAAGAGGATGAAGGAATAATGACTACAACGTTTGTTGATGCCTTAGACTTAGGATTAGATGAAGAAGGTTTAGAAGAAGAGGAGTCATTGGTCTTAGAGTTGGGGTTCTTACTCTGCAACTTGACTTTGTTCTCCTTGATGGCACGTAAATCAAGCTTGTGGGCCATCGTGAAGGCTTCGTCGAAGGTGCAGAAAGTCTGAACCCGCAAGGTGGAGTAAATATGCTTGGCACAAGCTTGAGAGAAAAGTTTGATAAGTTTGGGTTGGGGTAAGGAAAAGGAGAGCTAACTAATGAGGCCTCTCCAGTGAGCAACGAAATTGGCTATGGATTCATCTTCGAACTGGCGGATAGAATAGAGGTCTGTGATTGAGACCTTTTTGGTGATGTTGATAGAGAAGTGATCAAGGAAGAGTTGGGCCAGCTGGGTGAACATGAAGAGGGAATGGATGGTGAGAGAGCTATACCAGTCAAGAGTAACACCGGAGAGAGACATAGGAAATGTGCGTAAAAGTAACACATCATCATGGGTAATGAGATAACAGGCATGTCTGAATGCCTGTAGGTGCTATTGCGGGTCTTCCTTGCTCTGGAAATGAGAGAATTTAGGAAGCTCCCATTGACTGGGGTACGGCTTGATCGAGACAGAAGGATGGATGGGTTCATTACAAATTTGTTCATACGAGAGGGCATTGCGTGAACCAAAAATAGAGGTCTCGAGACTGGACATTTTGCCCATCAGCATTTTGATGATGTCTGCTAATGAATTGGTGGGTGGAGTGCCCCCTAGATTATAAGGTGCTTGAAAGATATTGAGAGGGCATATGGCGTGGTTGGTTACGCTTGTGTAGACACAACATATGGGTAGCTAGTTATCGGGGTGGAAGTTGAAGCCAAGGGCACTTGTGTTATGGGGTTGGTAGGCACAAATTGGATAGGGGCCATCAAAGATGGTTGAGGAGTGGCCACACTTGTTGAAGGGTCGGCAGTTACTCTTGTGTTGATAGGTGCAAGAGTAGGGGGATAGAGACCACTAGGTTTTGGAAAGGTGTAGGATTTGGTTGAGTAGTTTGAGGTTGAGGGGGTACCGGAACCCCCATGGAGGTACGTCTAGAAGGAGAGGCTAAATTTTGAAGGTAGGACACAGTTGGGTTATTAGTCGAGGTGTTGGCTTGATTGTCTATAGGTTGAATTGTAGATTTTTTTGATGCGATCATTGTCTCGACTAAGGAAGTCATCATCCCATAGATTGGGTTGCCTAAGGAGTCTCGCGTTTGAATTCACATGAGATAATGTTGAAGGGCTCTGCCATTGAGGTCTAAGAATCTTTTGAAATCTTAGTCCCCTTTAAGGACAATGAGAGACTGGGTTAGGGTTGGTCGAGTGGGAGTTCTTTCAGTCTCTAAGTGGAACTCCATTATAGGACTGGTTATGGATGGGGAAGGTGGGAGTGGTTGATGCTTCGCTTGGTCAAGAAGGACCTTGGTTTGACTGCGTGTCAAAACCATTTAAGGCAAGAAGAGTCAGGTTCTAGAAACTATGTTTTTTAGTTTCAAAAACTCAGAATGGGGTTTTGGCAGAAAAAGGTGGCGGGTTTTAAGGTTGCTATTTTGAGGAAAACAAGAACTGTGATGGTGACCAATGTCGATTGAAAAACCAATGTCAATGAGAACAGATGGCCGATGTCAGTCAGATAACCGATGCCGGCGAGAAAAGGTTACCGACATCAGTGGTAAAATCGATGTTGATGACTGTGTTTTTTAGAAACCCAAAAGATTTGAGAGTTTTTTAAAAAAAGGAAGAAAAACGTCCTCACTAGCTCAAACAAGCAGATGAGAACAAAAAAGATGAAGAACACAAGCATAGCCTAAGCGTTAAATCCCTAGAAATAAATTATTAAGCTCGTGTGGCTTATGCCTTTAAAGTGATGTTTGGGGAGGTTGGTTGTTAGAAGGGTCCTAGAAGAGGTAGTCTATGGATGGTTTCAGGTTTGTTTAGGTGCTCAAGAGTCTGGGTTAGGTTTCGTACATGGCCTGGTGCTAAGGAGCAAGCTCCCCTCACTTCACAAGCCCAGTGATAAGCTGGTCTCGCTTAGCCAAAATATACTTTCCCTAGAGATTATCCTCTGCCAGAGAACAGAGTGGGCTTTCCCCTTGGGGATGAAATCCAAGTAGGATCACCGGGACAGGTAAGGTATCTGCTGGGTGATGAAATCCCAGTCGGGCCTTATCTCAAGTAAGTTTTGATGTTTAGTTTGGTGCAAGTGGTTTGGTTGTGTAACATCAAGTGGACTACGATTAATTCATGATGCGATTTATTAATTACTAGGTGTGGACTAAGAAATGCAAGAAAGTAGAAATGAGAATTCAATGTGTTTTAAACCCAAGTCGAAATGTTAGTTCGAATGAAAACAAGTTGAGAAAGGGTTGAAGAATATGACTTTTGACTAGTTTGAAATGCAAGAAAAGAAAGAAAAGTTCTTTTTAATCCTGCTTATGATGTCGTTTAGAAGAGAAGAAAGAGGTGAAAAGGGAGAAGCCTAATGGACCTTTATGAATAGAAAGAAAAGGAACCCAAGGAAGACCCTAAGGTCCCACCAGGCATGCCAGAATGTTTCTATACGAGATTTTGCCTTTTACATTCAAGAAAGGAAAGATGAGAAACTAAGAAGAATGGACAAGGGTTTGTACGTACCCAGATTATGGACTTGCACACCAAATTCAGACGATAGCAGGAACTCCTCTTTGGTTGTGGAGGATGACACCTGAAAGGGAAAGACACTAAAACATGAAAAATGTTAGATGACAAAAGGGTGGACTGCCAAGTGAAGGCTTGGTCCTAGAAGCACAAAGGCTTCTCAGAGGATGACAGTCCACTGTTAAAAAATAGAATATAAATAGAAATAAAAATGAGAAATGATAAAAGACAGAAAAGAAAGTAATGAAAGCAAATGCATACCTATTTAGAAGCAATCTGCTTTTGCACAGTTGCTGATGTCGATGGTATTGCCAGCGTTAGTCAAGGAAGGTCACTGATGTTGATTAGGCTACCGGTGTTGGTAGGGGTAATGGTCGAGGACAGTCCAGGTAACGGCCAGGCATGGGTTATAAGGCTGGTTTCTGGTCTGCAGGTTGGTCTGAGGCTTTGTCTGGGGGTCGTGGAGTTTGTTTGGGGGTCAGAGAGATTAAGTGGAGGTCTAAGGGACTTGTTTTGGAGTCTGAGGGACTGGGAATGTTGTCTGGGAATGGGCTAGATGGATGACAGGGCAAAAGGAAGATGAACGAGAGACAGGGGTTTGAGAAGGCTTTTCAGCCTCTCAGGGACAGACAGGTTGAGTTGTGGATAGTGGGCTGGATAGATAGATAAATTCAGATAAGAAATGAAATAAAAACAAGGGAAATCTTACCTCCTACTTGCTGAAGGAAAAATGGAAAAACTTGTTGTTGGAGCTATTGAAGGTCTTGCAAGTACCAAGAGCCTGAAACTATTTTTGCAAAATACTTGTAGCTACTGTTGTTGTTGTACGAGGGGAGGAGAAAGGGAAAATAGAGTGCCAAGCACCAAAGAAAATTCACGTTCACCGGGGGGAGAATAGTTGCAAAAAATGGTTTTGAAGGCTGCCGACGCCGGCAGAACCGCTGATATTGACCGCATAATGACTGACGTCAGCGGCCAAAGAATGGGGACAGAGGCTAAAATTAGCCTCTATCTATTCTTGCACACTACCGGGTCAAGGGGATATGGGAAAACGGTTGAGGGAGGCATAAATGGATGTGGGAGGAAGGATAAAGGGGAGATTTGGGCAATAAAGGCTAGGAGAGAGGTGGGGGGATCCAAGGAGGAGATCCAAGGTGGCATGGGTGAGGTGGAAGAGGGCCAAATATTTAATTATTTTAATTTGATAAATGGAGGGGGCTAGGACAAGGGTTAGGGCATGGGCCAAGGGGGTGCCAAGGGTGAAAGATGACCTAGGGGGTAGACACGATTTTAGTGTCTACAATTCTTTTAGTAGGAAGTAGAGTGATCCTCCATAAACCAAGAAAGGTTTCAACATCAGTATGTGGAGTAAATTATTTAGTTGAAATCTAAAAAGATTACTAAAGGGCTTGTCACACTTGAAGTTCTTTTTCATGAGGGAGATCATATGAGAAAAGATAAGTAATTGATGTCAACAAGTGAATAGAACTATGAAAGAGTCCTTATTTTCAAAGACAAGCTCCTCAAGCTTGGGAAGGTAAGTAATAAAGTTGACAGGCATGCTTTCATATAACATTGTAAATAATATGTAGATATGTTTGATTTGGAATATAGTGACCTAAGAGGATTTAATCTCATGTTGGCCAAACACATTATAGAACTAGAGGTTAATTCTAAGCCTATCGAGTGGAAGCAGAGACCTATAATCCCAAAATTAAAGATATTAGGAGGAAATAATTAACCAAATTAATTGAATCCAAGATCATATTTGTCATTAATCACTCCTCATGGGTAGCCAATTTGGTACCTATGAGAAATAAGAGTGGGGAAATCAAATTATGTGTTGATTTCAAGGATCTAAATAGGGTCTCTTTTAAATATCACTATCCCTTGCCATCTATAGAGCAACTACTTTAGATAGTTGTTGGTTCAGAACATTTTTCCATTTTGGATGGGTATTTAGGTTACAACCAAGTGTTGGTAAGAAAAAAAGATTACTATAAGACTACCTTCACCAAAAATTAGGTTACATATTCTTATCAAAAAATGCCTTTTGTCTTATCAAATCCTATGGCCACTTTCCAAAGAGGCATGGACATCGATTTCTAAGGGTTACTAAATTAGATGGTACTAGTTTACTTGGATGACATCATAGTTTTCTCTAAGAAAGCTAGTGAGCACATGGATCATCTAAGTCTGATCTTCTAAATATGTGGAGAATATGGGATATCTTTAAATCCCAAGAAACATGTGTTCAATATTCATGAAGGCAAAAATTTGGGTCACATTGTTTAAAAATAAGGATTATCCTATTTCCAAACAAGTTTTCGCTTTTCACATTCAAATGGAAATGAGAAACTAAGATAAAATGGTCTAGGGTTAGATGTTACCTGGATGAAGTGTTGCACACCAGATTCAGATGACTGAAGGAACTCCTCTTTGGTTGTGGAGGATGACACCTGTAGAAGAAAGAGACTAAAACACAGAAGTTGTTAGATGGCTAGAAAGTGGACAGCCAAGCAAAAGCTTGGTCCTAAAAGTGTAAAGACTTCTTGGAGGATGACAGTCCACTGATAAAAAGTAGAATATAGTCAGAAATAGAAATGATAAAGACAAAATGAAAGAAATAAAAGCAAATGCATACCTGTTTATAGCAATCTATCTTGCACAGTTGCCAACGTCGGTGGTTCTGCCAACGTCGGTCAAGGAAGGTCACCGACGTCGGTTAGTCTGCTGACATCGGTAGGGGCAATGGTCTAGGTCGATTAGGGTAATGGCCTGGGACAAGTTTCAGGTCTAGTTTATAATCTGCAGAGTGGTCTGAGATTTGGTTTGAAAGTTAGAGAGCCTGTTTGGAGGTCAGAGCTTGTTTGGAGGTCAGAGAGCCTATTTTGGTGGTCTGTGTAGAGCTGTAAGGTAGAAAGTATGGTCTGAATAGGAGACTAGAGAGAGGACATGGTGACAGGGAGATAGGGATTAGAGAAGGCCTTTCAGCCTCTCAGAGAAGGGCAGGTTGGGTCTGGGCAGTGGTTTGCTTAATAAATGAATTCAAATAAAAACTAAAATGAAAAACAAAGAAATACTTATCTCCTGCTTATTGAAGGAGTGAAGGAGACCTGTTGCTAATGCTGTTGATGGACCTATAATGCCTTTGATCTCACAGTCTGGAGGTATACCTACAGAGTACCTGTAGCTGGTGATGTTTGTTGTGTGAGAGGGAGAGAGAGAGATCAAATACCAAGTGTAAAAGAGTTCACATTCGCGGGGGGGGGCAGCAACAGATGCAAAAAACTAGTTTTAAAGGAAACTAACGCTAGTAGAACCGCTGATGTCAGCCAAATATTGACCGACATCGGTGGTTGAAGAATGGGGACAGAGGCTAATTTTAGCCTTCTGCCCGTTCTTACAAGCTGCTAGGTCAAATGTTGTGGGGAAACGGTTGGGAGGGGCTTAAATGAGCATGAGAGGAAGGGTTAAGATGGGATTTAGGTCATTAAGGCTTGGCATGGGGTGGGGGCATCCAAGGAAAGGAATCCGAGGTGGAGTGAGGTGGCATGGGTGAGGTGGTAAGGGGGAAATTAAATTAAAATATTTGATTATTTTAATTTAATAATGGAGTGGGCTAGGACTTGTGTTACAAGGTGGACCAAGGGGACCAAGGGGGAGAATGACCAAGGGGTAGACATGATTTTGGTGTCTACATTTGCCCCTTTTTGTCTTGTTGGTTATTCCAGCAAACTGCAAGACAAAAAAATGAATGTAGATTGCCCCAATTATGGGATGAGGTATTCCCCCTCAAAGCAGGAGTCGAGGGAAGGAAACCTAAAATTGGGTGCCGATTTGATAGATAGTGGATGGACATGGTGAAGTTTGAGTGTGAACGCTGTAAAAGTTGAGATTACGTGCATACCACTTCACAAGATGGTCAAGTCAAATTGTCGCAAGTCAAGGTTGAGGAGTGCCAAAATTGAAATAATTGGGCCCCAGCATTTAGTCGTAGCTGATTGGGTTATTCGATCCAAGATGTAGCTCCAATGGTTGTCATGTTTCAAGTATCTCGGGCTCAGGAAGTGCTCTTAGAAAACACAAAAATGTCACAAGTAGTAGGGATCAACTTGCTCACGAGCCTATACTTGTGAGGGTCAAAATATGGGTTGCAGACAATTTTGCTAACCATTCATGAGGTAGCATACATGTAAAAACAACCAAGGCAATGTTGTCGTGGAAGTGGTTGTAGTCGAAGGAGATAGTCGTGATCTCCATGGTCATTGGTCGAGGTGGATGGTCCATTAGATGGACGGATGAAGGAATGGCCGAGCTAACCTTAGAAGACCCCATGTCAACTGAGTGTTGCCTACATAGCCCCTATCATTAGGGCCTCAGGCCAATGTAGTTCTCCCTAAAAGGGAGGAAGAGGGTCGGTTGTGGATTGGTTGGACTAGGTCAAGTCATGGTCAAAGGTAAGATAGTTTGTCCATCAGGTAGGTAAACAAATGGATGTGGTCGAGCTAACCCTAGAAGACGTCATGTCAATTGAGTGCTACCTACATATCCCTTGTTGTTAGGGCCTCAGACCAATGTAGTTCAAGCTGATTGATATGTTGGTTGATGATCATTTTGGTCAAGTTGAGTCGTGTTGAAAGGGTAAAAGGGTTTGTCCATCAGGTAGATGAACAAATGAAGGAGGTTGAGCTAACCCCAAAAGATGTCATGTCATTTGAGTGCTGCCTACATAGCCTCGATCTTAGGGCCTCAGACCAATGTGGTTCATGCTGAGTTAAAGTGGTTGATGATTGGTTTTGGTCATGTGTTGAAATGATGAGGATAAGATGATGTTATAGCCTTTTCCATATTTTGTGATGGTGTATTCTGTAACATTGGTTGAGGTTTTTCATCTCTAGCAATTGTCCATATTGGGAGTTGGATGTATGCTAAAAATGAAAGGAGTCTATTTATGCTTTAGCAAGTAATGGTTTATGCTTAACATAAATTGTGTGGTCGATAGTTTCCATGTGTATTGGTGTCCATAGAAACTATGTGAAATGGACTATGTCATGTTGGTGGTCTAAAAATGTTCTGGGTTGGTTTGGTTTGAGAAAATGATTGGGTTGAATGTGACCAAAGTGTAAAAAAAAAGTGAAAGGAAAATTTCTCTTTCATTGACACATACCAAAATGATAGCATAGATACGGGTTGTTAGAACCGAGATCCCCATTCATGCATTACGTCGTTGACCATGGGTTGTGTTAGAGAGGTGATCAAATCACTTTGACATTAAAGTAAGCTCAAAATCCCTTGAGTAGGTGATGTGATAGGAGGATAGGGTAACCCGTTTTAGAGCAGAGAGAACCTTGCCCCTTTTTATAGGAGACCCTGAGACGACTACAAGCCATGTCCATGATCCTCTTTTTTTTTGTGAGCAGACTGATTAATGCGGGAAGTCTACATAGAGATGTCATTTGCTTTGTGGTCATTTGTGAAGCTAATCGATGTGGGAAGCTTTTAAGAAAGTGTTGTTTATAGAAAGATTTTAGTCATAGCCATCCCTCGAGGGAGTGGTCTATATTTTTGCTTTTTATATGTTTGATATGACTTTGGCCTAGCTGTCCTTCAAGGGAGCAGTCTAGTAAATAAAACAATGATGATGCAGCTATCCTTCGAGGGAGCAGTCTACATTTATAGTTTTATGACCTTTAATATTTTGACATCTTGATTTATTTTTGACAAAATTTTGAGTCATGGACAAGACTATAGAAGTTGAAGGGCTCCCGTTTATCAGGACAAAGCATCCATACTATATAAAAGGGTTATAGAGGGTTTGTTAAGGGGAATAGGGTTGAAAAGAATGAGGATTAAGAGGACAAGGATTGCTCAAGGGATGAGGTCAAGTTAAATGTCAAGTTATCGAGTACTCGATTAATAGTAGAATGGTCACAGATGCAAGGCATTAAAGGGCTCAGGTTCTGATAAGTCCCTAGTCCATGCTTGTGTGTGATGATGAAAGGTCCAAGCCAATTAGGAGCAAACTTGCCTCATTTGCTTCTTTCCAATTTGGTCACATGTTGGAGATGATTAAGAAGTTGGTTGATGTCGATATTGGTTATTGCTTGGTCGATGCTTTGTCGAGATTTGGTTGATATTTGGTCAATGTTTGGTCAAAGTTGGTTGAGGTTTGGTTGAGGCTTGGTCGAGGTCAGTTGATGCTTGGTCAAGACTGGTTGATGCTTGGTCAAGGTTTGGTCGATGCTTGGATAGTCGGTATAAAGTCAAACTCCCCCTAGTCATTTTATGGTAGGAAGAATGTCTAACACCCAGTGTGGATGATTAATGGGTTAGATAAATGAGATGGAGAGAAGATGAGAAGGAGAGACCTGGGTACCCCACCTATTTGATAGGTTAGGGGTTCCAAGTGAATAGCATTTAGGTATTGAAAAAGCTAGGAGGGATGGAAACCACCAACTCCGTAGGTGAAGAGGGGAGAATAGGTGAGCCTAGAGGAGATTGGTCAATGGTGGGTTTAGGGTAAGGGTCTTCAGAAGCTGCAGTAGGTTCTTGGAAACCTAGACCATATTGTTTCTTGGCATTGTCATTATTGAGAGGTTGATGGGCTGATGGGAGCCTTGCTCATAACCCCATGGGGTGATGGGTCGGCAAGAATGATGTGGACTTGCCCATCATGTTTGAATTTTACATAACGGTGCAGTGTAGAGGGGACACAAGCCATGGCACGAATCCAGGGTCAGCCTAGCAACATGTTATATTGAAACTCTCCTTCTATGATGTAGAAGAGCTTTGGGACTATGCATGGGCCAACACAAATATGGAGGACGATGGTGCCAATAGTTGTGGTAGTGGTGTCATTAAAGGATCATAAGATTGCATCAGTTTTTGATATGCAATTCTTGGGGAGGGCCAATTGATCAAAGGCATGAGTGGAGATGATGTTAATGCTGGCACCTCCGTTAATCATGACTCACTTAATGTGGGTTTGATCAACATAGGTGGTGATGAAGAGAGCAGCATCCTGATCTTTCGAGGTAGAGGTAGGAATTTTAGAATAACTGAAAGTGATAGAGGCAATGGGGGATAATGAGTGGACTAGGGTTGCTAGTGGTTGGGGGTCCTCGAGTTGGACCTCCACTGCCTATAAAGCTCGAATCAGAGCTTGACGATGTTGGGGTCAACTTTGGATGAGGTCATACAAGGTCATTTTCATGGGCGTCTGGTGAAGCTATTTTAACATAGAGTCATGGATTTCCCCTGAAGAAGAGGGTTGGGATGCACCCAGGATAGAGATTTTAGGTTTTGGTGGTTGAGGCAGCTTGACAAAGGGATAGGTCCAAGGAATAGAAGCTTTTTATTTTGCCTTATCCTTTTGTGACCTAGTGGTTATGTGGATGGCATTAATCTTGAAGATAAGAGGTGAAGGAGATGAAGGGGTCATGGTCTGTTGATAAGATGTTGATGTCGATGAAGAGGTTTGAGGGATATGGGAAGGTGTCGGAGGTCTATCATCAGTGTCCTCAAAGAGAAGGGTGTCTTTCTCCATGTAGCGGTGAATGACCACCTTAAGGGCACATCAATTCTTGGTATCATGTCCTGGTTGACCTGAGGGGTTGGAATGGCTTGATAGGCAGAAGGGTTATGCTAGAGGTCTGTAAAAGTCAGTGCAATATCAAAGTGTATGAACCCATTAAAGGGTTCATGCTTGTTGATGTGTGAGATGCTGGTGACTTTTACTTGGGCGGTGTTGAAGGAGGCTTCCGTACCACCTTTTGGGTTGATGGTACGGACACATGTGAAGACGACACTTTCTTCATGAGAGGTGCCAAGGTTTCTAGAGAGGGTAGGCTTGTGGTAGGCAAAGGAAGCAGTGGAGGCAACTTGTTTTGGTTAAGGGTTGGAGTAGGAAGTACTCCTATTAGGGTCAAAGGGTGAGGGCCCAAAATGGAGGGTAATGTTGACAGAGGAGGAGGAGTTCGTCACTATGGTTTAGTAGTCTTCTTTGGTTTGGTTTGAGGACTACTATTGGTTAGGGCCTGGTCTAAGTCTACCTTCACTTGCGGGTGAGTGAGGTTATGGACAGCATGAACACTGAGTGACTTGATTGGTTTTGATGCTGTAGATTAGGGTTTTGGTCCTAGTGCAGATGGTTGAGATTTTGAAGGCTTAGAGGTAGAAGTCTGGTCTTTGTTGGAAGTCTTGGGAGATTTTGTCATGGGAAGGTTGGTGGCATGAGATGAGATGGAATAGGTAAGCTAGAGAGCTTTGAGTCACTCCCATAATGCTTGATGCTCCACTTTCCTCGAAGGGAGAAGTCCTAGTTTCTCCACTAATTGGGAAAATGGTTGGGAAGATGTGGGATGAAGCTTTGGTCCTTGAGAAGATGTGGATGGTTGCACGGCCGAAAATGAGATTGGTGTAGCAGTCTCAGACCCAAGGCATGATGAAGTCACAATAGGTTTGTCTTTAGTCGAAGAAGGTGGAGAGATAGGTTCTTCCCCTGGTGGAGAAAGAACTAGAGAATGTGGCTCCTCAAGAGGGTAAAGGGTAGGGATGATTGTACCCTCCACTTGTGGTTGAGGAGTAGGAAGGGTAGGGTCCTCCATAGGTAGCAAGAAGGAGGATGGTGGGACTGGTGGTGCCGATATGGTCGAGGTGTCCTCTAACATAAGGGAAGTCAATGGAGAACTAACATGAGAAGAAGGTTCGCCCACTTGTGATGGATTAATGGGTTGACTAACCTCTTGAGTCTATGAGAGAGGTTGGTCAAGGATGAGAGGCAAGACTATATTGACTGTGCGTATGTTATGTTCTTGAGTGTCATCAGTCATGGTCTGCACATTATTTTGGGTAGGAGGATGGTTGGGAAAGGGTTGTTTGAAGATGTCTATGCCTTGATTAGGTGGCACATTTGGATTGTCTAAGATGAGGTCACCCTTATCTAGCATGTCTTGAATGATGTTTTTGAGAGTCTTATAGTTGCCCGTGTCATGGCCTTTAACACTGTGATAGTTGCAGAAGTCATTCTCCCTATACCATGCAGGGATGGCATGTAAGGGATCAAATTGTGGAGGCAGTCAAATTTGGGGGAGATTGAGGACCCCCTGTTTGACAAGCTTGTCCAGCATAGATGTGTATGACTCTCTTAGTGGAGTATATTTTCACTGCACATATCTTTACTGGAATTGCTGAGTCATACTTTGGGATGTGGATGGCTTGAGTTGATTGGTTGTTGAAGAGGATGAAGGTCTAACAACTACAGCATTTGTTGATGCCTTAGATTTGGGATTAGATGAAGAAGGTTTAGAGGAGGAGTCATTAGACTTGGTGTTGGGGTTTTTACTCTATAACTTGACTTTGTTCTCCTCGATGGCACGTAATTCAAGCTTTCGGGCCATCGTGAAGGCTTCATCAAAGGTGCAGAATGTTTGAACCTGCAAGGTAGAGGAAATATGCTTGGCACACGCCTAAGAGAAAAGTTTGATGAGCTCAATTTGGGGCAAAGAAAAGGAGAGCTGATTAATGAGGCCTCTCCATTGAGCAACAAAATCGGCTATGGATTCATCCTCAAACTGTCGGATAGAATATAGATCTGTGATTGAGACCTTTTTGGTGATATTGATAGAAAAGTGGTTGAGGAAGAGTTGGGTTAGCTAGGTGAATGTGAAAAGAGAATGGCTGGTGAGAGAGTTGTACCAGTCAAGAGTAGCACTATAAAGTGACATGGGGAACATGCGTAGAAGTAATGCATCGTCATGGGCTATGAGATAACAAGCATGTCTGAATGCTCATAGGTGCTATTGCGGGTCTTCCTTAATCTAGAAATGAGAAAATTTAGGAAGTTCCCACTGACTAGAATATGGCCTGATTGGGACGGAGGGATGGATGGGTTCATTGTAAATTTGCTCATATGAAAGGGCATTACGTGAACCAAAAATAGAGGTCTCGAGACTAGACATCTTTTCTATCAACATTTTGATTATATCAGCTCATGAATTGACGGGTGGAGCACCCCCTAGGTTATAAGGTGCTTGGAAGGTATTGAGAGCGGCATATGACGTGGTTGGTTGTGCTTGTGTAAGCATAACATATGGGTAGCTAGTCATCGAGGTGGATGTTGAAGCCAAGGGCACTTGTGCTATGGGGTTGGTGGGCACAAATTAGATAGGGGTTGTCAAAGGTGGTTGAGGGGTGGCCACACTTGTTGAAGGGTAGGCAGTTACTCTTGTGTTGATAGGTGCAAGAGTAGGGGGGATAAAGACCACTAGGTTTTGGAAGGGTGTAAAATTTGGTTGAGTAGTTTGAGGTTGACGAGGTGCCGAAACCCCCATGGAGGTAGGTCTAGAAGGAGAGGATAAATTTTGAAGATAAGACATGGTCAGGTTATTAGTCGAGGTGTTGGCTTGATTGTCTATAGGTTAAATTGTGGACGTTGTTGATATGGCTGCTGTCTCGACTAAGGAGGTTGGCATCCCATAAATTGGGTTGCCTAAGGATTCTCACATTTGACTTCACACGAGATAATATTGAAGGGATTTGACATTGAGGTCCAAGAATCTTTCAAAGTCTTGGTCCCCTTCAGGGACAATGGGAGACTGAGTCGGGGTCGATCGAGTAGGAGTTTATTCAGCCTCTAAATGAAACTCCATTAGGGGACTGGTTATGGACAGTGAAGGCGGAAGCAATTGATGCCTTGCATGGTCAAGAAGAGTTCTGGTTTGACTACGTGTCAAAACAATTCAAAGTAAAAAGGTTCAGGTTCTAGAAACTATGTTTTTTAGTTTTAGGAAACTAGGATGGATGCTGGACAACAAAAAAGTCAGGTTTTAAGCTTGCTATTTAAGGAAAAGAATTTTGGATAGGGATCAACATCGGTAGAAAAACTGATGTTGGTGAGACAGGCTGTCGATGTCAGTCAGATGACTGATGTTGATGAAGAAATCTACCGACGTCAATGGAAAAACTGAAGTTGGTTACTGTGTTTTCTAAAAACTCAGAAAATTTGAAAGTTTTTGGAAAAGAAGAAAACATCCTCACTAGCTCAAAAAACCAGATAGAAGTAGAAAAATAGATGGAGATAGGTAGACCCTAAGCGTTAAATCCTAAGAATAAACTTTTAGAATCATGTTGGCTTATGCCTTAAAATGTGTTTGGGAGGTTGGCTTGTAGAACAAGTCCTAAAAGAGGTAGTCTAAAGTTACTTTCAGGTGAGTTTCGATGCTCAAGAGTCTATGTTAGGTTCTGTACTTGTCTTGGTGCTAAGGAGCAACCTCCCCTCACTTCACGAGCCCAGTGGTAAGATGGTCTCACTTAGCCAGTATATACTTCCCCTAGAGATTATGTTCTGCCAGAGAACAGAGTGGGCTTTCCCCTTGGTAGTGAAGTCTAAGTGGGATTGTCGGGATGGGTAAGGTATCTGCTGGGTGATGAAATCCCAGTCGGGCCTTGTCTCAGGTAAGTTTTGATGTTTGATTTGTGCAAGTGATTTGGTTGTGTAACATAAGTGGTCTACGCTTTATTCATGATGTGATTTCTAATTACTAGATGTGGACTAAGTATGCAATCAAGAAGAAATGAAATGCAATGTATTTTAAGCCCAAATAGAAATGTGAGTTCGTATGAAGACAAGTGAGAAGAGGTTGAAGAGTATGACTTTTGACTAGTCTAAGATGCAAGAAAAGAAAGAACAAGAATGATTCTTTTTAATTTTTGTTGATAGTGTCTTTTGGAAGAGATAGAAGAAAGAGATGTAAGGAGAAACCTAATGTACCCTATAGTAAAACAAAGAAAAGAACCTAAGGAAGACCCTAGGGTCCCACTGGGTGTGTCAAAATGTTTCCAAACAAGTTTTCACATTTCACATTCAAAAGGAAATGAGAAACTAAGATAAAATGGTCTAGGGTTAGATGTTACCCAGATGAAGTCTTGCGCACCAAATTCAGACGACTGAAGAAACTCCTCTTTGGTTGTGGAGGATGACACCTGTAGAAGAAAGAGACTAAAACACAGAAGTTGTTAGATGGCTAGAAAGTGGACTACCAAGCAAAAGCTTGGTCCTAGAAGTGCAAAGACTTCTTGGAAGATGACAGTCCACTGATAAAAAGCAAAATATAGTTAGAAATAGAAATGATAAAGATAGAATGAAAGAAATGAAAGCAAATGCATACCTATTTGCAGCAATTTGTCTTGCACAGTCACCGACATTGGTGGTTCTGTCGACATCCATCAAGGAAGGTCACCGACGTCAGTTAGTCTACCGACGTCAGTAGGGGCAATGGTCTAGGTCGGTCGGGGTAATGGCTTGGGACAAGTTTCAAGTCTGGTTTATAATCCGCAGAGTGGTCTGAGATTTGGTTTGAAAGTTAGAGAGCTTGTTTGGAGGTCAGAGCTTGTTTGGAGGTCAGAGAGCCTATTTTTGTGGTCTGTGTAGAGCTGTAAGGCAAAAAGTATGGTCTGAATAGGAGACTAGAGAGAGGACAGGGTGACAGAGATTAGAGAAGGCCTTTTAGCCTCTCAGAGAAGGGCAGGTTGGGTCTGGGCAGTGGTTTGCTTAATAGATGAATTCAAATAAAAACTGAAATGAAAAACAAAGAAATACTTATCTCCTACTTGTTGAAGGAGGAGTGAAGGAGACATGTTGCTGATGCTGTTGACAGACCTACAATGCCTTTGATCTCATAGTCTGGAGCTATACCTACAGACTACCTATAGCTGGTGATGTTTGTTGTGTGAGAGGGAGGGAGAGAGATCGAATGCCAAGTGCAAAAGAGTTCACGTTTGCGGGGGGGGGGGGGGGGCAGCAACGAATCTAGAGCTTCTTTGTGAAGATAAACTTTTTGAGAAGGTTTATACCTAGATTTGTAAACCTAGTCAAACACATCACCACCATACTAAAGAAGAGCCAAGTATTTACTTACTTAAATGAAGGTAAATTAATATTTTAGGCCATAAAATAAGCCATTTCCTAAGAACCCTCACTCATGAATCCTAATTTATCAATGTATTTCATATTTTATACCTTTTCCAATTTTGACAGCATATTAGCTATGTTGATGTAGAATAATGATGAAGGAATTAAACATCCAATTGCCTTTTTTAGTCAAGGATTAAAGGGATATGAGGTGAGGCACAATTTATTGAAAATAAAGTTCTTTCATCTTTGAGGATCCTTAAAAATTTCAAGCTAATGTTTTCCAACAACAAGATCCATCTTATGGTGTTTCATCTTGGAGTTAGGGACTTCCTCCTTAACAAGGACTTGAATGAGAAAAGAGCATGATGGACTACCAAGGTCATGGAGTATGATGTGGAAGTTAAAGTCACCAAAATGGTAAGAGGAAAAGTATTATGTGATCATATGGTGGATGACCTTCAAGAAGACAAATAAGTTTTTTTGGTGACATAAGATAACTTAAAAATAGATGCACCTCCACTTCATGAAAGCTGGCTCTAAGACATGAGACATTTCTTGATGACAAGAAAATACCCTTCAGGTTTAAATAGGGAAAAAATAAGGTATTTTAGGATTCATTCCATACCTTATGCATTAGTTGATGGTGTTATTTTTAGAAGGGACCTCAATGGGGTACTTTTTAGGTGCATTGATGACAATCAAGTGACAAAGATCTTGGAGTAGTTTCATGATGGACATGTAGGAGGCCATTTTGATCCAATAATAACAAAAAAATTAATGAGGGATATTTATTACTAGCCCAAACTTTTTAAATATGCTTATGCATGGGTCAGGAAATGTCAGAAGTGTGCTCTATTTGCAAGAAAGTAGAGATTAGCAATTCTTCCACTCAACCCAATCTACATGGAGTAACCCTTCATGAAATGGGGGTTTGAATTCATAAGGATGATAAATCAACCTTCAAGTGTAGGGAATAAATGGGTTATCACTACAACTGAATACTTCACCAGGTGGGTAGAATAAATATCCTTGAAAGAAGCCTATGAGATAGCAATATTGGACTTTTATGACAACATAGTAACCAGGTTTAGTGTCTCAACTACTATAATTTTGGATTTTTCATTAGAATTTGTTGGTATGAATACAAGTGAATGGGAATTAAAGATATAAATATATATTATCACATCATCCAATTAATACCCCTAAGGTAATGGATTGGAAGAGTCCATAAATAATAACTTGTTAAGGATTATCAAGAGAACTATGGAGGAAACTCAGAGAACATGGCATATAAAGCTAAGGATAGCCTACGGGATAATAGAGTGACTCCCAAAAATTCCATTGGAAATTATCCATATGTCCTTATATATGGAAGGGAAACCAAATTTTCCGTTTCTCTTGAACTACCTATATTGGAGTTATCCCATCAGCTTGAGTTGATGGAGAGTGAGCCTATGAACGTGAGGATGATAGAGCTCATGGAGCTTGAAGAAACCATGGACCTTACAATGAATACATTAGAGTCATAACAAGGTCAGGTCAAAAAATCCTTTAACAAGAGATCCATAACAAGGAACTTTAAGGAATGGGACCTAATCCTCAAATGGGACTTAAATAAGGCCAAGCTAGGCAATCATACCAAGTTTGACACTATGTGGAGTGGTCCTTATTTGATCCATGGATGCAAATGGCATAATCTTTTTCAGCTTGACCAACTAGATGGAGAAGTATTACCCATCTCAATTCATTTCATTCATTTCAAGTCTTTTTATTAGAAGAGTTTGAATCTATTGTATGATATTGGAACATATTATAATAGTTTCTTATGCTTTCCTCTAAGTGATTTGAGCACATTTATTTTAGTTGTGTGTTTCCCTTTCAATAAATTCCCTAGGCACATTTGTTTTTAATTTTTCTCTTTTATCCCTTTTGCTTCAAGAGGAGGTTTTATAAAGGGTCATCCTTTTATTAATATCATATTAGTTTAAGTTGGGAAAAAATCAAAAGACTCCATGTCTAATGGATCAATTCAAGGTTTCTAGTCTCTTTCATAGCAGACATGCAACCCTAGGATGTTACCAAAAATTTTGGACAATTTTACCCTACATACAAAGCTTTTGCATGAATGGATGAGCTAAATAGAGTTCTAGATGGAATGAGTGGTACAAATACTACATATTGCTTACAAATCTTTTGAAACCTTTAAGCAAGATTAAAGTGCAATTTGTTGATCTTTGGAAAATAAGCTTAGAAAAATATCTATGATTTCAAAGTGAAAATACTATTAGGTTATCATGTTATTTCAAATATTTAGGGTCATGAATCAAGCTACACATAGCTTGAGAAGTTCATTGCAGACTTCTAAGGAGACAATAGTTTGTTGCACAACTCTAGAAAAACTCGACCATCACAAGCATGTCATGTAGAAATAGATAGATTAACTTGATTATGCATTAATAAATGCACTTGGGAAAGGATCTTAGGCAAAAATACCACATGAACATGTTTTTTTCATGCCTTAAACATTCTCTACAAATTTCATGTCTTGATTAGTTGTCTATCTCAAGATATGATTCCTTAAATTTGAATAAGCAAAATGAAATGTGCATGGGGACGTCAAGGTAAAGCTATCAAAATTAACCAATAGATTTAAAAATCCTTAAAACATGCATGTAGATGTCAAATTTGAGCCTCATAAAATATCCATTTGGATTCAAAATGATCCAATATCAATGCTTAATGTTCAATCATACTAATGATCCAATGATAAGTGGGAGGATAGTGTCATTGGGTCACAAAAATATAATGGAGCACATTGGATCATACACCTTGTAGACATCAAAAATATACACATTGTGATTCCAAAGGTCATAATCCTCTTTACCATCTTAGGGTCCCCTTGGGAGAATCCACCTTCCAACCCCTATTTGAGCCCAATCCATAGTTAGTTTAACCTAACTAACCTAGGATAGCCACCTTTTTATCTTTAGCCATGACTGGTGATGGTCAAGTTGATCGATGATAGTCACCCTAACTGGTGATGGTCAGGTTACACCACCTAGAGTTCTAACATGCAAACCACCACTTTGATTTTCTAAAAATAACTCATCTAAATCTTGTTGCAATCCCTTTGCATGGATGACTTATAATTATAATCTCTCTCCAAGCCCCAATTATAACCTCCACTTCAAGCTCTTGCCTTGCCTACGAAAAGAGAAGAGATATAGAAGAAACACCACCTACAATTGTTAGCAAGATCTTTGGGTATCCATAATATCTTCTTGTATGTCAATCATCTTCAAGTGCTTCAAAAATCTAGTAGACATACTAAGGAGCCATATTGATGCCATCTCTTTATCAAGTTTTCTAAATACCATTACTCTACTGAAATCATGACCAACTTATATAAGGAGCAATCCATCTTAACAATCTACCCAACTGACTTCTAGTAAGACAAGTATTTGATTTTTGGTATTCACTTATTGCATTTTCTTTTTGAAATTAGTCTAGCCCTTACTCACCTCTTAAATCTTACCTTCTGAATCTTGTCAATCAAAAACACCAACCCAATTCCACTGATAGGAAACTAGCCATGGTTAGCATTAACTAATGATGGTTAGTCTCAATTGGCGATAGTTAGATAACTGATGATGGTTCTCCCAATTGGTGAAGGTCACCTTGACTATCTATGGTTCACTATCAATAAAATTTCTAAAAATCTCCTTTTACCTACATACACCCAACCAAATCCTATTTTTGTGTCCCTTCCTATTCACAGGCCCCTACCTAATTTTTTAGAATAGACCCCAACTATTTAGCATATGTATTGACCTGCCTTTGCTATATTTAACATTCTAGAACACCTTTCTTTAACAAGCACTTATGGTATAATCAGTTTCATTAATATTCTTTAATTGGTGAAAGTAATTATTAATATATTTTATAAATTTAATTGTTTTAAAATGGTGGATTGACAACCCCTAAGGAAGTTCCTACTTTTGGGATCTAGCTACTACTAGGAAATACACCTAGCTACTTGTTTGACAAATAATTCTTCTTTGTACTATATTATATGTAGGTCATTCCTCCCAAGCCAAAGAGGAGCTCTTCACAATCTTTTGTTATAATGGGTATAAAACCATCACTAGGTATTCCTACCACAACCCATATTCTCAGTTTACTACCTTCTTCTAGATAATAACAAAATTTGAGTGAAACATTCTTGCACACCCAGTGGGACCTAGAGTCTTTACTCATATTTTTATTTGCATTTTTATGATCTTCTCTTTATCTATGCTTATAATTGAAACTAAAATTTATTTTGGGTTTAAAATCAACTGCATCCATTGCTTAATTTTTACATTTATTCACTTTGAATTAAAACACAATAATTTTATCATAGCACCATTATGTTTCACACACTAGACAGACCACTTTCATAAATCAAACATAAAAATAATTTAAGACAAGGCTTGATTGGGATTTCATCACCTAGCAGTCACCTTCCCCTTTCTCAACAATCTTACTTGGAGGTCATTACCAAGGGGAGAACTAAATTAGCTCTCTGATTGAGTATAAACTATAGATATAAATATATATTGGCTAAGCACCTGACACCTTTATTGTTGCAGTGTGTGAAGTGAGGGGGTAGGCCCTAATACCAAGCCACATATTTATTCTAATATAGATTCTTTTGAGCACCTAAACAACCCAAAACCAACCATAAAATACTTCTATAGTACCTGATCTATAAGCCTACTTCTATCACACATTCTCATAAATTAAGGCATAAACCAAAAAGTGAGATTAAAAATAACCTCTATGATTAACATAATTTATAGTGTGTGTCTTGATTGCCTTGATCATTTTCTTGTCTTCTTCCTATTTGAGTGGTGAGTTTATTCTTGTTATCTCTCCCCCTTTCTTTTATGTTTCTCACTCACTAATAGTGAAGAGACCTAGTAGAGCAAAAACTATCACTCAAATCAACCACTTCTACCTCTTCATCTATGGAGTATGTCTCTAATTTATAATAATCACCTCATCTATTTGGAATCCCTACATTTCCTTGGGTATTTTCCCAAAGAGACATAGACTTTACCACTATTTTAGACAATAATCTAGTTTCCCTCCAACACTACCTTAACACCTCCCCTCACCATCTCTTGATTCCAAGTCTACCTCAAGATCCTCCTTATGGCATGTAATTATACCTTATGAGGGGTATCCCTATTTTTTTGGTCACCACCCAACCTTCAACTACCTAGGAATCTTCATCTGCTAATCGCTTTGATTCCAAAACTAGAAACCAACCTATCCAACCAACTGATACCCCTACACCTTTCACCCCTACCAATGACTCCTCCATCTTAAGAACAACCCTACCATTAACCCATCACACTCCACTTATTTTTGGATCACCTACCACCATCACTACTAACTTTCCCTCTATTGACCCTAACCAATTGTTCAATACCCTTTACCAAGTTTAGGGCTATCTATTCCTTCTACTTCACCACCTACTAGCATGAAGGTCACTACCTCTCCTTTTGTTACCAACCTAACTACCATTCATGTCTAATCCATAGGGACTCCTCAATAGGTACCTATTTCACCCAATATAAGATACATTCCTAACCCACAAGGGAATGTACCCAATAATCTACCACCATCATCCACCTATCCTTACATACCACCTACCAAACCTTTAGCATCCACATTCCAAAATGTGATAGCCTCACAAACACCAAACAATTACCAATATCTTACCCAATCTCAACCATATTATTCACCTTAAAACCCTTTTGGTCCACCACATCAAACTGACCTAATGAAGATGCTCATGGATAAGATGATAAATGTCAAGTCATCCATTTTAGGGGCTCATAAAATCCTATCCTATGAGCATATTTGTAATGAACCTATTCATTGCTTTGTCCCTATCAGACCTTACCCTCCTCAATGGGAGATTCTAAAATTTACCAAATTTTAGAGCAAGGAAGACCCCCAATAACACCTTAGGGATTTTAGGAATGCATGTTATATTATTTCTTATGATGATGTCCTTCTCCTCTGAATTATCCCCATGTCTTTATTTGGCCTAGTACTTGACCGATATAGTGCCCTTACTAGGCATTTAATCTTTTCATTCATCTAACTGGCTCAGGTCTTCTTAGATGACTTTTCCATTAACATTTCCAAGAAGGTCTCTATCACTAATCTCTAATCTATCATAAAATTTGATGATGAGTCCATTGTCAATTTTGTCACCCATTAGAGAAGCTTGATTAATCAGCATTGATTTTCCTTGCCTCAACTTGAACTTATAGAGATTTTTGCTTGAGCCTGAATCAAACATATATCTTCTACTCTGTGTGTCCAAATCTTTATAACTTTTGATGAATATTTTACCATGACATGTAAGCTAAAAAATTGAGCCATAGATAAGGGAAAATTTAAGTTACAAAATAAGAACTCTACCTTTAAGACCAACAAAACCTCTTCCTCCAAACTAGGAAACCAAGCCAACACCAAAACTAAGAGTAATGGAACTGTGAATGTAGTTGTCCTTAAAACCACCCCTCCACCCTATGTCAATCAATGAAATTCTCCCATCACCTTTAACCAAAAAATAAAGAACCCAAATTGAAGCAACCAAAAAAGTTCACTCCACTTAGAGAATCTTATGCCTCAATTTTGGAGAAACTACTAAAATATAACCTCATATAGCTTCCCCCCATCAAACCTCCTTAGTAGTTTGATTATTCTCATCTAACCCCTAATTGGTACAATTAGAATCACCTTTATGATTTTCATTAGGTAATTAGATATGATGTTAGTCGATGTAATACTTTCAAGAATTTTTTTCAGATCCTTATCGACAAGGAGGAAATCATGTTGGATAATCCCAATACCCCTCAAAATCAAGCTCTTGATATTTTTAGGAAACCTTTTCCTAACCATGCCCCTACCAAAATTAAGGACACAAGATAAATGTTATCATGATGCCCACATGGTCAATATGGTCCTTAATATGCTTATCAATAGGGAACTACCATCCAACCTACTTGCTTCTCTCCCACTTCACCCATTGAGGTGGTGGAGTCACTCTCCCTTCCTTTGGAGGCCCAAACTAAGGAGGTTATTTTTTCCTTAGCTTCAATCATAGAGGATTTGAAATCATCAAATACCCCTTTGAATAACCTACTTGAACAAAAAACCATTCCTAACCCACCATCTCCCTTAATCATAAGATAAATCACAATTAGGGACATCATGCCTAGGGGAGTAACTTTTTCACAAATACCCCTTACATCCCTTGGTTGAGGAAATAGGCAAGGCTTCCAATCCTCCTCCTTAACCCATAGGTGTATCCTTGACACCCAGTACTTGGGAGGTCAGACCAGTGCAAAAACCTTTTTCCAAACTCATTCAAAAGTTAGGTATGGTCACAAAGTTATACATGGATCAATCAAATTTTTGGAAATAGTTAGGGATTCCTTACATCAACAAAACCAAACCTTATGGAATGATGTTAACCAACCAATCCATCGTTTTTTAACTACCTCTTAAACTGATCACAACTTCTACCAACCACTCACCTTCTCACTCAACCAAAATAGCTACCTCTCTAATGACCACACCAACAACCAAACCTTACAAAACTCTTTGTGCCTTGTCTACATGAAGCTTGGTTCACCCATCCTTGAAAGTGGAATTAACCTCATCCAAACCTAGTACCAAACCACAAACTAAACCAACCAAGGTGGTCAACCCATTGAAGAGCCACATGGCTAGGATTCTACCTCCCTCAACCTTGCATTTTATCTTGGGGCCCCATCCCTCCACTTTGACTTCAAAAAAAAGCTTTGTTTAACATATGTTACCCACCACCATTGGTTATACTAGCCCACCTATTATCTAATGTGTTAGTCCATCCTATATTACCAATAGTCAAACTATCAACCTCGAACACCCTAATAACTAGTATACCCAAACCAAAACCGTTGATAAAAAACACCACCTTGCCTAAACCCTCTCTCACCAAACCCATTGCTACCAATATGCCTATCTTCCCATGTAACACCACAACCCATAAAACTTCCCCACCTCTATATGAATCCTATATAACCATTTTATAAAGATTACTACAAGATTTTTACCTCACTTTACCCCCTATCAAGCCCTTAGATCCTCTTGATTTGAAATGGACTTGGTATAACGACCATCAAATCTATTCCTATCATAGGATACCTAGGCATGACATAGAGAATTACAAAGTTATCTAGGCCATTATCCATTATTGGTATGATGAGGATGATATTTTATTAGATAAAATTATCTCAACTCCTCTACCAATGCACCCAATAACCATTTTTTAGTGCATCCCTAATCCTCCACTCTCACCTCAGAGTGATGGAAAATCTACCCAACCTCCTATCAAACCTTTCCCCTATATCCATAACATTAATATGGTCACATGATCACAAAAAAATTATAAATGGAAGATTAAAGTATCCATTCCATGGACATACCCCCCAAATCATCCTAAATCAGACCCAGTTCAAACCTCTACGTCTTCAGCTAAGCCCAAAATTACCATCTTAAGCACCTCTAAGACTAACCTCTCTGAATCCACTAGGAGGGTCATTATTGATAAAGTTCACCAAAATATAGATAAGATAAGCCTCTATGATCTCATTTCCACCTCACCTCACCATTATCAAGCCATGATAGAGGCCATGAAAGCTATTGAGGTTAGACTAGGTGACTCCCCACATATAGAGGCTTTTGTAGGTGCTCTCCAACTCTCCACCCTTATTATTTTCAAGGACTTAGAGATACCCTCTATCCACCCTAAGGATCCATATCTTTCTCTCTTCATTGATACTCATAGAAACCAAATCCACATCATATGGGTTATGATTGATGGTGGGGCTAATGTCAACATCATCACTTTTCATGCCTATGACTAATTGAAATTATGAAACAATGTCATGTCCTAAACTTTAGTTGTCCTTAGATCCTTCAACAATACCATGAACACTACCTTTAAAACCATTATCATCCACATTTATCATAAACCACACACACTCCGTAAACTCTTTTATGTGGTCAAAGGTCAATTCTAGTATAATGTTCTACTAGGGAGACCTTATATCCATGATATGGGTTGTGTACCTTTACCCTTCACTGTTATGTCAAATTAAAGTATGAGGACCAGTTGTTACCATAGAAGTTAACTTGAGCCCTTTCATAGCATGAAACATGACATACCAACCTAATGACATCCTCTTACCTCTGATAATATCCCTCCAAGCATCCATCACCAATCCCTCCACCATGGAAAATGAAGCCACTTCTTCTCCTTCTATATAAGGATCTACCAGTTCATCTATTCCTATAGACTAAATACCCACCACTGACCCCTTGGAATCTACCTTTCACTACCTTACCCCTAGAGATTGTCGACTCCTTACCCTCAATATTTTCCCTATTCCCTAAGAATATGATAAACTCAACCACCAACCACATTATGACTCTAACATAGGAGCCATTACTCCTTTGGGGCCTCTGAGCTATCAAACCCATTTTATCTATGGGGGAATTTACAAGTCGATCAATGTTGTTGTGAACCCCTCATCCACACAACTATTCACCTCTACATTCTCTTACTTGGATAACATTGACTTTGCCAAAATATACCTTCATAGGTGTTTTGAGAAAGGATTTGGCTTAGGAGGATATGAGAATGAACCACACACTTTGATCTTGATTGAGACCCAAAAGCCTCATGAGAAGCACAATATTGGCTTCATTCTATCCAATTAAAATAAATATAAATAACCTATCATTACCACTATTGTAGAAGAGATCCCTTCCTCACCATCACCCCTTCCACCTGAGTGTGAGGATGAGGACATCATCCCATTTTTTTTTTGTTAAGATGATTACCCTCGGGCCCCTAACTTATCAAAATGAAGGGGTGCTAGTATCCATCCCTTTGATCCATGTTAAACTAGTAGGAGAAGACTCTCCTACCATTAACATTGTTTAGTGCTAAGATGATGATCTATTCTCACCTACCTTGGTGCACCTGATTCCTCCATCCATAAATCCTTACCTCCAGAGACCTAAACCATGTTAAATAAATCTAGTATAGATATTGACATAGGCACTTCAAACAACCCTCATATTATACAATTGGGCCAATCTCACACCCCTGAGGAACTTTAGGACTTCTCTACCTTCTTCTAGAACTACAACATTACATTTGCCTGGTCATATGGTGATATTCTTGGTATTGACCTAGCCATTGCCACCCACAACATTGTAACCAATCATGATACCAAGCTTATTAGATAGAAACTTCAATAAATGCATCCTTGCATAGCCCTTCTTGTTAGAAAAAATATTAAACACCTCATCTCTATCGACTTCATTCAACCCATCAATTATCCCTAGTGGGTTTTGAACATTGTGCCTATCACTAAAGCCATAAGGGGACTATGCATTTATGTAGACTTTTTTGACCTCAACCTCACCTACCCCAAGGATGAAATTCCTCTAACTAGCATTAACCAACTTGTTGATCTTATAATAGGCCATGATATGTTGTTTCTCATGGATGGATTCTTGAGTTATAATCAAATTTTGATTGCCCTTAAATATCAACACAAAACTACCTTTATCATCCCATGGGGGAAATTTTGTTATAGGGTCATGGCCTTTGGTCTTAAGAATAATGGTATAACCTACCAATATAATATAACCTATATCTTCCATGATCTTATCCACATAATCATCAAGGATGACATGGATGACCTACTAAAAAAATCCAAACTTTGGAAGGACCACTTAGCTATTCTCAAGATTATCTTTGAGAGACTTATCCATTACCATGTCCACCTCAATGACAAGAAATGTATTTTTGGGGTCTTATTAGGCAAACTCCTTGGCTTCATGATTTCCCTTCAGGGAATCAAGGTTGATCTGAATAATATTAAAGCCATCCTTGAGATTCTACCTTGGACCAATCTTAAGCAACTCCATAGTTTTTAGGGGAAGCTCCAATCCATTCACCACTTTATTTCTCAGCTCTTATATTGATGTCAACCCTTCCATCACCTCTTAAAAAAGGATATCTCTTTCAAGTGGAATGTTGATTGTCAAATGTCCTTTGATGCACTAAAAGAGAACCTTCTATCTCCACCTATCCTCACACCTCCTAAAGATGACCAACCTTTCTACCTTTATATATCTACCATTGATCATTCACTAAGGGAAATGCTTTCCCATTAGGATGAGCAATATAAAGAACACACTTTCTATTACATGATTTACACCCTTATATACTATAAAACATGGTATACTCACATAGAGAGACTATGATTGACCTTAGTCTTTATGTCCACCAAACTCTACCACTACCTTCTTAACCATTAAACTTTGGTCATAAATAATACTGACCTACTCAAGTACATGCACTCCAAGCCATACCAAAACCAATGTATGGCTAAGTGGATTATGCATTTAGCTGAGTTTGACCTTAAATTCCTCTAGCATAAGTCTATTAAGGGGCAAGTCATTGCTAACCAATTGGTCAATGCACCCCTACCAACAAACCAACCTCCTCCTTTTGAATTTCTAGATGAGTCCATTTTAAGCCTATCTTTAATGTTAAGGAGATCTAGCCCAAACTTTAGTAAAAGTGTACCTTTAATGACCTAAACCTTGGCATAGTTCCATTTAGCCTCTCTAGGAATTCCAATCAAACATTTATTTAGAGTACCTTCTATTATACCATAATGGGAGGCATCCATTATAAACATGGTTTTGATGGCCTCCTATTATATTGCCTCCATGGTCTAGAATCCTCTCACACTATCAAAGAAATGCATGATGGTATTTGTGGGTGTCACTTTAATGGAATTGATGTGGCTAAGTGCATCATCTACCTAGGCTATTATTTGCCTACCCTTAACCAATATTGTTTTGATTATGTGAAAAAGTGTCTTAAGTGTTAAAAACATGCTAATTTGCATCATGCACCTAGCTATAGCCTTCAAGTTTCTATTGGATTCTAGCCTTTTTCACAATGGGGTCTAGACCTTATTCATGAAATTAAGCCCCACTCTTCATAGCAACATCACTGTATCATCATTGTGATCAAATATTTCACCAAATTGGTGGAGGATATTCCTCTTGTCTTAATAAAAGCTAAAAGATTATGAAATTTATCACCCATCATATTATCTACCACTTTAATGTTCCCCATAAGACCATCACTGACAATGGTAAATCCTTATTAAAAAACAAGCTAAAGGTCTTTGTGATGTATTTTGTATAAAAATTAGTTTTTAATCTCCTTATCATCCATAAGAAAATAGAAAAGTAGAGACCTCTAATAAAACCTTAACAACATTCTTACTAAAATGGTCAATGCCTCAGGTCATGATTGGCACTTGCAAATCCCTTTTGCCTTATGGGCATAAAGTACTAGCATCTAAACCCCTACAGGTGCTACACCTTTTTCCCTAATGTTTGGAGCTAAATTTGTGTTGCCTCTCAAGGTCCAAATACCCTCTCTTTGCATATCTTTACATGAACTTATTTTGAAAGATGATTACCATCAAGAACATTTAGCCTAACTTGAGATACTTGATGAGAGTCATTTGTCTGATCTTTCCCATCTATGTGTCTATCAAAAATGAATCAAACATGCTTATAAAAAATACCTGAAAGTGTGAGAATTCAATATTAGAGATCTCATCCTCAAGGAAAATCAACATGTAACTAATATAGATAAAATCAAAAGGGGTAAATTTAATTTTAATTGGCTTGGACCATACATCATAACCCATAGGTATGGATTAGGAGCTTATCATTTGTCTTCTCTTGAAGGCAAACTAGAACCTAAGCCTCTCAATGCTTTGCATCTACATCCTTTCTATTATTAAAGAAGGGTCACAATCACCATTGGTCTAACTTAAGCTCATCCCCTATAACCACTCTCCTTGAGATTGGTTCCCATGGTCATTATCACCTACACCTCTTTTCACCTACTGAGCCTTCATGTATCTCTAGCTTTACCTTCATAAAGATAACCCCTTGAGCATTCATAAACAAGTCTATGTCAAGTAAAATCAAACAAAAGCAAAATAAATATCAAAGTCAACCAAATCATGGGTCATTCTTAGCATTCATAGACTACTTCTTTGAAGGATATCTATTGAAAAATCATCTAAAATTGATAAATGTAAGGTGGAATACTCCCTTATAGGACAAATATCATAAGCATTTGAACTAGGCACATAAACGTAGACCACTCCCTTGAAGCATGACTAAGTAAATCACTTGTCAAAATCTAGCAATTTCTTAGAATCTTCCCGTATTGATCAGCTTCCCCAGCCCTAAGTAAAATCATAATATCAAACAACCCATAAGTAAAAGCAAAATTAATAATAAGTGCCAAAATTATCTCTCCTAAAAATAATAATCTTGAAAAGCTGTAATTATCTCTCCTAAGTAGACTTCCTACATCGATCAGTCTACACTTTATATATGAGCATAGACTTACTTATACTATCCTCTTGGAAGCGTACAAAAGAGGCATGATAGTCTCACAAAAGGTTCCAGTTACACCCACCCTCCTCCATACATCATGTGCATGAGATTATGAGATTAATTTATGCAATGTGATCAAGATACCCATTTACCAACCAAAACATGCTAATGCAAAGCATTTGAAAGGATTATTTTCACTAAGCTGATCTAACTTCAGGTTTTGTTTTTGTCCTTACCAATGAAGAGGCATCATGTTTATTTTCTTATATTTTATTGGTTCATGTAGATTTACCTCACATGATTCCTCTCACCATCCTTAACATTTGGTTTGTTATCTACTTAATTTATGTATTCTCATCACATCTTTAACCATATCCACATTTTATCTCCATGATCATAAACGACAAATATCAAATCAAAGTCATAGCATTATGAGCTATGTCCATGGACCACATCACCTACCAATCTATGATCAAAACACCATGAACACACATTATATCATGTCATTCCATCAATATAATTCTATCCATCTACCATCAAAACATCATACCAACATATACTATATCCTAATTCATTCTCATGAGCATAAACAAAATCAATAATCAAAACATCATGAACAATATCATATGTTGTCAACCAATCTATCCATAACATTACCATAATACATCTCATGTGAACCACATCATCATGACCATAACCAAAGACATTAATGATTACATCATCATATATCATATATCCATCTATAGCACATATTATCATATCCATGAACAAAACAAAGCATCGTAACTATATTTTAAGAATCACATGCCTAAGCTACTAAGTCAACATCTCATAATGTATATAACCATATACCATCATCCATAAGCATAAATAGTAATGTCCACAATAAATATGTAAACCATAAACATACATCATCTATAAAATCATATATAACACCATACATCATATACATCTTGCCATAATAAATAATACATGTAAAATTGTAGAACCTCTCTCTCAAAACATGTACATATCATTGCATCAACACTCAAGATAAAATCAAAACACTATATATCAGTATCTATCAAAATGAATACATTAAGCCCTTAAAGCACTTGGACAACTACCACCCACACCACCACTACTAACCCCACCTATACCTGTACCTATACCTATACCCCCATTTGATGGTGGTCCTCTTGGGATACCTACCTAGGGACCCATTATTGAAGCCCACTATCCAAGAGTCATAAGAGGTGGACCACCTACAAAGCTAACCCTATAGTCTCCCCATCTTGGCTTTTTTGGGCACTAATCTAATACTATGGCCTCATAGATGAAAACCAAGTATGAGGCATGAGGAATAAAACCAACTAGTGTTATTTCTATTCCTCCAATTTGCCTAATGTAACTACGACAAGGGTAGCATATGCCTCATCCATATTAGATATAATAACCTAAACTTACATTTTCAATGTGGACACCTAATCCTATATCATGGCTATCTATCCCTGTATTGTAGTGATATATGCCTATGACTGATCCCACTCTATTATCACAACCAACAGTTACCCCTATAATATGGTGATATGTGCCTATGTTAAAATAAGTGCTACTACCTGACCATCCCCTTATGCTTTCACCCCCACTATATCTATCTCTATGGACTATTGATCCCCATTGTTCCATCCAAAGTTCACTATGGTGTATATGCCCTAATACCAAGTTCCATATCCATCAATAACACCTATGTCATCAATAAGGGATTCCATTGATAACTCCTTAGAATCAAGCCCAACATCTTGTGGCTATGGCTCAAGCAACATAAACCTAGCCTCATATTTTTTGTATTAAGGAAAGTTAGGTGGGATCTACTACACCAACCCAAACTATCTCTACATGTGATCAAAGGGGATGAGCTCATCCTCACCAACCTGATAGTCATATATCCACCACTAGCTCTAAAGCCATATGGTGTGATATATAAGTCCTATCCACTAAGGCCACCCAACATATGGTCTCCATATAATGTCTCCAACTACCAAGCCCTCTAATGCATCTTGAAACTATTCAATATATCTAGATCTTCCACCTACCCTTGTCATGGCACCACCTCTCCTCTAATGCAAGAAGCCCACTATTTAATTAGTCAGTAGATAACCCTCCACTAATAGCCCCAAAGGTCTCAGCACTTGAATTTGCTTGAATGCCTAGTAGTGAAGTATGAAGCCAAAATCAATCCCATAATGCCTATGAACTCAAAATCCCCAGAGCTCCCAATATATCTACACTAGTAAAATTGGGACCCATCCAGATATGGTCCTCCCCAGTAACATCTCAACTAAAACACTAAGTAAAAAATATGGAAACTACCCTCTAACTAAATTAGGTACAACAAAACTTGTCAAGGTCATCATCATCATGTGTAAGCATCTATCCTCATGAGCCCTTTGGTATAATGGACATAATTGAATCAACTATGTGAAAACATGCATGAACTTGATCTACACCATATACTAGCTCTATGAAATAGTCTATCTCATCACTCTCTATGTGGTAGAATAGATTTCCTCAAATCAATAGTTATGTGATCTTATGTACATCCTCCAAAAGGATGGTGATCTCTCTAGTTGATATCCAAAAATTGTTCATCGTGGGATCTCATCTCTCGATGAGCATAATGATCATCATAGGATCTCAGGGCAGGTGTTGATAGTGTTGCATTGTACCTAATATAATAACCTCCATATGTCTCCACTCATTAGTAGTCATGGTGACCCAAACCTCTGTAAAGAGTGTGAGAACTTGATACCTCAACTAAATCTACTCATGAGCTTAAAATCACAACATACATCATACATGCATACTTAATTTTATACTTAAAGCTAAGTAATAACTTACACCTTTCTTTTAACCTATTATGATTCACCCCATTACATTTACCCTACATACATTTTTCCCACACAAACTTATGCCTCTATTCAAACGCCCCCCCTCATGTCCTTTGTCAAAACCACACCTATTTCATCTCCCTATACTCCAAAAACTAATCACACACTTATCAACTAAGATCATAATCAACTTACTAAAAAAATATCCTTGTCAACCTTAAAATCTATCCTCATCAACTACAACTTCAAATCTTAAAATAATTTAAATAAACCCTTTTAAAATAAATTCCACCCCTTTTTACCCAATCCATCAACCATCGATAGTTCCTATAACTATCGCTGGTCCCTTAGGACCCATTGTTCTCTTTGGGCCTAATCAACACCTATCAAGGTGAATCGACACCAGTCTCTATTTATGCCCAATAGTTGAAGGATTCAAACCCATGACTTTTGTATAACCCCATAAAACCTACAAATCTACCTAATTCCCCTTTTTAAATTTTTTTCTACCCAATAATAAACTTATACACCCATATTTATCTAATTTATCTTCCAATTTTCCTACTTTAGTAAATCCTAGACTTAGTGAAACAAAATCAACATGCTTAAATAAACACATTTTTTTCCCCTCTATTTCCTACCACTAGATGTTATTCAAACCATAAACTCACCTTGAAATCAATTCAAATAAATACCTACCATGTTCTATGATCATTATCATGGTCTAACCCCTCATCCTACCACTCAATCACATCCTCGTCCACCCTCCATCAGCTTGATCCTTTCTCAAACAAATGAAAAAATACCAACCTTCCACCTCAGTAACACCAACACACAAACAACCAAAAGACACTATTCACCTAGAGAAAAATGATGAAAGTCAAATGGTGAAAAATAATTTATCTTTTAACTTTTAACCTTCTAACTTTTTAGTGCCTAACTTGGTCATTGATGGTCTGGGTGATTGATGCCAGTTGAACTATGGAACAACCCCTAACCATTACCAGTAGGGTAACCTTTCCCTTTTAAAACTTTCTAAGCATCCCACTTAGATGCTCAAAATTTTATCTACCTAAATAGGAAAAAATACATTTGGCCTAAATTTTTTGTTGGATATTATGTCTACAAAACTATGTAGTTAACGTCCACTCGCCTAATGCACATGGAGTCAACTCAACCACCTCTTCCAACCTACCCCTCACTTTTGGCAATGTCCACCTAGACATTGGTCATTTTTGACCCAACCTATTCACATATTTTACACCAACCATGATTGTTAATTTTAACCATATAGGCCAACCTTGCGTTGTTGACTATTTTGTTTTTGCACCACTTAGTGCACAATCAGATCATTTATGTATTTTCAATAACACTTCCTACCTTGGATACCCATGAGACTTTACCCATTGGTTTTTTCATTGGGAGTACTTCCTACCTTGGATACCCATGAAAACACTAACCATATTTTAGAGACTAACAAGTATATCCAACTGCCATGCCTAAATGTGGTCATGCAATACATTGATCACTTATCTTCTTAGAACTGATCCTTATTTTTACCAACATTGGAAACTTTAGTCTTTGCACAATAGTGACTATCACACTTGGTCACATTTTGTGTGCATCTTTGAGTTTTAAATGACCAACCATTATTTTATCACCTACCTCATGACCCACCATCTACCCATTATCAAACTTGACCTATTTCTACTTTACCTCATCAACTCTTGATTTGAGGAGGAATACTTCCATACTCAGGGCAATGAGACCTTTGAACAGCATCAATTTTTTATTTTACATATTATTGATTCAATCCATATAACAAAAAAGGCCAATTGTAAACACCAAAAATATGCAAACTATGATTCCAAAGGTTGTAATCCTCTTTACCATCTTAGGAACCCTTGGGAGTATCTACCTTCCAAAACCTAACCAAGCCCAACCCATATTTATTTTGACCTAACTAACCTATCCTATCCACCTTTTTACCTTTATCCATGACCAAATATGGTCAAGCTAAATGATGACAATCACCATGATTGAAGATGATCAATTTTCACCACCTAGACTTTTAACATGTAAGCCACGTGCAAACCACCACTTTTATTTTATAAAAATGACTCATCTAAATCTTGTTGTGATCCATTTGCATGGATGACTTATAATTATAATCTCTCTCCAAGCTCTAGTTATAACCTCCACTTTAATCTCTTACCTTGACTATAAAAAGAGAAGAGTTATATGAGAAACAACATCTAAAAAATTTATCAAGAGCTTTGGGTATTCAAAATCTTTTTTGTAGGTCAATCATCTTCAAGCACTTTAATAATATAAAAACCATACCAGGGAGATAAATTTCCACCATCTCTCCATCAAGTTCTCCAAAATACCATTACTTTGTTAAAATCACGACCAACTTCTACAATGAATAATCCATCTCAACCATCCACCCGACTAATTTTTGGTAAGACAAGTATTTATTTTTTGGTATTTGCTTATTGTATTATCATTTTGAAATCTCTTTCCCTTATTCACCTCTTAGAACTTAATTTCTAAATCCTATCAATCAACAACACAAACCCAATTTTACTGACAAACAATCGATGATGGTTAGCATTAACCAATGATGGTTAGTCTTAACTAGTGATGGTTAGACAACTGATGATGGTACTCCCAACTAGTAATTGTCACCTTGACCACTAAAAGTTCACTATCAGACAAATTTACAGCAAGCTCCTTTCACTTACCTACACTTAACCAAATGCAATTTTATGTGTCCCTATCTATTCACAAACCCCTACCTAATTTTCCAATATAGATCCCACCCATTTAGCATAGGTATTCATCCTAACTTTTCTATATTTAACATTATAGCACACCTTTTTTTAACAAGCACTTCTTGTATAGTTAGTTTCAATAATATTCTTTAATTGATGCAAGTACTTTCTACTCTATTTTATAAACTTAATTTTCTTAGAATGGTGGATTGATAGCCCCTAAGGAAGGTCCCACTTCTAGGATCTAAATACTACTAGGAAATACACCTAGCTACTTGTCTAACAAATAAATCTTCTTAGTATTGTCTTATATGCAGGTCATTCATCCCATGTCAAAGAGTAGCTCTTCACAATCTTATGATACAATACTCACACAATCATAATCAGGTATTCCTACCATAACCTATATTTTTAGTTTTACTACATTAATTTGGATAATAGTGAAATTTGATTGAAACAAACCTAAGATCAATGGTGAGCATCAAGTCAAAAGGCAAATGAACTAAATATTGAACATGTTGATGACAAGTGTCAAGATCTCAAATACTTGAATAAAGATCTAATGGAGCATGGTGAATTACAAAGCCAGTATGCCCAATTAGATTGATAGTACACATGTAATCATATGAAGTAAATCTAATGATGAGTCATGGGTTAAAATTTTATTGAATCTCAAAGACAAATGTACAAGTGACAAGTGTCTAAACCATGTTAAATTGATAGAATATAGATGGCTCACATCTATTATTATAGAAGTAGATCTAATAATGTGAAAGAAAGATGATCAATAGTCAAAATTAAAAGTTGAAAGCTAAGGGAATTCAATAAAAAATAAATTTGACTCAAGTTGAACCACAAAAAATACTTCAAAGGACACCATTGAAGCTTAGTTAAGATCTCTGTTGGAGGATCTAGAGCATGTAGACTCAGTTTTATTATGTATTCAATGTTTCAGACATAATTGCTTGGCTTTTATAAACTTTAGAGGTGGAATAGGTCTATTTTAACCTAATATGGTTCAAAAAAGAAGCTATGTAGTCTGTAAGATATTCATTAACATATTGATTATATGAAAACTAATAAATTGGATTGGTTTTCAATCTATAATAATACATATTCTTAGATATTAAATTAGTGGTAGACATGAATGGTTATGAATAAGTATTTCATATTTTACATGGCCACATCCTCAACAAGTAGGTACTTATTGCTACTTAATGTAGACATGGCATGGCTCTATCCGGATTCAAGGTATGAGGACTCTATCCTTATAAGTGAAAGGACGTGAAAGTGGCATGGAGTCTTAAGATGAAAATATGGTGGTTGTAGAAAGCATTTGGAAAATTTAATACGTTTTTAGGGTGCCTAAGGGTTTTTCTTCATAAACAAGATCATGACTCACTAGCTTTGGCAAACTCTTGTCCTCTAGTGTATTACTCAATAAATTAAATGATTTGGAGGCTATTAGTATAAATGAAGGATATCTTATCTATGATTTATTATCTCTAATTTGATCAAAATATGGTGGAGAATTCATCAAAAGGTGGTATATCAATTACTAATCTTAGTTGATGTGTTCCTCTCTCTCTTTCCTTTCTCATATATCTCTTATTCTTTTACATTTTTGTAAGCTCTCTCACTTTTGATAATAAATTCTCTCTCAATTTTTAAAGAGTAGATAATCTCATTTGATAAGGGTAGACCCTGTCAAAATTTGTATGAAATACCTCTTGAAGTAATAAATACTTTCTTTACCTACCTTTCCCCTTTGAATTGTGTGTAGCAAAGCTTGTGCATGATGACATTATGAAGGACAATATTCCATGCCCATTGTACTTATTTCTTGATCACTTCTAGGTGTCTTTGATTTAGTTGCAGGTCTAAGTTATCATTATTTATATCATTGATGCAAGTTCTTAGTGAGTCTTAGAAATCCTCTTTGCCTTCATTCAATGCTTCCTCAACCTAGTTTATGAAACACTTATGAAACTAGCTAGTTTTGTGAGATTGTGTGAGCTAGCATTATCTTATGCTTCCTCAGTGTTTACTTCATGATTAATTGATTTCTCATTTAAATTTGATGCTTCACCTATTTAAAATTTATTAAGAGCCCTTTCCCCCTTTCTAGCCATTTTTCAGTGTAAAAATTAGTATAGGTTATCCATCAAGAGGAAGCTGACCTTCTCTAGAGGTCCAACCCCACCATAGATAACCCATAGCCTAGGGTTATTCCCATAGTGTATCCTTATTAAAGAGAACCTGAAGAACCTTTTCCAAGGGTGAAAATTGACACCACAATAGTTACTTGAGTATAGGATTTGTAACCCTCTCTTGTGATGTTATTATGGTAAGAAATCCCTTGGTTAGGTCTAGTAGATCCATCTTGGTGATCATTCAAATAACTAATGTATCAATAATAAGAAGTGTAAGTAGGATTTATCTTCTCTGAGATAGGATTGATGAATGGGTCAACTAAATTTTCCTTTTTATATATTTTAGTGAACTTGACATGAACCAAACCCTTGTAGGTATTCTTTCATGCATTCATTTATATCATAATATTATATATTTCTATTTTTGAAATATTGTATCAAAATTTTCAGTCTATCTATAATTGTTTATGCATAGGTTTAACACATATTCTCCCCAAAATGAATATGTTTTATATGTGAAATTATTCTATAAATATAGGTGACTAGATCAATTAGCTCAGCATAGTCTTCTTCTTTAGTTACAAATTACATACATAGTCAAACCGATTGACTCTATTTGTAGTTTTTATTTTTTAGCATACAAGTCTACAAACATAGTCAAGCTAGTCTACTCTATTTGTAACTTATTTTAGGACATAATTTTTGCAAACTTTGTTGAATTAGTCAACTTTGTTTGAAGAATATTTAAATCATCACTTGAGCGTCACAAAATAAAATTTTACAATAAAAGCATCTTTAAACTCACCAAGTTTCATTCTTACTCTCTCTATTATTTTATTTTTTCCTTTACATGACTTTTTTTCACAATTTTATAGTCTATAAAATTACAGCCCTACAACAAACTAGTTTGACTAGCTCAACACAGTTTTGTATCCTATTTTCTATCTAGAAGACATAGTCGACTTGTTTGATTATTTTCTTATAAATCTTGATTTTGCATTATATTAGTAACCTAGTTGATTATTTTTTGCATATAATATTGCCTAAATAGATTCTATACTCTACCTAGTCAATGAATTATCCTCTTTTTACTAGTAATTAATTCAACTTTCATTTTAGTTATTTTAATGTTTAGAATAACAAACATAGATTAATTAGGTGGTTTTTAATTTACCAATTTAGTCACACTATTTTTATCTTTTACAAACACTTCCAAATTACTTTACATAAAAAATCATTAAACATTTAACTTCCCAAGGCCTACCTACTTCGATTTCATCACCAAGGGGGAAGCTAAGTTGGTTTTATAGCCAAGTAAAAACACATGGTTGATGGCATATATTAATACAACACCTTAAAACATTATCACTATAGGATTTTGAAGTGATGAGGTATACCCCAATACCAATCCATTACCATCTCCAATATAGATACCTTTTAACCTAAACTTCCTAAAACCATCCTTAGATTGATTTTTAGTTCCTTATTATATCCAAATTCTCATCACATTAAATTCAAACTTTATTATAAATTAACAATACTTACAGATGACCAATTAGTTAACATTTAATTTCAAGTTGTTTCTTTATCTTTTATCATTGTATTTCATATTGCAAACATTACATTATCTAGTGTTATTACTAGGTTTATGTTGTGTTTTCCAATTAGATCAATCTGATTGATCCAATTGCTTATGTTTCACTTTATTTACTTAGATATTGTCTTTTAAAATATTTTTATTCTTTCAAAACACTATCATCCCTATTGACATAGTTTATTACATACTATTCATCTCATTTTCCTTCAGGTACATAGTCATTCTATCTGACTATGTATATTTACATTTTTATTCAGGTTCCTAAGTAATACATAGTCAACCTATCTGACTGTGTATATTTACTTTCCTATTTTATTTCCTATATAGAAGTACATAGTTAACCTATCTAACTATGAACACTTATTTTTTATTTAGTTTCCCATCTAATAGTACATAGTCAACCCATAAAACTATGTTATCTTATTCTCTATCTTGATTTCTATTTTTTAGAACATTATTGATCTATCCAATTTTGTATCTTTTTACCTAATTTTTGTTTCAATAAACTTTATAGCCTCTTCTTCTCATCATAATTTTAATATTGGATGATAAAAAAGAGTTAAAGATTACAAACATGATGAGTCTTACCAATCCTAATAGTTTTCCCAAGAAATAACTTATAGCTTCTACTTTTGATGAAAGTAATGTTCACATAACCACTCACACTACTAGTTATGGGAATCTGATCCATTCATCCTCAATTTTTAATGCTTTCTTATCCCTATAAGATTAGTGTAATTTATACTACACACTTGAAATTATCTTATTCATAAAAAAATTACCTTGACATAGAGGAAAGGACCCTTCAACCATTTATAATATCATGATAGGTCCTCAAGTAGAAGAACCCATTTCACCTATCCCTACCTTCTCTCATAGATTTGGAGGAGACATTTTATTTTATTATCAACATTTTACTTCTATTTTATCTCCTTCACACATAATGACATCTTATTCTATGACTTATTCAACCTCCATGCCAAGTATCTCCACTAACATGGTAGGTTCAACTTCTAATGGGATTTTTACAAAGACACTCCTCCTTAATCATTCCACTAGTGCATCTTTTTATACCAATGTTAATAAAGCCACCAATACATCTTTTTCTACCAATGCTAATCATAATACTAGTGGTTATTTCTCTACCAATGCTTCTCATGCCACTATCATGATGCATGCTACTAATCATATTGCAACTCAAGCCACTAATACCAATACTAATGTTCACATGCTATTCACACAATTCAAAACACTTCCCAAAATCATCAAATATTATTACAAACACTCAATCAAATGTATAATTTTTAAACCAATAAAGTAAATTAAATGATGTAGATGGAAAACCATATAATCAACCTTCAAAACCAACCCTAATAGGTTTTATGGGGAGTAAAAAATACAAATGCCCCTGACCCCCCTTAGGGTTTCCCATGGTAACATTATTCCTCAACCACCCCTCATTAATTACATGATCAAACATCTCCAAAATTGCTTATATATATATATATATATATATATATAGGATGTATTACACCTACCATCACCTATAACAAATCTACTAATCCCACCTTACATCTAAAGACATTTGGTAGCCTCTATAAATATTTGGTCAATATTAATACCTTTGTTTCTACAAATTTATTAACTTAAATACTCTCTATAGATGCTATGTGTTGGTACAATCAATGAGAAACCCATTCTATGACTATCTTGGAAGATTTGGTTAACTACCTAGTACAAGAGCTTTAAAATAGTGAGATCCCTAAAAATAACTTAGCTCACTTCAAAAATTGTAAACAACTTGAAATTGAAACAACACAAGATTTAAGTAAACTATGGAAGACCTTATCTAACAAATGGGAGCTTAATATGGAAAATAATAACCTATTTCAACTATTCACTAATGCTCTCTAACCTAAATTGCAATATTGGGTTAGGATTCTCTCTCCAATAACTTTATAAGAAGCCCTTAACCAAGATAAGTGACAATATTTTATCATGTGACAATTTAAATCATCTCAACCTACCATGGGAAATTTCATGCTCATTAAGAAAAAAAATCATGCTACTAACAGTGGTGTTAATGATACCTATGACACTATTCAAAATATTCAAACAATCACTCCCAAAAATACTATGGAGCATTCTTCCCCTCTAAATAACACCCCTAATCATAAATATTCTCAAACTAACAACTTTAATGTCCACAAACTATTATCCTTATCTGAGATTCAAAAGAGTCTTCCAAGGCCTCTACCATGAGATCTTGACCCCACTTGTCTAATGAAATCATGGTATGATCGAAATAAATTTTATTTATTTCATGCAAGTTGGGGCCACTCTCATGATACTTGTAAAAAATTTCATAATCTCTCTATGTATTTTCTTCTTGACCCAAACTTTGATCATGAATCACTCATTTTCAAGGTCAATAAGCATATGACATAGATTTTAAAGCCAATGAAACATAAAACAAAAACCTAACTTTAAATAAAGCTAATTCTCATATTTATATGTATAAATATCCTCTTACCAATCATCAAAATAGCATTGATAAGCCTACTTATTCTATAAATAATGTTTAAAGTCTTATATACCTCTCTACTAATGAAAAAAATGTGGTAGATATGACTAATGTGTGAAGAGTAGTTGATTTTATTAACTCTAATCCAACACCCATGCATCACAATTCTCTAATTTTCTATGTAATTAAAAATAATTCCCCATCTCATCTCATAGAGTTGGGGAAATAGGACACTATAACCTTCTAATAACCACTTTTAACAACTCAACTTGATCATACATCTCATACTATCTCTACTCTTCCCCCAACATCTACACATATAGATAAAGTTCCCCAACCTTCCAATAGTATTTATTCAACTCAATCACAATAAATAACTCAATAAACCATACCACCACCTCAAAATTATCAACCTATTTATCCTTAAACTAAACCAACTATATCTTACCAACACAAGTTTACTTACACTTCCAACCCTCATTCATATAAGCTCTTATAACATTATCTACCTATATCTAGTAATCCCCCCATGGGTTATGACAAATGGAACCCCATTTCATAACTTTCTCATCTCCCATCTCAAATACCTTTCTTTTAATTAATGTAAACTTCCCCATATCATTAAAACCATCTAATGAAATTGTTGTTTGAAATGAACATCCATCATCCTCCTCTAGTAGGATGTGAAGCCTTTATCTAGGTTAAAAGATAGTATCTTTAAATAATGTGAAGATATGTCATACATGTTAATGAAAAAATGGACAATTCTCTTTCCCTTAAGTTTCTTATCATGTCCATGATTCTAGATAAGATTTGAATTCGTGTGGGTGATCCTCCTTTATTCATTAATGTCCAAATCAATTATATCCAAATCAAGTGTGCTTTGATTGATGCATTTTTTGGTACTTGTGATACCTCCCTTGATTTATTTAAAACTCTTAGATATTATAAATAAAATTTCAAGTCCATGCATATCACATTTCAAGGTTATGATAAAAGGAAAATGCCTCCTTTAGGTTACATGTGGCTTCCCATTACCATCCCTTATATCACCATCATCATGAAAATTATGATATTTAACTTTCCCCTTTATTATAACATCTTGATTAGTAGACTTTGGATTCATCACATGAGGTTCATCACCTCATCTACATTTCAATGCATCAAATTTACCAATAATGGTGCTATTTATAAGATTCAAGGAGACATAAACCCTTAGAATTTTGAACAATTTTAAGAACATGGTGTATTTAAAATTCTTACCCTTGAACCTTTGCCTAGTATCCCACTTTATGAATCTTGACGCTTCAATTACCCTATCAATTCTACCTGAGGTTATAATGGTCACCCCAAACTCATTGGGAACATACACCTATCCTCCTAGATTTTGATGATAATGAGCTAGATGAGGCAAGCCTCAATATCAAAACTTATGATATAACCCCTCATATCATTTTCCAACTTCCTCCCTCTTTGTAACCTTGCTCCCATCAACCTCCTAATGATGATATACCTGTGGTATTAACTAACACTAGACATTATATTCATCATATGACTTATGATAATTATTTCATATACACATGTACCATTGATCTACATACACCTAACTATGATAATGGTTCTGATTTAGACAACCCATTATTAGGAAGACTTATCTAAGCTAGAAAGACCAAGATTTTTTGATATTAGACATATTTATTTTAATAATTTTTATTCATATTATAACATTACTTCCTTCATAGTGCCTAATTCTAGTATTTTTCCTTTTTTTTATAGGGTAGATATGGAATGATTACATGGTTTACCTCTAATTTTAGTATAATCTCTTAGAATCATGCTCATAGATCATACCATGACTTTTCCTTACCATTTTATAGATACTAGGATATTTATAGTTTACTTCCCCTAGAGATGCTAACTACTAGTCTCAATCCCTCTGCATGTCCAACCTCTCCTTTAACTAAGCCTATTCTAGTTCCTACTCCCTTTCTACCTTCAGTTGAGTCTCATCCTATGTATAATCCTAATTTACCTTCAAATGAAACCAAACTAGTTTATGCTTCAACCTCACCTTCCCTTGGTGATGGCCTTCTTCCTTTACCACAACTTCATCCCATTCCCTCCCAATGGGCTAATCAATCTTATTGTGATATTCATAAAGTTACTAGGCATTGAACTAAAGGCTATAAGTTATATCAACTACCCATGGTTTCTCCTTCTACATCTTCCATTAGTAGACCCCCAAAGTATACTAATAAGTGTATATGTTGCTTCCATAAGATAGATAATCACTCTTCTACCCATTTCCAAAATCTTGACAATATATTGACATATGGCATCCCACTCTTACTCAACCCAAAGATAATGTTATACCTCCTCCCAATTTATTACCTGAGTATATCCCTAAATATAGGGAGGTATATTATCTTTAGAAGCAATGAAGTACCCATCATATCAATTATTTTTGTATTCTCCATCAACACCTTCATGATCACCTTCTATCAATACCTACATCAATAACTCCCCCTTCCATAGGTCGCCCATGTAATAAGGCTCCTCCTTATTCAATCATGGTTCCTTATTCACCTATGGTTCCTTATTCACCCATGGTTCCTTGTTTGCTTGTGCTTTATTCTTCCCCACTTATGATTTATTACCCATCTATGGTTCCTTTTCCATTGATAGTGCCTCCTTCTTATCCTATTGACACCATTCCTATGCACCAACTCCCTCATGAGAATGATCCTTCATCTACACCTACATTTTATATTGAGGAGATTCAAAGAGAGGTATTTTCACAACTTTCCTTGAGGATTGATGAGACTTTAACTACCATTGAGATCCAACTTAATAGATATGTTTCAAATATCATGGATAATATTCATGGGAAAATTTGTTAGTATTTTTAAACACGACATGGTGATTTTTTACTTTGTTCTTCATTTTGGATTGGACTTGTGATCCACTTTTCTATATCTTATATCATTTGACTATGTGTCAATTTTACCTTCACCTATCTATTTCACATGGATCTTTATATTATGCATTATGTGTTGTAAATGGAATCATTTAATTTTATTCTCTTTTTTTCTTATGGATACTTTTTCCTTTGTTCTATGATTTCACACTTACTTTTATGAGTTCCTTTCTTTAATGGATGTATTATTCTTTTACAATTATTGTTTGCTATCTTATCTCAAAATATCAAATAATTATTATTGTAACTTGGTTATATAAACCTTGGTCCTCTTAGTAATCTTTCTTCACCATATAATCAATTAGCAAACATGATGTCTCAATGTACTTATATTTATCAATATAATTTGGATCTTCCTTTATTAATTTATATTCCTTTCACATACTCAACATACACATGTTAAAACTTGAAATTACATACTAGTTTATAGGCAAGCCTAAGTGTTTAGTTAGTCATATCTTTGGATATTTAACTTTCTTTAAAATAAAGTATAAGCTCATTAATGTGTATCACTTCTATCACTCATTCTGGTTATTCAAAATTCATATGGATGAGGAATCATAAAACCCATAAAATTGTTTTAAAAAATCATTTAAACAAAAGGCAATGATAAAAAAGGTAACATATAAATTCAAAATTCAAATCACATTAAAATATGTGATTCATAACACATCTCATTTTTATAATCAAAGCTCAAACTTCACAATTGGCATCATGATAGAGTCGAGGTCCATTAGGGTGTGGTAGGTTAGTAGGTTGGGAAAGGAGAATAAAAAATTCTTTTAGTGCTACCTACTTTTTCACACAAGTACCCAAACTTGTAGTAGATTGACAACTCTATAATAGGTCCTGAGAAATGGGGAACATGTTATGGTAAGGTAGGTCTATTTTAATTTTCTTTTTCATATAGCCAACATGAGTTAACCTTAGTATCTCACATTTTTACTATATATATTTGTGCCTATTATGAGTAGGTACCCTTTGTATTTTCATTGCCACTAAAATTTTAGTGTACCTCTTCTATGCCTAGTATGCCTCACGTTTCCTAAGGGCTTATCATAGATGCCTATGTCATGATTTTTACATTCCCTCTTTCATTACATAATTCATAATATTTCCCATTGAAAAATATTATTTTGTTAGCTGATCATTCCCCCTAGGGTTTCCCTTTGTGAGTTAAAATGTAATACCATGGATAAGACCAGGCCCTCCTCATAAATTACCACATCAAAAACATCTTTTAAATCATTCCCATAGTTTTTTCCACCTCGTTTGTGGACCCTTTATGAGTTTCATTGTAAGACCATGAATAGGACCAGGTCATCCTCACAAAATACTCTAATACCCAGTTCTTACTATAACGAAGTCACAATGAAATTACATGCATCAAATTTGAGATAAGTAGTGTTATATTATTATTTACACATCATTGACATACTTCCCATCTTGATTTAGTATGTTTTATGCTTACTTCATAAGTCATTCACATTTATCTTCATTTTTTTGATTACGTGTATGCTTACAACTATTTTAATAATTTTTGCATACTTCTCAACTTGAATTATTGTGATTCATTTAATTTCCTTTTACATTTTTTCGTTCTTTTTATACATCCCAAATTTATTTAGTATGATTTATTGACTTATTTTTTTATTTTTATACCATCAGTTTTTCATGAGTCTTCCATTATATTTACAATATTTTCATACTTCCCAATGTGATATAGTGTGATTTTTATTTTATTTAAATTTGGTGTAAATATTTACATGGTTTTAAAACATTTGTTACATTTTTGACCATCTTTGGTTTATTATATTTAGTCATGTTTTGTTTTTACACATTTCCCATTGTGATATAGTGTGTATTACATTTATTTTGATTAATCATACTTTTTCAAATCATTTTTGCCTTTTTATTTTTAACCATGCATGTGTATCACATAATGTAAGAAAAGGAAACATACATCACATATTCCTATAACATATACCAAAAAATCTAAATACATGTGTTATAAAGGAAATATATCCATGCATCCACATTTAAAGCTAATTACAACTCATGAGATCAATAAAACTATCAACATCAATACACACACACACACACACACACACACACACACACACACACACACACACACACACACACACACACACACACACACACACACACATGTTTTTGTTAAGTTGTGGAGCTAAAAGCTTCACCAGGATGCTAATCAGGGAGTTGATGAGTTTAGTCAGTAACCGGCATCGGCAGTATTGCCGACGTCGATCAGGCAGGGACCAGGGATCGGTCAACATCAGTTAGGAGTAGACGGATAGAAAATGATGTCGGTCACCTATGCATGTGCATATAGTTGTATGTGTTTCCAGAACGTGTTTCCAGAATTAGACTCGTCTAATTTTAAGAGGTCTGAGAGTGTTTGCATGTTGAAGACTAATTTAAGTCTTGAGTCTGTATTTCTAATTATTGTAATTAGAGGTCTAATTATTGTATGCATGGGATCCTATTTAAAGACCCATGAGGCATGTATTGTAATTAAGGCAAGTAAAGCATTGAATCAAGAAATCAAGGTCAAAGGAGATCTGCAAGGTGCAAGGTCAAGGAGATCAATTGAAGCTATCAAGGAGGGGTTAACAACTTAGGTTATTGAGTTAGTTGTGGTTGAGAGAGAAAGAGAGAAATTTGAGGGAAGATTACTGAAAGTCTTAGAGGTGTGGGAAGCCTTAGAGGTGGAAGAAGATTGTGGCACTTCTTTATTGTATTTCCTTCTGAAGAGTATTTAATACAAGATTGTGTATTGTCTCTCATATGCTTTACTGTTTCAAGTTTCTAGTTAATCATTCTGGTATAATTTTGTGTTTAATTGCTTATAAGAAAGGTAATCAATTATGATTCCTTGGGGTTCCTGACAAAGTTGTATCAGAGCTAAGGTTACAGGGAGCAGGTTATTGTTTGATTACAGGTCATTCTCAGGGGTTTTTGATTGAGTGGGAGTACAACAATGGCAGAAGAAAGTAAGCTACGAATGGAGAAACTAAATAGCACGAATGGTCAGATTGATGGAAAGAAAGAGCAGGTAAAGAAATATTGTTGGTTAAAGGATAAATAAAATCAACATGAAGGTAATGAAGAAGCAAAAGATGCAAGTATTGTTGCATAGGATGCTCTCATACTTTCTTTGGATAGTCAGTTAGAATCATGGGTTTTAGATTCTAGTGCTTATTTCCATGCAACCCGAAATAGAGCATCTTTTCATGGGTATGTCTAGGGAGACTTTGGAAAGATTTATTTAGGGGTTGGTACACGTTATCAAATGATTGGAAAAGGGAAAGTGTAGCTGGAATTACAAATGGGCAACACATGGGTGTTGAAGGAGGTTATGCATGTCCCAGTCCTGAAGTAGAGTTTGGTTTTTGTAGGAAAGTTGGGTGATGAGGGATGCATAGTAACCCTCACAGTGGATTCTTGGAAGGTTTCCAAGGGTGCACTTGTTTTAGCAAGAGGTAAGAAACTAGGTACTCTTTATCTATCTATTTGTATTACTGATTCTACTTCTGGTTTATCTACTTCAGCTATAGATTCAAAGATGTGGCTTAGTAGGCTTGGTCACATGAATAAGAAGGGAATGGATGTTCTTGAGTCAAAGGGTATGAGTTTAGATTCAGAGGGCATAGATCGAGTTCATTGTAGGAAAAGGAAATTTGATGTTTTTGACAAGAATAAGGAAGCCTTGGTGTTTATGGAGGAGATGATGGACAGAGATCAGTCATAGGGGCTGAATAATTTTGAGCAGGGCAGTATGGATAGGGTTTTGATCCAAGATGAGCTCACGGATAAAGAAGTCATCACTTACAAGAAAACATAGGTACCGACATCGGTCACATGGAACTGATGTTGATTAGGTAGATACCGATGTCGGTAGTGTTGGGCAGGTGGAACCGATGTCGGTCAGGTAGGAACCAACATCGGCAGCAGGTCAGTCACATGGAACTGACGTCAGTCGGGTGCAGACTAAGAGATGGCTGAGATTGGTCACTGGAACAGATGTTGGGTGGACAACAAGCTATCAAGGAGTCTCAAATGCCCATATGGAGGACTGAAAGGGTAAGTGGACCTCATATTCATTGTTCACCTTCTTTATATTACTTGTTGCTTACTGATGGTCAAGAACTAGGAAGATGTGAAGAGGCAATGCAGGTAGAATCTAGGAAATAGTGGGAGTATGACATGAATTCTTTAGAAGAAAACCAAGCAAGAGATTTGGTAGAGTTGTCAGTGCGGATAAAAACACTGATAGAGGAATGGATTCCCAAGTTAGAGAAGAGAGTGGATGGACACGTGAGATAGAAGGCCAGGGTTTATGGTCTTAAACAAGCTATAGGACAATGGAGGTTTAACCATTGTGTTTACTTTTACCAAGTTGGATAATATTAGCTACATTATCTTGTTACTATATTGTGTGCTTGTTGCAGGGTTACACATGTAGGGAGTTTCTGAGCTAAAGGTAAAGATAGTTTAGAGGTATGTCATGAAGAATTTAGGAGCAGCAAAATTCTTTGGCATGAGAGACATGGAAGATCATAGGTTGATTTTGTCTCTAGTGGGAGATGATGTGAAGAAGGTGTTAGCGGGGTTCAATACGTAGGATGCAGAACCGATATGCACACCAAGGGCTGGACAGTTCAAGCTGAGCTTAGAACAGTGTTCGAAATCACATAAGGTCTGGTGTAGACCTAAGTTTTCCCAAGTAGTGGGAGTTGTCAGAAAGTTTAGATATGGCAGGGGACTTGGATGACAGGTATAGCATCATAGGATGTGTGGTGGCTGGTCTTCAAAATTGAGCTTGAAGATGGAGGTGCCTGAGATGGTTAGTGGAGGTTTTTGTATAGGTATAGGTGTAGCTATTTATCTCCAAGTGGGAGATTGTTAAGTTGTGGAGCTAAAAGCTTCACCAGGATGCTAATCAAGGAGTTGTTGAGTTCAGTTAGTAACTGGCATCGGTAGTATTGCCAACGTCAGTCAAGCAGGGACCAAGGATCGACTGACATCAATCAGGAGTAGATGGACAAAAATTGACGTCGGTGACCTATGCGTGTGCATGTAGTTGCATGTGTTTCCAGAACATGTTTCTAGAATTAGACTCATCTAATTTTAAGAGGTCTGAGAGTGTTTGCATGTTGAAGACTAATTTAATTCTTGAGTCTGTGTTTCTAATTATTGTAATTAGAGGTATAATTATTGTATGCATGGGATCCTATTTAAAGACCCATGAGGCATGTGTTGTAATTAAGGCAAGTAAAGCATTGAAGCAAGAAAGCAAGGTCAAAGGAGATCTGTAAGGTGCAAGGTCAAGGAGATCAGCCGAAGCTATCAAGGAGGGGATAACAACTCAGGTTATTGAGTTAGTTGTGGTTGAGAGAGAAAGAGAGAAATTTGAGGGAAGATTACTAAAAGTCTTAGAGATGTGGGAAGCCTTAGAGGTGGAAGAAGACTGTGGCACTTCTTTATTGTATTTCCTTCTGAAGAGTATTTAATACAAGATTGTGTATTGTCTCTCATATTCTTTGTTGTTTCATGTTTCTAGTTACTTAATCATTATGGTATAATTTTGTGTTTAATTGCTTATAAGAAAGGTAATCAATTGTGCTTCCTTGGGGTTCCTGACAGTTTTATATAATACAAACTATAGAATACAATATCTCTATCTCTAGGGATATGCTCCATCATGTCTATCCTATGGCCTAGCCATGCTACCCATGGACACCTAAAACTAACCCCTTTGAATAGTATGTTATAAAGAGGCAGTTCAAGATCTCAAATCATCAACCTACCCCTATAGATTGGCCACCTAAGCCTAAACCTATTGTAGATAGATGGTAGTCACCATGTGTGTAACTCTCTCTTGTGTTAGGGCCTACCAAGCTTGTTCCTCTCTAGCTCCAACTCCTAACAATGGTTGTGACTCTTCACTGCATGCATGTAGTTACCTCATAGTCTCTCCCACTAGTCTAAACTATCCTACCTAGGTTGGGGTAGATGGAACCTTAGGACCATCCATATTTGTAGGGTTGTATGGTGCCAACACACCATCCAAAATTGTGAAGACATAGCTAGGCCCCTTGATCTAACCATATTTGTCATCATATCTATAAACCCTATGTGTGTGTGTGTGTGTGTGTGTGTGTGTGTAAAATCATCCATCTATCATAATAAACAATGTAACTATCAGTCTATATCAAAAACATAAACCAAATTTAAACATATTTCTCACCAGTATTGGTGTCATTGATCATAGTTTCACCATTTGATCACCTATTGGGTACCTCCTCCATTAACTACCTCTATATAAATGTAAATTTAGGAGTCACCACCCAAGTCCCTAGTGGTCCTCTCCTCAGTGGTATCTCTATGGACCAATTATTTCTTGGATATATTGTTGGATCCCCCTATGTAACAACTATTACCTGCACCTCCTCATGTTGATAGTGACTCCATATCCAATGAGAATGTGGTGGACACTACTACCTCTAATGTGGTGCGTATTATGCTCCTACATCCACAACCATCACATCTCCTCTGCTTATCCCTATTGTCTCCTATTATCATTATTGACCTTCCCATGGTCTAACATGATGAGGCTTGATCACTGGTATCTCCATAGGCACCCCTCTACTTCCTCTCCCTCTTATCTCTCTATCATGTCATGCCTAATAAGTAAGAACTACTAGATAAGACACTAGATGGGGAATTCATAGTTATCCAATTATGTGAGCCACTAGATAGGGATACACCCATGAAGTGTAGTGTATCATGATATGCACATGTGCCAAGCCTCTATAAATAGTAGACCAACTAGGCCATATAGTATCTATGTGAGTGTAGAGTTACCACACTATCTACCCTTGTGTGATATTTTACAAGGCTGACATATGGGTCTCAACCCATGCTATATGGTCTTATCTCCATTGTAATACTTGAGGTAACCTATCATCAAATAAATAGGGTAACCCAACCAATTGATACATAGGGAACATCTCATATATCCATGTGCTAAGAAAAATCACTAGTCCTATTATCTTCTACCCTTTGGATAGTAACCCATACATATCATGCATGAGTTGGACCCAAATGATAGAACCAAAATTTTAGAGCTTTCCTTGATCTAATATAGACTAGAAGAAGGATATCATGTAAAGTGGTACCTTATTATCTAACTTGTGAAAAACACTAAAGCTATCACAAGTCCTATTACTTCCTTCTAGATATTTATAATGGCCACAAGATATACATAAAAAAGCTTACCCTCAACTCATGGTAGATCCTATCTGAGCATGTAGCCCATTAAATTAAGGCTTGTCTCTCATTTTATGACTCTAATATATCTATAATTACTAGTGTCCCACCTATAAAAAGTCCAAACAATACATGGACATCCTCCAGAGTAATCACCACCTCAATGGTGTCCCCCTCAACCTCCCATCAAAGAGGGTTGGTCAAGAATTCCCATTCTCCTAAGAACATGACAATGAGATCAACACTTAGTAAGATTCATCTCATCTCCATGATGCCTGTGAAATCCAAGGTGACCAATCAATCTCTATCCACATCAACCAATCACTCTAAAAAACATGGTATCCATTATGCATCCACTAGGTGCCAAAATATTCAACATCTCGTCAAAATATCAAATAATAAGGATGTGTCAGATATCAATGTCATAATTATTAAAATACATTCTTGAAAATTAAAAAATTAACCACATCATCATCTTTTTTGATTTATTTTCATATTTTTATTATTTTTTATACATAATTAGACCATTTGATACTAAATTAGCACTATTAAAGTCTTTTTATACTACATCAACCCTCTAGTACATATTTAGCCCCTTTTATTTCAGACTATATCAACCTATTTGATACTAAATTGACCCTTTTTCAAATTTAGCATATCACATCATCCCTCTAGTACATAATCAACTCCCTTTAGTAAATTTTATCATCCACATAGTATTAACTAAATTGTACATAGGGTACTATGTCAGCCATCTTCCCATTACTAACTATATCATCCTACTACTACATAGTTGCCCACCTTTAGCACTACTATGTCAGCCCACTACTATGTAGTTGACTCCCTATTTCCTTTTCACCTTACAAACTAAGTTGATTAGTTTGAATCTTTTATTTATCTATGGATTTTTTTACCATTTTCCATAAATGTCTTAGGCATTTATTAGTCTAATCTCTTCCTACCGAGTACCCCATTCTACCCCTAGTTTACACTAAAATTTTCCTAGGGTTAGTTTTGGTGCCTAGATTTTACTTACCAGTCAATTTCTATATTTAGCTTAATTTCAAATAAAATTACTCAAAAAAATTGAAATTCATATTTTATTACTTGTACTACACTAGTTTTAGCTGTTATGCATCCTCCCCATCATAGTTTTCATCTCCTCACCATGGTCACTTTCTAGGCTTAAATTGAGTCTCTTAGAGCACTATTTTTATCAAAATAGTACAAATAATAAATGAATTATTTTTCACCCTATTTATATTTACTATTCAAAATTATTTACCTTTCAAATATTTTCCACTAGATTCTATTTTTCAACCATATCTTTATTTTTACTAGCTCTTTTCTTGAACTGAAAGATGTTTTAGAATCCTGACATTATACATAATATTTTCAAACATTATATGTATCTCTTGTAAAATTTTTGATTTCTTAATATTTCTTGATAATTTCTACAAGTTCACATAATGTTCCCTACATTGGACACCTTTCATTCCTTATTGAAAAAACTAAGGTAAGTAGTGTTTTTCAATTTTGTACATTTATTTATCTTATTTGATCCTTACTCGAATTTATTCAAATTCAGCATTGTATAATGTTATGTTATTTTCCTAAAGTAGCATCCTGTGTTGTACTTATGTGACATGTGATGATCTTCAAGCAGGGAATATGTATAAACATAATATTTTCAAACTTTATCAATCATTGATACTTTATCTCTTACTAGAACCCATCGAGTTTCAAGTCTTAAAAGTGCATCAAGAAAGGGTGGGTATACCATTGTTGCTTCCCTAGATTGTTATCCCCTATACTACCACTTGATATCTACATAACCTTATCCTATGTACTTCCCTCAGCCTTGCCTCCTCTCTTACACACTCCTCCAAGTAATTCACTACCTTACTTATCCCCATTTCTAATCCTAAACCCCACTTTTGATGTTTATAATACACTATTGGCATGTACTGACCTTGTATTTAATTTGTTAAAAGCAAGTTATAGGTCTAGGTCGCCTCTAATTGACCTAGAATGGGACCTAACTTACTTTTATCAAATAAAAATATAAGATCAAATTAGACTAACCTTGTAGATGAAACTTTCATAAGGGTTTAAGGTTATAGCTAAATATATATACACATACATTTCTAACATTTATAAGAGATAAGAGAAGAAGAAGAATATATTATGCATCTACTTATCCACCATTCTACTTAAGGAGCATAGCTTAGTGTTTTAATAATTTCTTTATAGATACAAATCTTATCTTGTGGAGAAGTATTTTGGATGCATAAAGAAGTTGTGTAACCTAGAGTTGAATTATCCTTGTTATCCTTACATACCACAAAAACCTCTTGTAAAACACCTTAGATAAGGGATAGATTGAGGCTTGGTGGATTCATTTTCAAAGGTAGGTGTTCATAAATTTTTTCTTCCATTTTAAGAGTAGATAGATTTGAATTTTTACTTATTTCCCATGAAGTAGGATTTCCCATACATGGACTTGAGTATAGATATTCTATGCATGTTTACTTTTTATGTTTATTACACCCTATTTATGCAAAAAGCTTTGGTGAGCACTAGATTATATTTTAATTTACTTTTAATATACTTAGTTAATATGAAAACATATCACCTATCTAGGGTTATTTCAAAGTGTTATTTGATTAGAGGATTTGTAATTCTCTCTAGTGATATTATTATGGTAAGAGATCCCTTGGTTAGGTCTAGTGGATCCATCTTGGTCATGACCCCAAATATCTAATGTATAAACAATTGGAAGTATAAGTAAGATTTATCTTCTCTGAGATAGGATTTATTAATAAGTCAACTACATTTTACTTTCTATACACTTTATAATAAAAACCTTCCTCCCCATAGGTCTAGTCATAACAAACATTCCCACCAATAGTCATTTTGAAATAACCACTATCCTTGCTCCAATGATCCAAAGAAATAAGAGGAAATTTAAAACTCCTTAGGTGCTCCCAGAAATAAAATTTTATACTATTAAAGATAATACACTTACTTCCCTTATAGATCAAATATTTTGTCGTTATCACCAATTTCAAAAATAATTAGCCTTGGCTAGGAGTTTCATCCATAAAAAAGCTATCATCCTTCCTACCTACTAGATATTTGACTCTTATTGTATTAGTAAATATGGTCTCATATTTAATTATCTTCCAACCTTGATTAAAAATGAGGGCTAAATCATAATATTATTTTGCCTTAGTCTTATCCATCTCATTCCTTTTGGTCTACACACCATGGTATAAGCAACTAACATGAATGTGTTGGATTCTTAATTGCATAACCAAAGGAATATTCTTTGGATATGTTTGATTCTTTTTGAAATTTTGATAAGAAGCTAAATATGGGCATCCAATAAATAATCATACTTTATAATGAAATTTTAACTAATTATATTTTTACACTTGAGACAATAGACTACCTTTATAACTAGAGAGTTTATTTTGAATCCTATCCAAGAACATGTTTCAACTCTCTAACTCTAATATTATAATACAAAGAGGCATGCCTAAATAAATCACATGAAAGTTTTGAATTTTTCATTAAAGGATCATATAAATTTTTCTTTGTAATTTTTCACAAGTGTGGATAAAATAAAGTGAACTTTTTGACATTCAAGGATCCTATAAATATTTCTTTACAATTTGGCATGGGTGTGTACAAAATAAAGTGAAATTTTTGAAAATTTCATACCTTATCTTAGTCTTTTAGGATAATTTTAATGTCATTGGTCTCTCCCACAAAATATTCACTTGATACTAGAGTGTCATCCACCGACTATTAGTGAGTAATAAATTCCATACAAAGAGATATTTGAAGGCCTTGAAGAATCCCATCCCTTCTAGATTTCACTATAATAATGAGAAGTTATAGAGAGAGGTGATCACCTTGTCTCATATCCCTCTCAATGGAAAAGAATCCTTCTAGGGATCCATTGACCATAACATAAAATTTGGGCATATAAAAATAGTCATAGACCAAGATCCTAAACATTAGATTAAATCTCACCTTCTCTATAATTTTGTCCAAGAATTACCAAGATACTTTGTCATATGACTTTTATGGATCTAAATTGAGAAACATACCCACTCTTTAAGACTAATCAATCAAATGTATTTATGCATGAATAAGAATGATACCATCTATAATTTTCCTCCCATGCATGAATTCCCCCTATTGGTTTGAGGTAATCTTAGGAAAGATATAATGAATTCTAAGAACAAGAATTTTAACCCAAATTTTATAGAAATTATTACACAATATGATCAACCTAAAGTCCTTCAGCTAAATTCCTCCCTCTTTTTTGGGATATAGAATGAGAAAGGTGTTACTAAGTTCCTTAAGAATGCTTCCTATTCTAAAAAGTTACACAACAAATATCATAACCTTGACCTGAATAATATCTTAAAAGTGATGAAATAATATAGGAGGAAATCCATCCAAACCTAGGGACTTTTTTACTTCCATAGAAAATATTGAAAACTTGACTTCATTAGGGCTTTACTATTTGACCAACTCATTATTATCCTTTTGATATATCACTTTTTGAATTATTTCAAGGAATCATCTTCAATAACGTGGCTAAAGTTGGCCTTTCTATAAAGTAACTTCTTAACATAGGTAACAATTTAATTAATCATACCCCTTTCTTTCTTACACTCACTAGCATATTCTCTTATGAGATATTTGATCCTGGTGGAAAAACTTGGTGTTTTAATCTCCTTCCTTTTTCTAATTTTTTTTTATTTGTGTCTCAAGTAAGTTTATTTATTAGCTTCTAGGTAGTAGAATCTATAGATAATATCAATCTCTTTAAATAATTTATCTTGCCTTATCCCATTAATCTACACTTCTCTCTCCAGATCATATAAACTTTCCATAGTGGTTTGATTTTTCTATAAAATGTTTCTAGACACCTCTTTACTCTATATTTTAATTTTTTGTCTTGACAATATTGAGATTATAGGTTAGAGAAAACATGCCATAGCCTTGGAATTCCTCTTTCCATCATAATTTTATTGAATCTATTAGATTTAGATGATATAACCATTTTTTTTGAACCTAAAAGGCATACACTTGATCTTGGTCACAATATCCTCATGAAACAGAACTGAGTTGTCATCTGATTCAACCCTTGGATGGGTTGGAAACTTGAAATACTAAGACTAAAAAATAATATATTCCTATGATATAACTTTTAAGGGTCTGATTGTGATGATTTTATGAATATATGATGTATCTTATTGTTCTAGTAAAAATGATTTTATAAAATATATGTAAAACAAATCTAAAAATAATTTAATAGAAAATTGGATCATTGGTTACAACTTTCCTATCTTATTTAATGATTTGTAATGGGATTATCAACTTGGAAATTATCCTGGTAAATAATAGGTAGAAATTTGCATTAAAACTAATTTACATGAGATATTCAATGAACTAGAAAACATCTTAAATTATCCTAAATTTTTAAATAAATGATTGGTTTCTCCATTATTTTTTAAACATGAAACAAATTATTAGAAATATTTATAACCTAAATAAATTTGTATGATCATTTTTAATAAATAACTACAACAATGCTACAAAATTATCTTACAATGTTAAGGAAGTTTTCATACATTGTAACAACAAATTTATATAAGTGATAAATATTAAATAGTGTAATCACCTAAAAGTGGTATTTGGATGCTAAGAGTGTTGCTTGAGTTAGCCAATTCCTAGATTATCCCTAGACATATCCTAGAGCCTTTACCATACTTTCCCATCCATTATGCAAACCACATACATCTACAATCAGATCAAACATAGTCTTAGGACAAATTTCCTAGATCTAAACCTAGTTTTCCTATTAGTCTGATAAGTGGACATTATCACCACATTTGGGACACTACAACCACATGGTGCTAGTTTCCCCAACTGAGTGTTATTGTCCTTTTCCCTAACTATTATCAATGGATAGTTTTGCAAATGTGATCCCCTCTTGAAGTCAGCCTAAGTAAATTTTCTTATTTTCATAAGCTATAAGTCACTATAAATACAAGTCTATTTGACCTTTATTCACTATATGGAAAATATATTCAAAATCCTATTCAAACAAAAGACAAGTTTAGAAAAATTAAGGTATTTGATGCCTATTCAATCCTAATTCTACATACTACCATCTAAAATAATCCTAAGCCTAGATTTAAAATATTTCAAAGCTCAAGCACACACAAGGAATTTAAGACCTCTCATTATAGCATTCACTTGCACTTACACCAAGCACTAGGTGGGAGAACTACATCAAGATTGGTCCCTCCTCAGAGTATTGGTGTGTAGACAAATCTCTTCATAGTGGGGCATTGAGTATGTCCAACTTATCCTACTAATGAACACACATTTATTTCTCATACCATATTTCAAGGAGGATTAGGGTTTTCACTCTAAATCAAGTTTTCAAGGCATAACATAAAGTTCCATATTTCATGTGTGTAATAACAAGAACTAAATACATAGGCACAGGTGCTCTAAAAAAATAAGAATAGTCTTAAAAAGAGGACATTATTGCCACTTTGAGGACACTACAATGGTATGGCACTAATGTTGAGGTGGGACACTACTATCTAGTGAGAAAATAATTATAGGAACCTATTGTTAACACTCAAAACTGTTTAGAGCCTAGTTTTTAGAACCAAGATCATCCATGATAGTCACTTTTTAGATAATTATATATTTATTACTATTTGTAGGAAATCAAAGGACAAAATGCATAACAAATTAGTAATTAATTTTTTCATATTATTTAATTGATTTAGACAACTTTACCTTTTAATCTAAACATAGGATTTACATCGTTAAACCCTAAACGGTTTAATAATTTTGTGAACCCATCTTACTTAGAATATTGCTTCACACCATAGCTTGTATTAATCTAATCTTTTGTACAATAATTTAGGGCTACATGCTTTTGATTTTTTTATTTTTGTAGACAACCTAGATAAATTAAATCAATTTCATATAAGGGTTTTAATTTATTTACATATAATTTAATTTTTTTCAAAGAAACCTTAAATTCAATAACCCTAACCCTAGATCACCCAAGGGTTCACATTTACAGTAGTTACATAGTATTAATCTACATGTTGCTATCATGATTATCATTTTGGAATCCATCTTTAACTTCATGGTACAAATATTGGTATTTTCCTTAACCTATTTATTACCAACTATTTTTAGAAAGATACACATATATCTTACTCATATCATGGATTTTGTTCAAGATAAACTTGTTTGACCTATAATTCCTCCATCATGTGATCCCTATTTTTAGTAAATCATTTATATATGGCTCACGTTGGGCTACCACTAGTTATTACTAGATGACAAAGGGATCAAAGGAATCCTTTTGTTCTATTTCCACCTAGACCACTTGATTATCTATGATCCCATCTTGCCTCTACTACTTACCCTTGGAAAATAGTAGATCCTATAGTTCAAGATATTACTAGGTAAAACAAGGTACCTCTTTATCATATACAAGAGGAGCATAACCTTACCATACCTCTTCATCCGCAGTGTACTAAAATAACACCAAATATCAATAAATAGAATTTGATATAGTGGATCAATTGAGAAATACACTTGAAAAAATATCTATATTTGAATTACTTAAAAAATCATCAATCTTCAAAGATATTTTAATTCAAACACTTAATCACACATTTGGGCCTCATGATACTGGGCCATCATATTTTACATCTATCATGAATAATCTCAAGGATGTGGAGGATGTGATATATTTTTTTGATAAGGATTTAACTTCATAATCTATAATTGATCAAAATTTTCCACTTTTTATTCAATATCAAATCAATAACACAATTATTAAATGATTTATAATTGACAATCATTCAAGACTCAATATATATAATGTCAAATTAAATAAAAATAATGAGGGTTCATATAACATCTATTCAAAAGACATACAAGAACATTAAAGGGTTTGATGACATTCCTAGATAGACATTGGGATTAATCACATTGGACATTACAATGGGACCAAAACAATTATCTACACACTTTCAAGTGATGCCGAACCATTTTCATTATAATTTTCTAATCAAGAGACCTTGTATACATGATATGCAGGTTGTACCTTCCACTCTTAACATATTTGTAAATTTTTTTCATGATAGATACCTTTACATATGTCCAAAATATAATCAACCATTTAGATATTGTAGGCTCATTAAGCCACCTACATTAAGTACATCATCAGATGGGACACCTCATGTTTTTATCAAACCCCCACCTCATAAGATTCCCACTGAGCAAATGCATACTTATGAGGTGGGGGAATATAGTAAGACTATTCTTATACCACCTTTAGAGCTTCCTAAAGTAGAGACACCTTCAATGATAATAGAATACCAACCTCTCCTAGAAAAATTACCTTCACTAATGATATAAGAATAACCTTTCATAGTATAAACATCCTCATCCAAGATAAATAATGAGATCATCATAGCCCATTTACTACAACTTATAAACTAAAAAGAAGCTTACATTCATAATTCTATCACAAATTCATAGGACACTACAAAGGATGATCAACCACCTATAGACATCAATGACTATTTATGTGGATTAATCTTTACACAATTGGTCCTAGGAGAGTAAATAAATAATTTAAAGGAACTTATACCTCACCCTATACTAGTAGCCTCACTTGTTTAGGATTTTACATCTATGGGAGCCCATATTCAACCACAATTAGTATCATATCCCATTATCCATTTAGTATATATGGTCACATCCATGGATTCTGATTCAGCCACACAAATTTAGGTAGGAAGTTCATAAAACAAACCACAGTAGATATTATGGCTACTAACTGATAGGGGATTGATGGTATTAGCCACCATTTGACACAGATTAGTTAGTAGATTATCACCATAAGAAGGGCAACCATTTTGCCATTTTCATAGACTCACAAGACATGATACAAACACATGTTCATAACTGCAACATAGAGTAAATAAAGTTAAGTCTAAGGTCACTATCTAGATCATACAACCTCCAACTCTATAGGTACCACCACCACTAATGATATGAGCTACTTCATAGATATGATCATCATGATAGAGTCATCATCAACATAGATATTCATAACATGATCCATTAACTATAAATATATTTGTATAAGACATATATCTTCCCCATATGGCTACAAGTGATTATTATTATCATAATAATTGATCTTTGGTATTTTTACACCACATTAGTTATCAAGATAATGAGCTACAACATGTTATACACTATCATGACTCCATTGGACACATCACATTATTAGTTGCATGTGGCCCCAAGGTGGATAATACATTATTCTTCATTTTGATTAGAGAAACTCATATACTTGGTAGTACATGGTTACAGGTGATGAATGTTATAGTTTATCAGTCAGACATATGTTTGACATTCACTCATGATGGACATATGGTTTATATTTTACATGATGACATAGATGTTAACCATAGGTTTCACATAGATAACCTATGGTCTAATGTGATTTACCTTAGGACTATGTGAGAGGAATATTACATAGTTGAGTAGCATGTCACTCAAATGCATAGACTCTAGACTCATGCCAATGATAAGGCCCCATTGATACATACATATTTGTCCAAATATCATGATGATTATTACTTATTTGAGTTTGGATAGTCTTACTATCTAACACTACATGATCTTCCACTAGATCCACCATTTGATTATCCACATCCCATAGATGTGATCTTGGGTCTATAGAGATATTATACCTTGTTTGTATACTATTTCATTTACATTTCTAGTATTTCATTGTACAAATTTCCTTCTCTCTATCACTCCTTGTACATAGTTTATTTTCACTTTCTTGTACATAACTTATACTCAAAAAACACAAAAATAATATACATGGAAAACTATAAAAACATTCAAATATTACTCAAAAACACAAAATTTATAGATTGTATGCATTGCTTTGTTGACATATCTACTACTTTCCAAATATTGCATATTGCTAGCTATCTTAGTATAGTAAATTTTATCATACACATATACTTAAATTGTTCTTATTGAGTGCTTTCAGATTACATATAAGACCTTGGTCCACTATATTAATCCAAAGTTGTTATCATCTACCCACCAAGGGCATATACATTGATCCAGGTTTATACATCCACTTAAGGGCATCTCATACATAGTTGATACTATCAGGTTTTATCCTTATATTCTATACATTTTAGTTTATGCATTGATATATCTTGATATTGATCATTACTACTCATATATAAGATTTTATACCAACTATCACTAGTTAGACTCAACATGTATACATCTTATCATTTACATAGATTTACACTACACAATTATACATGCTTTCATTTCTAGTTTTCCTAGATTATATTTGATTGTGTTTCCTATACATATTATATTTTGAGGGCATTTGAATACACCATTACTATTTGGATCTATTCCAATTATCTATTTATATGCCTTAGACATGTGCCCATGTCTCCTGTGTGTGCTTTCCTGCTTTTATATGTAGACATTTGAGCATGTCCTTTTATGTGACTCTAAGCCAAATCCCTTATTTCTTTCATGTGCAAACATTTGAACACATGTCTTTGTATGTCTTCATTCTTAAATTTAGTGGAATGCAACCATGTCACTTGTATTATGGCCCATTGGCATACCTTTGTGTTCCTCATGTGATTGTATGTATGTTTGTTTATATGATTCTTCACCATGACACTTGTATTTTATTATTACACACACACACACACAAACACACACACACACACACACACACACACACACACACACACACACACACACACACACACACACACACACACACACACACACACACACACACACACACACACACACACACACACACACACACACACACACACACACACACACACACACACACACACACACACACACACACACACACACACACACACACACACACACACTAACACATACTAGTTTTTAATGCCATGAGGGACCTCATCCATCTACCCTTCCTACTTGAGTGATATAATGGACATCATGCCCCATCCTCTAAGTAGTTACCCACATTTTCTTATATACATATTTATTACATATATATTGACACCATTTTTCAATGCTAGATTATAGCATACATATTACATTACTTGCTTATGCTCAGATACTTTTACATTCCCATGTTACATTTGTACATTGTATAAGAATATCATATGTATGTTATAGTTAACACATTTTATAGATATACTTATTTTGAGGACAATTATTACATAGGTTTCACAACTAACCTCAAACTATGGGGCATTCATAATGGTTTTTCATATAGATCAAGATCCTACATTATTATTCATAAATAAATATCAGCACATAGGCTCAATTTTAGAAATCACACATGGGGAAGACATAGAAAAGAACAAAAACTCAAATATAGTTTAGACACACCTAGATTTTAGACTAGACATACATTAGCACTCAAATTAGGACACTAGTATCATATATAACTAATATCCACCATAGGTTGTTATTGTCTAGTAGCCCCATCTTTAGAAAAGTTTAGATTTGTTAGACTAATATACTAGGTATAGTATAGATTTGCATAGATATAATCATAAGTTTGATAGTTATGTTTAAGTGTTACTTAGATACAATCATTTTAAATCAAATTCATACTAGATACTCAAATTTGGGGGAATCATGTGAAGCATGATCATTATCACATTCATTTTAGATTTAATTATTACATACTCAGTTCAGATTTAATATGCTCAGATACTATATTACGGGCATGTGCACAACACATAGTTTGGAATTACTTATTTACAAAAAAATTGATTAGATGGAATGTAAAAATCCATATCATTCTCTATGATATATAAAATTTTGATCACATTCCAGGTTATCACAAAATTCATGCCTTACTCCATATGTAGTGGTTCACAAACATGAGTAGCCTATATTTGCCTAATATACCTGATTGGCTATGGAGTTGACATACATAGTTAGATATAGTTAGTTAGATACTTTAAACACTTTGAAAAGAACATTTTAAAAGGAATATACTTTAAACATGTGGGAAATGATGGATTCATGGCCTAATTGAGTTCTTGAGCCACCCAAATTAGAGGGTTAAACACACTTACAGTCTTATCCAATCTATTCACAGACCAAGATCCACCTAGCACAGGTGAGCAATGATGGAGTTAAAACTAGATAGAGTTTTTAAGTCACCCATACGAGGGTTGAACAATCCATTAGCTCAATCCAAGATATTTAATTCTATGATCACTATGTACACTAACATACATAAGTTGTTATTAGGTTCATACATTATTTCACATACCTAATGAGGTGTATTCATTCCTTTCCTCTCTCTTTACTCACCTTTTACTTAGTTACTTTATTTAGCATAGGCTTTTACCTTTGATCATCTCTGAAGTAAGAACTAATTTTTGCATGTTTCATTTTAGTTCATTGCTTTGGATCATGTTTAACATATGCAAACCTAGATTCACATACTCAAACTCATCTACATGGGCTTCACTTCTAAGGTATGTTTATGTATGATTATTTTTACTTTATACTAGTGATTTCTCTTTGTTAAATTTATAAAATAAAGGGAGGGCACAAATGTAATCACTTAAAAGTGTTATTTATATTTTAATAGTGTTTCTTGAGTTATCTTATTCCTAACTTATCCCTAAACCTATACTAGATATTTTACTACACTTTCATAGCCATTATGCAGATCACATACATCTAGAGTCAGCTCAAACATAGTCCCATGATATTTTTCTTAGATCCCAACTCAATTAGTCTAAGAGTTTAATAGGTGGACATTAACACCACATTTAGGACACTAAAACCATGTGGTGCTAGTGTCCCTAACTAGGTACTATTGTCCTTTTCCAAAACTCTCCTACATAGATACTTTAACAAATGTGTGTTCCTCCTAAAGTTGGCCTATGTAAATTTTATCATATGTATATTATAGTTAACACATTTTATAGATATACTTATTTTGAGGACAATTATTACATAGGTTTCACAACTAACCTCAAAATATGGGGCAATCATAGTGGTTTTTCATATAGATCAAGATCCTACATTGTTATTCATAAATAAATTCTAGCACATAGGATCAATTTTAGAAATCAAATATGGGGTAGACACAGAAAAGAACAAAGACTCAAATATAGTTTAGACACACCTAGATTTTAGACCAGACATACATTAGCACTCAGATTAGGACACTAGTATCATAGATCACTAATATCCACCATAGGTTGCTATTGTCTAGTAGCCCCATCTTTAAGATAGTTTATATTTGTTAGACTAATATACTAGGTATAATATAGATTTGCATAGATATAATCATAAGTTTGATTGTTATGTTTAAGTGTTACTCAGATACAATCATTTTAAATCAAATTCATACCAAATACTCAAATTTGGAGGAATCATGTGAATCATGATCATTCTCACATTCATTTTAGATTTAATTATTACATAGTTCAAATTTAGTATGCTCATATACTATAATAGGGGCATGTGTACAACACATAGTTTCTAGTTACTTAATTACAAAAAAATTGATTAGATGGAATGGAAAAATCCATATAATTCTCTATGATATATACAATTTCTATCACATTCTAGGTTGTCACTAGATTCATGCCTTACTCCATATGTAGTGGTTCACAAACATGAGTGGCCTAGATTTGCCTTATATACTTGAGTGACTATGGAGTTGACATACATAGTTAGATATAGTTAGTTAGATACTTTAAACACTTTGGAAAGTACATTTTAAAAGGAATATAATTTACACATGTGGGAAATGATGGATTCATGGCCTAATTGAGTTCTTGAGCCACCCACATGAGAGGGTTAAACACACTTACAGTCTTATCCAATCTATTCATAGACTAGGATCTACCTAGCATAGGTGAGCAATGATGGAGTTAAAACTAGATAGAGTTCTTAAGTCACCCATATGAGGATTGAACAATCCATTAGCTCAGTCCAAGCTATTTAATTCTATGATCATTATGTACACTAACACATTGTCATTGTCTTTAGGTTCATACATTAGTTCACATACCCAATGAGGTGTATTCATTCCTTTCCTCTCTCTTTACTCACCTTTTACTTAGTTACTTTATTTAGCATAGTCTTTTACCTTTGATCATCTCTGAATTAAGAACTAATTTTTACATGTTTCATTTTAGTTCATTTCTTTAGATCATGTTTCACATATGCAAACCTAGATTGACATACTCAAACTCAGCTACATGGGCTTCACTTCTAAGGTATGTTTAGGTATGACTATTTTTACTTTATACTAGTAATTTATCTTTGTTAAATTTATAAAATAAATGGAGGGCACAAATGTAATCACTTAAACATTTTATTTAGATTTTAATAGTGTATCTTGATTTATCCTATTCCTAACTTAGCCCTAAACCTATACTAGATATTTTACTACACTTTCATAGCCATTATGTAGATCACATACATCTAGAGTCAGCTCAAACATAGTCCCATGATATTTTTATTAGATCCCAACTCAATTAGTCTAAGAGTATGCTAGGTGGACATTAACACCACATTTGGGACACTAAAACCACATGGTGCTAGTGTCCCTAACTAGTTACTATTGTCCTTTTCCAAAACTCTCCTACATAGATACTTTAACAAATGTGTGTTCCTCCTAAAGTTGGCCTATGTAAATTTTATCATATGTATATTATAGTTAACACATTTTATAGATATACTTATTTTGAGGACAATTATTACATAGGTTTCACAACTAACCTCAAAATATGGGGCAATCATAGTGGTTTTTCATATAGATCAGGATCCTACATTGTTATTCATAAATAAATTCTAGCACATAGGCTCAATTTTAGAAATCAGATATGGGGTAGACACAGAAAAGAACAAAGACTCAAATATAGTTTAGACACACCTAGATTTTAGACCAGACATACATTAGCACTCAGATTAGGACACTAGTATCATAGATCACTAGTATCCACCATAGGTTGCTATTGTCTAGTAGCCCCATCTTTAAGATAGTTTATATTTGTTAGACTAATATACTAGGTATAATATAGATTTGCATAGATATAATCATAAGTTTGATTTTTATGTTTAAGTGTTACTCAGATACAATCATTTTAAATCAAATTCATACCAGATACTCAAATTTGGAGGAATCATGTGAATCATGATCATTCTCACATTCATTTTAGATTTAATTATTACATAGTTCAAATTCAGTATGCTCATATACTATATTAGGGGCATGTGTACAACACATAGTTTCTAATTACTTAAATACAAAAAAATTGATTAGATGGAATGGAAAAATCCATATAATTCTCTATGATATATACAATTTCTATCACATTCTAGGTTGTCACTAGATTCATGCCTTACTCCATATGTAGTGGTTCACAAACATGAGTGGCCTAGATTTGCCTTATATACTTGAGTGGCTATGGAGTTGACATACATAGTTAGATATAGTTAGTTAGATACTTTAAACACTTTCAAAAGTACATTTTAAAAGAAATATAATTTACACATGTGGGAAATGATGGATTCATGGCCTAATTGAGTTCTTGAGCCACCCACATGAGAGGGTTAAACACACTTACAGTCTTATCCAATCTATTCATAGACTAGGATCTACCTAGCATAGGTGAGCAATGATGGAGTTAAAACTAGATAGAGTTCTTAAGTCACCCATATGAGGATTGAACAATCCATTAGCTCAGTCCAAGCTATTTAATTCTATGATCACTATGTACACTAACACATTGTCATTGTCATTAGGTTCATACATTAGTTCACATACCCAATGAGGTGTATTCATTCCTTTCCTCTCTCTTTACTCACCTTTTACTTAGTTACTTTATTTAGCATAGTCTTTTACCTTTGATCATCTCTGAATTAAGAACTAATTTTTACATGTTTCATTTTAGTTCATTTCTTTAGATCATGTTTCACATATGCAAACCTAGATTTACAGACTCAAACTCAGCTACATGGGCTTCACTTCTAAGGTATGTTTAGGTATGACTATTTTTACTTTATACTAGTAATTTATCTTTGTTAAATTTATAAAATAAATGGAGGGCACAAATGTAATCACTTAAACATTTTATTTATATTTTAATAGTGTATCTTGAGTTATCCTATTCCTAACTTAGCCCTAAACCTATACTAGATATTTTACCACACTTTCATAGCCATTATGTAGATCACATACATCTAGAGTCAGCTCAAACATAGTCCCATGATATTTTTATTAGATCCCAACTCAATTAGTCTAAGAGTATGCTAGGTGGACATTAACACCACATTTGGGACACTAAAACCACATGGTGCTAGTGTCCCTAACTAGTTACTATTGTCCTTTTCCAAAACTCTCCTACATAGATACTTTAACAAATGTGTGTTCCTCCTAAAGTTGGCCTAAGTACATTTTATTATCCACACAATATGTAAATGTCTATAAATACAAGTCTATTTTACCTTTATTCACTAGATGGAAAAAATATATAAAAATCTATTCAAACAAAAGACAAGTTGAGCAAAATTAAGGAATTTGATCCCTATTATACCTTACTTATGCATACTACCATCTATATCATCCCTAATCACATATTTCAAAGATATCAAATATCAATCACACTCAAGGATTCTAGACCACTCCCATTCTAGCATTCACTTGGCCTTACACCAAACACTAGGTGGGAGAAATACATCAAGCTTGATCCCTCTTTAAAGTATTGGTATACAGGAAAATCTATTCATAGTGGGGTGTTGAGGATGTTGATCCTATACTAATAAAAAACACATATTTGTTACTCATGCAATACCTGTAAGGAAGATTAGGGTTTTCACACTATTTCAAGTTTTCTAAGAACAAGACAAAGTTCTAGATTTCATGTATGCATGAATAGGACCTAAAAACACAAGTGTGGGTTCTCCTAAAAAATAGGAACAACCCTATAAAGAGGACATTGGTGCCAATTTGAGGACACTACAATAGTATGGCATTACTATCTAGGTGGGTTGATACTATCTAGTGAGCAAAAAGATCATAGGACCCTATTTATGACACTCAAAATTATCCATAACATAGTTTTTAGAACCCAAATCATTTGTGATAGTTACTTTATAGATAAGTATCTATTTAAAAAAAATTATTTCTATTTTTATAAATTCAAAGAAGGTCAAAATCCATAACAAATCAATACTTAATTGCTACTTATTATTTAACTAATTTATACATCTCAAATCTTTAATCTAAACATAGGATTTACATAATTACAACCTAAAATGTTAAATCAAATAGATAATTATATAACAATAGTGAACTAATACAAAAATACTTCTACAACATTGAGTAATTTATACAAGACAACTTATGTAGTATTGAATAACTTGCTATAACACCACATCTACATCATCAAAGTTTTTTTTTTGAAAATATGCTTCTTCAAAATTGAATAATTTGATGCACAAACACATACAACAACAAAAAATTGATATAGAACTAATTATATAGAATTGAAAAATTTGTTGAGAAACTTATTCTACAACATTGAAGAATTGTTTTAGAATCACTTAATTAATGTTCTAGAATTATTTCAAAAACACATCTCTAACATTGAATAATTTTCTAAAGAAAAATTTCTATAATGTTGAAAAACTCGATGCATAAATAATTATGTAGAATTAAAGAAGGGTGTGTTTAGGATAATGGGGGATGAAAGGGGAGGTATGAAGTGCTAATTTTTGTTTCATGTAAAAATAATAATACTTGAACTTAACGAGAATTTTAGAGAAAGTTAGGCAATGAATTTTATGATAACTAAACAATATGAGTTCTAGTATTTTGCATGTAGTTTATAGTTTATTTTTTAATACCTATATGAGAAAAGTATGTGAAATTGATGCATTTATAACAATGATAAAATATTTTTTATAAAAAAAAAAATATATTTCATGTGTATAGACATCTTTTTGTTGTAGTAAATAAATGAATTTTTGTATGAAGTACTATATATGGTTAGAAAATTTATCAAATATTATTGATAATTTTAATTTTTAATATTTGTGTGTGTGTGTGTGTGTGTGTTACAAATTGATAAAGCTAAAAAATTGAAAGTGCAAGTGTATGAATGCAACCTTTTGAGTTTAACTTCATAAACATCATTTTTTTAATTTCAAATCATAGCCTAAGAAGTATAGATTATTGAGATATAATTTTCAAAAAAAAATTGATCACAAGTAAAAAGATATTAAACTATTTGTAATCATATATGCATGAAACATAATGAGGTATGTTATGCATATATTAAGTAGTAATTAAACATAATAATTTAATGTTGAAATATATATATATATATATATATATATATATATATATATATATATATATATAATGTTCTCTGACCTATAAGTTATATAATGATTTTAAAAAATAAATAAATCTACCTAGTCAAATGTGTCCATAAAGATGGAAAATTTATATAAATTTATAAAAATTCATGTTGGTTGGCCTATGACAGGTTTTTGAACTAGATTTAGAACTTTTAAGCCTAAAAATAAGGAATTTTTAGAGAAAACGCATGAAGTTGAAATTTATAGTTATTAGAAAGTGTAGGCCCTCTATATAAGGGCATAAAACCCTTATAGAAAGGCATACACCATTTTTACAGGGTGCATGCCCATTGTACAATAGAAAATGCATGTAATATATTTGGTTATTATGAATAAACTCTTATCTCAATGATTTTTACTCCACCATTCACATTTTACAAGACTTGAAATCATTTTTTTATAAATGATAGTCTATTAATTCTTTAATTAATTTATCTCAATTACTATAAATTCATCAATTATTATTTCATTTTTAATCTTAATTTTAATTAAAATCATAAAGATAGATCACAAGGTTAGGTAATCACTGCAAAATATTTATTAAGGAGATAACAAATGTATAAATTGAATTCGAGAGAGAGAGAAAAGAAGAAAAAGAGAAGTAGATAGGAGAGCATATATAAGATATTATAGAAAAGGTGAAATTACTTCCATGCCAATGAATTTTTCAAGTGAAAACAACATTCTCATATGCATAGAATTTAAATTAAAAACATCTTCAAGTGAGAGAAGAATTAATCAGTATTTATTAAATGATATAAATTATATATACATTAACATATAACTAATAAATTATTGATGCACCATTTTTGAATATGTTATGGAAGATGGAGGTGAACAGAGGTAGAGGAGGATGCATTCAATGAAGATGGAGGTGAGTAAGAAATAAAAAAATCAAACTTGGATTCAAAAAGAGAGAAAGGCAACAAAGATGGGGGATTGGGAAATCATGTAGGAATGTAGGTTTGATTCCCTTTCAGGGGAAAAAGGAGAGAGAGAGGCAATCTTCCCAAGAGGACCCAATGGGTCAGATAGTGAAAAACCCATAAAGGTTCTAGGTAAGTCATCTTGGAGTGAAATATTGATTGAATCGATGGATAAGAAAGAAATCAGACCAGTTGAGCATCTAAAAACTATTAAATATGGGAAAAATATACATATCCAAGTCACTCCTCTTATAAATCATGCTTCATCTAGAATGAAATAGACATTGGTAGCTAAGTTTATGGGAACTAGACCCAATATTAACTTTTTTAGAACTTAGAAAAAAGAAAAATGGAACCCTAATGATCACATGGACATAGTTTCAATGGTTAAAAATGTTTTCTTTATTAGATTCAATAACTTAGAAGATTATGTTATAATTTTACTATGGGGATCTTGGTTTTTTGGAAAATATGGTTTATTTATTTAAAAATGGCATCATAGTTTTGATCTAGATACAGAGAAAATATACCTCATGTGATCTATGTGAGGCTACCTAGTTTACCCATTAAATTTTGGGAAGGATATTTATTCATCATCATTGCCAAATATTTTGGATATTTGATAGATTTTTTTTCTACTACCAAATCTAGATCCAGGATAGTCCATGCTAAGTTTTGTGTGAACACATTTGTTAGTCAAGAAATTCTAACATCATTTTTTCTTCATACTCCTTATGGCTTCAAATCTCAAAAATTTGAATTTGAAAAATTTCCCCTCTTGTTTGATAAGTGTCACAAACTAGGGCATTCTTTATAATTGTTTTGTTTTTTCTCCAAATCATCTTCTTAGCAAAGGAAAGGATGGGTTTCCTTTAAGGACTCAAAAAACCTAGAGTTAATCATCAAAGGATTATGTGTAACAAAGATAAAGGACTCAAACTTGATCAAGATCAATTTAGAGTTAGGAAATAATGTCTCTCAATATGTTAAGTTAAAGGATTTTAATGCAGTCAAGACTACGTTAGAAATTGGTGAGAAGGTAGTTCAGGTAAAGAAAGGTCCACTGAGTATTCCAATCCACCCCTCTCCTAAATTTAAACTCAATAAGGTTAATCAACACTTTATAGATCTAGAAGTTGATGCCATCATTATTCATATCAAAAATAATGAATGACAAGTGTCAGAGAGAATAATCTCTCAGTATCCAAAGTAGATTGAATAAGTGCAAGCACAAGATGAGAATAATAATGGCATAGAAGGACTGGTAGTACTTGATTCACTTAATATTCATATTGGAATTATTAAATATTAGGTAATAGGTTCACAATAGATTGTAGTAATGCCCAAGAATAGCTCCAAATAAAAAGTTACTTCTTTAATACTCACCCAGAGAGGAAGTAAAGGACCTGCATACAAGACACCACCCAAGTTAGGAAAATCTTCTAGAAAAGATATTTTCAAAAAACTTACTGAGGTTGATATAGTAGATGTATCTCAAAAAATCCTCCCATTCAAAGGAGGTATTTCTTCACCCATTAGTTGGTCATGTTTTTTTATTAGAACATCAGAGGGATGCATAGTTCCTCTAAGAAAAATGTTTTTTAGGATTTTAGGACTCATTAACCTATTATATTAGCCAATCAAGAATCCAAGATTGAAGAATTTTTTTTATGGATCATAAAAATTCTTATTGGAATGAGGCAAAAGTGATTTGTTTTAGTGCATCTGGAACTTCTATATGTCTTATTACCTTTTGGGATTTAAAATTTTTAATGGGGGAACCTATCCTCAAATCTTAGCATCATGTAGCAATCTTTTTCACTGACGTGATTGACTATAAATAGTGGATTATATCCAATATATATGCTCCTAATTCTATTTTAGCTCATTGAAATCTTTAGGAAGGTATTATATTTTTTAGGAATAATTATATAGATATACCTTGGCAACTAGCTAGTGACATCAATTCCCCATTAAATCTATGGGATAAAAAAAGAGGGAATCAAGCATTTATAGAAATCATGGAGGATTTATCTTCCTTTATTTATGACATAGGGATGATGTATATGAAATTAAGAGGTTTTAAATTCACCTAGAGCAATAGGAGATTGGGAAAAAAAACTTATTTAATGCACTTTAGATATGTTTTTAATTTATTTTTATTGGTTAGAAGCTAAGGATTTGTCTCTTAAGGCCCTCCCTCAAATTGGATCAGATCATAATCAGATTGAGTTGAGCGTAAAGGTTCAAGTTACAAAGATAAATAGTTATTTTTTTAGGATGGAAAAATGTGGTTCACTCATCCTAACATTCATGATAGTATTTTAGAATGGTGGTCTTCCAATGGAATGGTTCTACTATATTAAACCTAGCTTAAAAATGAAAAAGGTGAAAATAAAGATAAAACAATGCAACAACCAAGTTTTTGGTAATGTTTACCTTCAAAAAAAGCCTTAATAGTTGAAATTTCAAATATTAAAGAAGAGATTGAGAATAAGGGATATGATATATAGATGAAAAATAAATAAAAACAACTCCTATGTGTTATCATACAATTGAATCAAGGGAATAAACTCTTTGGCGACAAAAATAAAGAAACATTTGGCTTAAGGAAGGAGATATAAATAACCATTTTTTTCACATGTCCACTTTAAAGCACATGAATCATAATCCTATCAATGAAATAAATGATAGTGAAGGATAGATTAATTTTGATTCTCATTGTATTAAGAAAGAGAGTATCAAATTCTTCAAAAATATGTACAAAAATGATTTTAAAAAGAATATCAAATTTGAGTAGGAATTTCTTCATGTGATCCTAGAATTTGTGAATCAAGATGATAATGAAGTGCTTATAACAGTAAATTGTAATGAATATCTCAAATATGTTCTCTCCAAGATGAACCCAAACAAATCCCTTGACCTAGATGGTTTCCCCATTTCCTTTTACCAAAAATGTTGAGACATTATAGGAGATCATGTGGTTGCAATTGTTATTGAATTATTTTCTACTTCTTAACTGTTAAAAGAATTTAATCATACATTTTTAATGATAATTACTAAGAAGGAAGGGGATGTGAATTTATTATATTTCCATCCCATAAGTCTCTAGAATTCTATTTATAAAATCATCACTAAACTAATCTTGCTGAGAATGAAACCAATCATTGAAAAAATCATTCAATCTTAACAAGAGGATTTATCCCTGGTCGATAAATTCAATATGGTGTGATTTTGGTACATGAATACATACACTCTATGGAAAATAGAAAAATAAAAATAATATTTTTAAAAATGGAAATGTATAAGGGATATGAAGAGCTTCCTAGACATAGTTATGGCTCAATTTGGGTTTCAAGACAAATTCATAAAAATCATCAAATCTTGCATTACACCATGTATGTTTTATATAATGGTGAATGGAATTGCTCAAGATTTTTTTAAGAGTGTTAAAGGGGTGGGAAAATGGGATCCCCTATCCCCTTTTATTTTCATCATTATGGTTGAATCTCTTAGTAGATTAATTTCTAAAGCTATTGTCTCTTCAAATTTCAAAGGTTTTAAACGAGCCCAATTTGGGGAGCTTATGTCTAATCAAAAATTTGTAGATGACACTATTATTTTGTCTAAAACTTATATTCAAGAATATATAAATATTAAAAAAAAAAATTGGTCATGTATGAACATGCCTCTAATCATAAAATCAACTTTGATAAAAGTTCAATTTATTTTTTCAATACATTGGAGTCCAAACAAGCTACAATAAATCCTATTTTAGAATGTCAAATAAATTTTTTACCCTTATCTTATCTTTTTATGCCCCCTTTTAGTAATCATATCCCTATGTTAGAGTGGATTACATTAATTGAGATAGTTCAAAGAAAGCTCACAGGATGGAAAGTCAAGCTTTTATCTCAAGTAGGCAAGGTTTTACATATCAAAAGTGTGTTTTAGATTCTTCATGTTTATCTTTTTTCTCTTTTAATTTTTCTTATATTCATTGAAGATAAGACATATAAGATAAAACAAAATTTTATTTGGTCTAGAACTAAAGAAAGAAACAAAATTCATCTCTTTTCATGGAACAAAGTCTATTGAAAAAATATATATGGTAGTCTTTGATTAAGGAATTTGCAAATGATGAATAAAATACTTGTTTCAAATTTTGTGTGGATATTTATCATGACTAACATTATTTAAGATAAAATTATCTCATTGAAATACTTAGAGGTCCATTATCCAATTAACTTTCTTGTGATAGATCATTTTGTATGTGGCTCACATTTCTAGAACTTCTTGATTTCTAATAAGGAATTGATTATAACTAGTTCTAAATGGTAAATTGGAAACAACCACAGGGTTTATTTTTGTAAATACTCATGGGACTTAGATCATACACTTAATTGAAGTGAAATATGGTATCATTTTCAAGAGGATATCTAGAAAAAATATGGCTATAAATTTAAAGAGTATTGGCAGGTTGTGGAAGGTGTCAAATGCTAGAAACTATTGAGTTTAGATATGATTAACCAAGAGGTCCCATTGAGGTTATCTAATATCAATAACTTATTGAGAAATGTCCATATACCTTCCATTAATAGAGGATATCAACTTGTTTGTAAAGAGACTTTCAATGGTCACTATAAAGTTAAATCTAGATAGGATCTTATAGAACAGAATCCTAAAGACACCTATAAATGGGAGATTCTATGGGAAAAATGGTTCATATCTAAAATAATTTTTTTTTATTACATAGTGGTTCAAAACATAATTCTTATCATCAACAATTTAATAATAAAGAGGATGTGTTTTAACTAATAAATGTGTCCTTTATGAAAAGGACAATGAATTTATATTCCATCTACTAGTAGACTACTCTTTCTCATAGGAAATTTGGAGATATTTTACTAATAAATTTAGTGTCTATTGGGTGCAAGCTAGTTCTTTACAGGAAGTATGGCAGTCATGGGAGTGCCCCTTTCATAATACCCTTCTCAATAAAATATGGAAACTATCTTTGCCTCATATCATTTGGGGCATTTGGGAAGAGCGCAACAATAAGATTTTTAGAGAGAAGAAAACTAACAAAAACATAATATCCAAAAGGATATTTGAAAAAATTCTAAAGAATTATAGCATTGAGCCTAATAAGAAAGGTAAAATTACGCTCTTATCTTAATAAATTCTGGATCAAATTGATAAATTGATATCTTTGAGCTGCATAAACTAGATCCTATAGATGAAATTAGAAAAATAAATCAATAGAAGCCCCCTCCTATGGGTTGGCTAAAGTTAAAATTTGATGGAGCTTAAAAAGGGAATTAAAGCCTAGATGGAGGAGGTGGTATCATAAGATATCATCAATGAAATTAGGTTGTAGTATATGCCAGAGATATAGGATTTAATTCTAACCATTGGGTTAAAGCACTTGTAGCTCTATGGGGGACTAAATTTACAAAATAATTTAGAGTTCAAAAACTCATAATAGAGGGAAATTCTCTTAATATATTAAATTGTTTGTCCAAGAAAAATATCACCAATTGGACCATTAAACAAGTTATAGAGGAAGCTATAGGCATTTTAGACTCCTTGTAGCAAGTCCTTATTCACCACATTTATAGGGAGGGAAACTCTATAGTGGATTTGTTAAAAAAAAAGAGTGTGATCTCATTGGGGTAAACTTATTAGATGGACTCTGAAGAGATTCCTAGGGACCTTGTCCAAAGGATAAAAAATGAAGGTTTATCTAATGAACATAACATATGAAGAATTGGAGAAGCTTCTAAATCCTAGGGGAAAGAGTTATGGGACCTTAATATTAATTTTAGATAGTGCATTTTAATGGTTTGTTTATTCTTTGTTAGGATTATTGATAAGTTTCTAGACTTGATGGTGTATCTTTTAGACTGCTCGAGTACCAAAGTAATAAAAATGCCTCTCAGTTATACATTAGGGAGTCTACTGTCTGAATTTGGGAAAACTCTTTCACCTCTATGTTATTTTTACTGGGATAATTATGGGATTACCAAATAGAATAGAACCTAAAATGCTAAAATAAGTGGAAGAATGAGAGAATTTGGGAGACATTACAAGTTGGGGGATTTACAAAGTTCATGGAAAAAATAGAAGGATGTGATAAGCATATATCAACTATGTTTATGAATACTTGGGAAGGTAGAACCACCAATATTAATGGAGTCAATCTGGAAATCATAGATGATCTAATTTTTCATGTAATAGGTTTGGAAATTGAGGAAACTAAAATCTAAAAGTTGGCTAGAGACTATAAAAGAGATAAGTAGATGTTTTTGGAGGGAGGGGAAACTTTGGAAATGTTGCATAATGGGTTTTATCATGATTCGGTACCCGTTATATGGTGAGGTCACCTATCATCTAATGTAATATTCCACTCTATAATTTAGGTTTAACATTGTTTTAGATTATGGAAAAAGCAAGTTTTGAAGGGGCCCCAAAACCCTAGTACAAGGAAAGAAAGAAATATCATCCAAAACCATAGGCAAATTTAGGTTTAACATTGTTAGATGGTCCTTATGATTTTGAATTATTTTAGACATGGCATTCTATTCAGCCTACCTTTCTTCATCCTACATTCTCTTAAAGTCTCTATCTTAAAGTTTAAGAAAGTAAACTATTCATCTCCCAAACATGAAAGGGTGGTATATATCATTAATAAATACTTTAAGGTTATGAATAAGATCAACCATTTATCTCTCACCCTCAAAATAAACTTGTAGAGGATGTAGCAGTATATATTAGGAAAATTAAAAAGGTGTGGATTAAAAACCTTGGGAGCATTAATTGGAATACAGAGGTAAATACTTATAAGAGACCTATTAAGAAAATGACTAAATTTTTTGAGGTGAAAACCTTTAAGACATAAGACAATATAAAAAATGCCTAAGGAATATGACAAAGACTTTGGTGGACCCACAGGGTAAGCAGGGCAAGTAAGGTAAAATAGGACATTTTATGGGAGATTCCATTATAGTTGAATATGATAGAAATGTGCTTAAATATGATCATAATAATGAGGATCAAGGGGGTATATCTACTTATACTAAGCCTCTAGAATATGGGAAAGGAGTGGATAGAGATGAGTCCAAAGATAAAGGTAAGAATCCCTCTGATAAGCGATAATTAGATCTTAATGAGAATTTTAATAATCTTGTTAGTTACCTAAAGGGAAACAAGAATGAAGACAAGATGGCTGAAGAATTAGATATAAAAAAGTCCATCATGTACTGGTTTAGGAGGGAACTTATGAATCTTAAAAATAAGGTCAATTTTTTGTAACAAGAGAACATCAGATTGAACAAAATCACTACGACTAAGGAGGATGATAAAAAATTATAGTCTCTAATTCAAGGTGGATATATTTGAGAATGAGAATGAAAAGCTTAAAAAAAGCATAAGTTTCTTAGTTGATTATAACAAGGTAGCCATGAATGAGGGGATTTATATGTTGAGAACCTTAGAGCACACCTTGGAGAGTTATTCGAATCTAGGGCTTATGGAAAAGGGAAAGGCAAGTAGGGGTAATATAGTGGATCCCATAAAGACATTAACAAATAAAAAACCATTTTTTTAAATTTATGCTAATATCAAAAGGATGAAAAGATATTAGGAGGATGTCTTAGGAAATTTAGACTTAGATTAGGTTCAGGTTTCTCCTTCATTGTATTTTTGTGTATTTTCTATTGCTTTTGGATTGTGTTTTGGCTATATTTGGCCTTGTTTGGGTATAGTTTCTCTCTTGGTTTGTGGTAGGCCTATATATGTCTTTTATTTGTACTTTTCCTAGGTTCCAAGGACCCTAGTTCAAAAAAAAATCCCCCCCACTTTAACCTCAATAAAAAGTTATGTAACTAATGAATTTGTATTTACTGATGAGACACATGGGGAAACACAATATATTTAAACATTCATCCATAATGATGTTTTTGAGCATTATTATAATTAGCATCACGTAAATACCACAATCCAAATCCTTCCAAATGAATATGAATTTACTTTGCCTATATATTCTAATGTTAACATATGCTTGAATATCCATTTTATAGTAATAGTACTAACACCATTAAATTTAATAAATAGTGTAGCTCATGTGCCCAAACCTCCAAGGATAATTTGATGAAAACCAAAGTATTTGATTGAAATAGATGAGAATATATTATAAATTATAAAAGGTAATATCAAAACATACAATTAAACATCATTATTAACTTATATGAGACTATGAATTTGGGAATAAAACCCATAGAAAATTATTTCAATTATTTTTCTTTTGATGACATTGTAAAAAAAATTTATGTGATGCTTAATTCAAGGTTAAGAAAAAATAGAATAAAGGGAATAAATAATGCAATAGTAATGAATCTAAGTAATGCATATAATTCAATAAGTAATAAAATCTCTAAAAAAAGACAACAATATGGAAATATGAGTAATAATAAAGTTTATAGTGAGTAATACATATGAGGCCACTTTCTTAGTCAAATGAGTACAACCATCAACTTGAATCAGAAAACTATAGTTAAAACTAAACGAAGAATAAAAAGACTCAATGACACATTGCACAAATATTTTTGGGAAATTAATGGTATAATATCATTAAAAAATTAGGTATTTTTGAAATGAATAAGCCATTTTATTGGATTTTTTTGTCATGATATCACAAAGGACTCACCTAATATAAAATCTATTAAAAAAAGAAAGGCTTAAAAAACCCATGAGCCACATGTGAAACATTTATTAGACATGGACATGACCCAAACATAATTATATAATAATTCTATCAAAAAAATTAATGGAAAATTATTAATTATCTATTGATAATTTTATATGTGCAAGCCTTTCTACATTAAAATAAACCAAACTTGCAACACTTGTTGTTGTAGGATCAATGGTGAATTTTATATCTACTTTTGATGTTTTCAAAATATAAGATGTAATTTACATTCTAATGGGATTATTAAAGAATGCATATTGGTTTATAGACTAAATTATCAAGAGAGTTAACCCATTTTTTTATAATACATAATGAGGAGTTTTTTTCCAAAGTTGGTTCATTTATCATGCATGCAATTTAAAAGATGTGTGTTATCCTAAACATTTTTTTCTCCCTTATGTAACATTTGGCTGCAATACAAAACATTCATATATTTATTCCTCATAATTATTGGAATATAATAATCTTTAGTATGTTTATATTAATCCTAAATTCAACTTCAAGAGCTTATATTTTTTGTCTACCTTTCATGATTTACATGCATTGCTTGCATAAAGTTTGTACTAATTTTTACTCTTAAGTTCAACAAGTTTATATTAATATATGTATATGAAAACATGAATTTTTTTATGGTGGGTGATGATATATGGTTTACAAATTATCTTATGGACTTTAAAGTCCCATATGTATGTGACTATGAGTTTGGTTTGTTGATTAGGTACATGATTCAAAAGTTATGCTTTATACTAACCAAATTTTGATCTCTAAGGAAAGTTTTTAATGTGATTGAAAACATTATAAAATTTATTATTATTAATTAGATAAATATAATAATATAATTTATTATTATAGGACTAAAAATTGAAACTATAGGAATTTACAGTTTGTCTCTACTCCTCACGATTTACATGCAATGGTTGTGCCAAGTCAATACTATTTCCCCACTTAAGAATGAATATTTTATCTAAAGGGATAGGTATGAATGAATGAAAATTTTGGGTATGGGGGAAAAATTGTGGAAAAATAAAATTATTGTTTTATTTATATGTCCATCCACATGTGATTATGAATTTAATTCATTGATTGGGTGCATGATTCAATAGTTGTGCATTATACTGACCAAATTTTGTTCTCTAAAGCCTGTTTTCCATGCAAGACAAAATGTTTAACCATTTTATAATAATAATTAGTGGAATATATTACCATATGGGATTATTATAATAATATTTAATTAAACTTTAGGAGCTTACGATTCATCTCTACTTCTCATGGTTTGCTTGGAATGGCTATATAAATTTCATAGTGTTTTTTCCTTAGAAATGACAAGTTTATGTTTAAGGATGTGTCTAGGTACATGAAATTTTAGAGTGTGGGGGATAATTAAGTATTTATTAATTCCATCCCTATGTTTATACATCCTTTCATATGTGACTTAAATTTTTATTTATGGATTGGATGTGTGGTTTTAAAGTCTTGCGATATACAGACTAACCTTTAATCTATAAAACATTTTTTAGCTATGAGATAAAATGTTCTATCATTTATTACCATTCATGAGTCGAATATATTAATTTATTGATTAAGAAAATTTTGGTTGAGATAGAAAAAATGAAAAAAAATATTCATATTTATTACTAGAGGATAATACTATAAGGGATGCTTATATTAATCCTAAAATATCTTATTGTTTCTCTCTACCCCTAACAATTTCTAAGAAATGATTTTGCAAAATTTGTATTATTTTCCCCCTTAAGAATGACAATTTTATCTTAAGGGATATGTTTAGTCATGTGAAAATTTTGAGTGTGGGTAATAAATATGGTTTAATAAGGATATATTTCCATTTGGATATGATTTTGAGTTAGATTCAATGATTGGACACGTGGTTTAAAATTTGTGCATTATATTAACCACATTTTTTCTCCTTAAAGTAATTTTTGGCTATGAGGGAAAACATGCTTCCAGTTATTAATAATAATATGTTGAATATAATCCTATAGGTTATAATTATATTACTCATACATAAAACTTTAGGATCTTATTTTTTTATCTACCT